>CM026395.1:62855605-63157290 GCA_014843695.1 Archivesica marissinica
TCGGCGAGGGTGGAACATCACGATCTACCTACACAGTTTACAAGAATGTGTTTTGCACAATCGTCAGTTATCGGGCAGCACTTCTCGGCGAGGGTGGAACATCACGATCTACCTACACAGTTTACAAGAATGTGTTTTGCACAATCGTCAGTTATCGGGCAGCACTTCTCGGCGAGGGTGGAACATCACGATACCTACACAGTTTACAAGAATGTGTTTGCACATCGTCAGTTATCTGGCAGCACTTCTCGGCGAGGGTGGAACATCACGATCTACCTACACAGTTTACAAGAATGTGTTTTGCACAATCGTCAGTTATCTGGCAGCACTTCTCGGCGAGGTGGAACATCACGATCTACCTACACAGTTTACAAGAATGTGTTTTGCACATCGTCAGTTATCTGCAGCACTTCTCGGCGAGGGTGGAACATCACGATCTACCTACACAGTTTGCAAGAATGTGTTTTGCACAATCGTCAGTTATCGGGCAGCACTTCTCGGCGAGGGTGGAACATCACGATCTACCTACACAGTTTACAAGAATGTGTTTTGCACACTCGTCAGTTATCGGGCAGCACTTCTCGGCGAGGGTGGAACATCACGATCTACCTACACAGTTTACAAGAATGTGTTTTGCACACTCGTCAGTTATCTGGCAGCACTTCTCGGCGAGGGTGGAACATCACGATCTACCTACACAGTTTACAAGAATGTGTTTTGCACACTCGTCAGTTATCGGGCAGCACTTCTCGGCGAGGGTGGAACATCACGATCTACCTACACAGTTTGCAAGAATGTGTTTTGCACAATCGTCAGTTATCTGGCAGCACTTCTCGGCGAGGGTGGAACATCACGATCTACCTACACAGTTTGCAAGAATGTGTTTTGCACACTCGTCAGTTATCTGGCAGCACTTCTCGGCGAGGGTGGAACATCACGATCTACCTACACAGTTTACAAGAATGTGTTTTGCACACTCGTCAGTTATCGGGCAGCACTTCTCGGCGAGGGTGGAACATCACGATCTACCTACACAGTTTGCAAGCATGTGTGTTGCAACTATTGAAACACAAAATATCGTAACCTCATTGAGTGTGAAAATAATAAAATGTGCACCCATCATTTATCCGAAAATCTATACAATCTATTGGACAATACACTCGTCCCAGCTTTGTTGTACGGCTAAGTGTATGATATGGTGTTGGCAAAAGAACTTTTAATCAACTACTTGAACTCCAGTACATATGCTATGCAACAAATAGAACACCGAGAGATCAAAGATACTGTAACTGTTGTAATAAAGTAGACATAGAAGACGAATATCATTTTCTATGTATAGTTCATGCTTTAGTAATTTACGCAAAGGGTACATACATAAATATTAGCTTTCTAAGCCATCAATGTATAAGTTTTTACAATTGCTAATATCAACTAATACGAATATGTTATGTAACTTGTCTAAATATGTCAAAGAAGCATTATCTTTAAGAGACACATTGCTGAATAACCAAATGCGTATTTAGTATATTATATGTTCATCCTCTTTACCCTAATTTGTAGTCAGTAATATACTGATAGAAACGTTCCTGTTAATTGATTGAAATTATATGAATATTGTATATATTACATGGTTTTAATCTTTATTAAAGTCTCATCTATGTACATACATGTAATACAAACACAAATATAAATAATCAGATTAAAAGTACATAGCCATTCTGAATAGAATTATAAGAGACATATTGCAACAAAACATATCACATTATAAAATCCCACACTACTATTAGTTAATGCTTATTTACATTCTAAAGCCAAGAAACAGTTGCTAATTTATATTTAAATACGAAATAAAACAAAATGGTATAAAACACTAAATCGAAAAACAAGCACTAGTGCGCTTTTAAGAAATATTTTACAAAATCAGTTATCACCCAGGATCAGATCGAGAATGACCTAATTAGCAGTTGCTTCTTGTAGTCTGTAAAAATCATAGATATATAGTAATTAACACAAAAAAGGGCATTATTTACAAAGGTAAAAGTAACGACGCTGTAGTATATTAAAACAGGTTTTGGCACAAAGTCTTATCACTGATTGATTACTGAATAGAAATAGAAATTGATCACGTTTTGTCATATTACAGAAATTATGGTCAGCTAATATTGCCTTCTGCAATAGTAAAGTTCTTAGATCATTATATATGGCACATTCCAATAAAACGTGATGTTCATCTTCTATCACATTACAAAAGGGACATTTACGATCGTCTAATCTTAAATTCTCATACCTTCCGGTTTCTATACGGATTGGTGCAACACCGCATCTAAATTTACTAAATGCCGACCTGTGTCGTGTAGGTAAAATCATTTTACAATATTCCTCAGGTTCAAATACATGCTTAAACTTACAATACGTTCTTAATTTGTTACGACCTCGTCCAGTAGTACCATGAATGCTATTTATAGAGGCATACCAATCTGTTATATATTTGTTCATACCAAATTTTCCCACACATTCGACACAATGAGGCTTAGAAATTGGAGCATATAAGTTACAAAATTCTGCAAAATCAATATCCGTAAAATGTTTCTTAACAAAATAGAACCAGTTTTTACAGGAAGCAGATTTCTCGTTTGCCCAAAGTGCAATTCGTTTGTTCAATCTCGAGTTATTTGTATTGGAAATTCGTACCCAAAACGTAGAAACTGTTTTCCATTGACGGACAATGGGAGGTTGCCAACCCATTTCACCGGAAACGGCTGCATTGGGTGTATACTTGCCGACACCAAGATAAAACCGCATAGCACGGTTTTGGACAGCATTTATACAAGGAAAGGATTTATACCCCCATATTGAGGCACCATAAGCAATTACAGGCCAAACAACAGTGTCGTATAGCTTGGTGAATACATTATACGGTACCCCTCCCGAAATTTTACATTTAGCTATCAATAATCCTAACGCACGACTTGCACTCTGAGCAACCATCTTAGCTGTAACATTAAAATCTAGGTGTTCCTGAAGAACAACACCGAGGTATGTATATCTGTCAACAACGGATAACTGTTCATTTCCACATTTAACATGACCTGTAATTATGTTAAATGTATTGTGCCTTTCGACGATGTACTGTGTACACGTTTTGTAAATAAACAACTATTATGTTATGTTAAAGATTACATATGTAAGTAAAACAAGTGATAAGTTGTCATTATCAACCGTGTACAATAATTGTATTTCGTTAATGACCAAAAACCCGATTAATCTTCAAACCGATAAACAAGATTATTATGCATACATAAACCTGTCAATTATCCAGAGACGTCCATTCCTTGTTCAGATATAGACACACTGTATTATGTATGGATAAATTTACGGTCTCATATGACATGGTCATACATCACTGACGTGTAGTAATTGTGATTTATTCTACAATTATCTCCGTAATTAACTCCCAATAGTACAATACTGGAAGTGTTGTTCCGTTCATCCACTTACATAAGCTGCGGAGTCAGGATGTCTTCAATATTTCCAGAAAATATGAAAGAAATGGTTACTCGAGTTAATCTACAGGGTGTTGGTTACTCGAAGGACTCATCTGGGGTTGAGTTACTCTCGAGACCTCATTCATGATGTAATTCATATCCACGAGGAAGAGAGAAGAGGCAATGTGGACTTTAAATGCCTTGCCTAAGGGCACAATCGTATCGGCTACAACTGGGCGCAAACACGGGGCATTTTGCACTTGAAGTGAACGCGCTACGACTGCGCTATCACGACTTCCACACAAATGTATTATCAGCGCTATTTGCTTTAAATCCAATAAAACATTCGGTATTCGGTATTGGTTAATCTAATAGAATGTATTCTATTTAATTTATTAACCCGTTCTAGAAACTTGATACTATCCAATTAATGGCACTACTAAACCAGACGTACATGAGCCAATCCCCGTGTAGATACATACATGGGATCACTTATATTTATAGAGGTCGCAGTCACTTTTCATATTTTCTCAGCACGGTAGGAAGCCATTGATCTCATTTCTGTTCTTCTATATTCGCATTATTTTCTAATTAAGTTAGCGAGTCCATAAACATGAGAACATCTGCTCTGCTATACAGTTGGCCCCTGATGAAATAAGCGAACATATTGAAATAATGCTCGTATGCTTACATACATTTTTGAATATACATAATGGGCTCAACTTGTACACTGGACACGTGTCTTTTTTCCATTTATCTGTAATTACATATACCCATCGCACTTGCACTGAGGGGTATATCTGAATGTACATAGCAAAGACCTTCATGTTAGAAACCTCATCCCCAGATTTCCACGAACAAATTATATGCTTATGCTTTTCGACGATATGATATGAACAAACACACACCCATGTCAATCTCCGACGTACATTGCCGAGTATCCCCGATTCAATACCGTTGCACGGCACAAATAACGATGATACACGCATTGGAGCGGCGGCTATAAACGCATGCGCGAAGATCAAGTATTTATGACAGACGGATCTGTAGTCCAGTGGTAACACACGGGACTGGTAATCCAGGGATCGCAGGTTCGATCCCCCGTCTGACCCTAATAAAATTAACAGTCTTTCAGATGGGATTTTAAACCGAGGTCTCGTGTCGGTGCTTTACACCGTGCACGTAAAAGAACCAAAGGAGACTCTGGAATGGATCTCTGTCTGTATCATTGCACTATCCTCCAACAATCTAAAATGCCTAATCTCTTCAGGAGGCGTCGCTCATATGGGCAACCGGTAGCGACGATAAATAAACGTAAAACACAAGTATTTATGTGTAGTATGGTAAACCGTTCACGTTATAAAACTCCCATATACTATTAAATAAAACACGTGACGTTGGCATCTGCCACCGAAATCCTATAACATGCCTTATTATCAAGTTATATTGTTAGAGATTCTGGAGAAAACAATTCAATTATTGCAGATACACTAGTAAGTGTACGCTCAATGAGCGATATCATGCCTGGCATCTTAGTTGTACAGTGACACTCATATAAACGAGATTAACAGATACATATAAGCGAATCACAGACGTGTCTAGTGAGTAACACTTTGTACTGGAAATCCAGGGATCGCAGTTTCCATGCATTGACAATAATAATAATAACAGTCTTTCAGATGCGACTTTAAACGCTGGTCTCGTGTCGGTGCTTTACATCATGAACGTAAACGAATGGGAGGAGACTCTGGAATGGGTATCTGTATAAATGCAGCGTTATCATTACGTCATTACTCATTTTAAATCGTCCTTAGTCTTATCGTTAGCATCATGTACCAATTCACTTAGAAATATGCATAATTTAAAGTTTAATTTACAAATTATAAGGCTAAATATATCAACCAATCAGAACCCATTTCGGTTGTACTACATAGGGCCTATGTTTACATATAGGAAAATAATTATGTGGTGGCCGTATGATACTGAATACATGCAAAGTTATGTGATAAAAAGTGATATTCATTTTCTGTATCATTTGTATTACACTGAATGCAATATCAGTAATCTCCTTGTTTTCTATTGCGCATATGTGTGGTACTGTTCCAAGTTATTAATATGTCATACAAGACTCGTGTTGTCGTCGAAACGCATGTACCCAGTCATAGTCCTCTGGCCCAATTACAGTGCTTATCAACACACTGACATGGAGAAAATCTAAATAAGCTACTAGCTTCCGATTTAATCCAATTGTTCTTGTATATTAATGTTACAACATTGATAAAATAAAATATGTTTAAACTAACAAACTGGCATGGCATTAGAGAGATTTTAGAATTAATTTGTTTATTGACACTAAGAGTATATAAACATGATACGATTACTATGTATGCATTTTGAGTCTGGACATTAATCGAATATATAACGTGATTGATTAATGTGAGCTAACCTAACAGATCATGTCCAGTGACCATCCAAAAATGACACAGTTATAAGTTTCCCATTCGCTTTGAATGATTTGATCTGAATACTCGTAACCCAAATCTCGGTTATAACTATATAGCGAGAGTTCATCGCGAGACTGCTGTATCGCCTTCTATATTAATGCAGAGACACAATAGTGTTCTAGCTTGTATAAACATAATACAGATCATTGATACAAGTAGTGACTGACTGTTATCACTGGCTCAACAGACGGATATGAAGTCCAGTGGTAACACGCTGGACTGGTAATCCAAGGATCGCAGGTTCGATCCCCCGTATGACCCTAATAAAATTAACAGTCTTTCAGATGGGACGTTAAACCGAGGTCTCGTGTCGGTGCTTTACACCGTGCACGTAAAAGAACCAAAGGAGACTCTGGAATGGATCTCTGTCTGTATCATTGCACTATCCTCCAACAATCTAAAATGACTAATCTCTTCCGTGTTCCGGCCATATGTCAATCTGATTCATAGTAGGCAGTTGATGGGAATACCGTGTATAATAAGCACTCGTTGTATTCGGCTTATTTATATATAATACAATTACAAAAATAAACATGATAATTATATAAGCAAAATAATACAACTGTAATGCTATGCTTATACTTGGACACCGTAATAATAAAATCTAGAAGCAAATGGGTTGTGCAACAAGTTTTATCAACACTAGCATAGTGCCCTTGGAGGGCTTTGTTAAAATGGATTATGAAGACAGATCTTGGGAAGTTTGAATTTGGATATATTTTAACTAAGATTTTAATTTTTCGCTAAATTTATTTTACTCCAAGTCGTTTCTTTTTTCGCCAATTGCGAAAATGGCGATCACCAGCGGGGACCCTGCAGGCTCCCCAAAGAAGCAATCATACCTATTCTGAATCACCCTTGGTTATAGCTTACTCATTCTAACATGTAATGTGTTCTTGCTTTGTTGCACGTGTCACTCGTATGTGTAGTCATTCCGTTTCATCAACTGTCAACCAAATAATATTATATTTTGCACACATAAGCATAGTGGGATCAGCAAGAGAGTGATTCATATAAGTTGTTGAAACTTGTTTCGTAATCGTTGTAAAATAAATAAAGTTTTAGCTAAGATGGGGGACGGCACCCCCGGAAGATGATAATGTAGTGTACAGAAAACTGTCATACCGCTTATAGTCAAAATAGGAATGTCTATGAGTTACCAGTTGAATACTCCCTACACTCTTAATACAGTCATGATCATGTTTTGCATATTCTAAAATCCATCATGACATTGTCATTATTTTTCCATGTATGTATCATTACATCATTTGTCCATCCTCATCATGATTGCATATATCATAATATTGTACTATATATATTGTAAATATCTTTAAATGTTACTGACGAGAAACTGTAAAGCATTCTTCTTCTTCTATGACTTTGTTAGTGTCGTAGTTTTGAATATATGTATTTATTTGACAATAAACGATTACAAGTATATAATAAATTAATAATAAATAAAATAAAGTTTTTTGCATTTAATTAACCACCCTTTACTGCAGATATTGATAGTCGAAGGGGAATAATCTAGCAAGTATTGTCCAGTTACACCGAACACATATACATAATTATCCACCTGACCTATTCTCTGCCAATGTCCTGTTATACATTATATTAATCTCTTACTAACCCGTGACTACACAAATGTTATAGAATGATGCAATGCTTCGTTGCATTCGCCATCACCATGATGATGTAACATGTTATGCATTGTGTGTAGCTAAATAAATCTACAAATAAATATAATATTATATGTATATCTAGGATATATATTGTTTTCAGGTTAGTTAAGTTATATTAGTAATTTATTACACCCTAATGACGTATTTGAACGAGTTTAGGGCTTATTTGCATTTTAAAGGAATATACTTAACTCTGTTCATTGTTTCACCATCATATGCATTGTTGTTGTTTTACATTAAATCGTGGAATTCGCCATCACCATGTTGATGTATCATGTTATACATGAAGTAGTCGCTACATGACCAGAGAACTTACCTATCGGGTACCTAACAGCAGCTACTCTTAAACAGGATAAATACGTCTTGTTAGCAGTGTTGTCTGAGCGTGTGTGGCGTTCTTGCTTGGTTGCACCGTTTCCCAGAATGCTCAACTTCCGGTCCAGACGGTGTCTCAATCTTCTTTTATACAAATTTATTTTAGCTCGATTGCGAAACAAGTTCTTTCAACTTATATTTAATCACTCTCGAGACCTCATTCCTGATGGAATCCATCGCCACGAGGGAAAGAGAAGAGGCAACGTGGAATTTAAATACCTTGCCTAAGGGCACAATCGTAACGGCTCCAGCGGGGCTCGAACTCCGGACATTTCGCACCTGAAGCGAACGCGCATTCACTGCGCTATCACGACTTCCACTCAATCTTCCGCGTCAGACTGTGTCTCTTAATGAACCCAATTGCAAGTGTCCTGCTGATCAGAAAGGACCCACGTCCTCAGACATAAATAGTTTGCCACGTACATATGGCTGTAGTCGGAGCAATAAAGCGTCTACGACTGAGCAGGCCGTGACATCAGAAGATGCAATGTTGCAAAACAAGTGCCCAGTGTAGTCCCGTGTATTAATTGAATGTTCTTCTTCGTCGTCTTCTTCTTAATCACCTTCTTCTTCCAAGTACACATCATTCCTCAACTTGAGTACTCTAGAAGTGGGTGACTGTACATAGGTCGTTTTGAACAACACACTGCAAAATAAAGACTGCCATATGTACAGGTTAAAAAACATTTTAAAGAACACCCCGTGTGTTTAGTCATCGACCGTCAACCACCGGGACTTGAAACATTCGATTGTACTAGCTGCTCTGCAACTGGAGCTGGAAGCTTGTTACATAGTCGAATGACACGTGGAAAGAATGGGCTATTATGTAGAAGAAGTCGAGACTGCAGGACGATGTATCTCAGGTCATGACCTCTCAGGGTGATGTTGATCATAATCAGGTATGTTTATATATATTAGAAGTATGTTGTGCAAGTGAACGTAACTATTATGTTTGGTGAGTTCACACGAACGCACGCACGCAGGCACGCACACTACATAGTTGGTTAATTGCTCGCTATATCTAATTATTTATTTAGGCGATAGCTTATTATGACCAGTATGCTGAACATTAGCCGGGGTACCAGTCTGTCGATTGTTCACCAATTTACTTCTGGCAAAATGACATATTATCAGAAACTCAATACTGCCCAATTAATGATCTCGGTATAAAAATATATTTAGTTTATACAAATTTATTTTTATTTATTTTATTTTAGCTCGATTGCGAAACAAGTTATTTCAACTTATATAAATCACTCTCGAGACCTCATTCCTGATGGAATCCATCGCCACGAGGGAGAGAGAAGAGGCAACGTGGAATTTAAATGCCTTGCCTAAGGGCACAATCGTAACAGCTCCATATTTATATGACTGACCAGGTAAAATATATGAACGCCTGTTCCCATGCTAGATAACAGAAATTGTTATAATAAATAACAAAATAAACATAGTTGTGGTAGGCATCCATAATGTATAATGATTTCATTTTTGCAGACAGTCTCATATGCCGTGGGCATTGATCTAACAGTGAACCTAACATAGCTTTATTCTACAAGTATTGCAATATAAAACTTACTTTAGTATCCTTCTAAGTGTCCAGAGCTGCATAGCAACAACTAAGTGCTTTCAGATCACTTTGAAATTAATTAATTGAACCAGGGTGTGTGTGTTTTACGTTAATTTATCGTCGTTACCGGTTGCCCATATGAGCGACGCCTCCTGAAGAGAGTATTCATTTTAGATTGTTGGAGGATAGTGTAATGATACAGACAGAGACCCATTCCAGAGTCTCCTCTGGTTCTTTTACGTGCATGGTGTACAGCACCGACACGAGACCTCTCGGTTTAAAGTCCCATCTGAAAGACTGTTAATTTGTATTAGGGTCAGACGGCGGATCGAACCTGCGATCCCTGGATTACCAGTCCAGTGTGTTACCACTGGACTACATATCCGTCTGTTGAACCAGTGATAACAGTCAGTCACTACTTGTATCAATGATCTGTATCATGTTTATACAAGCTATAAGTAAAGTTTGTTATACCTACGATGCTCTAGTTTATACAAATCTCTTTTAGCTCGATTGCGAAACAGGTTCTTCAACTTATAGTAATCATTCTCGAGACCTCATTCTTGGTGGAATCCATCGCCATTAGGGAGAGAGAAGAGAAGAGGAAACGTGGAATTTAAATGCCGTAGGAATTTAAATGCCTTACCTAAGGACACACTCGTAGCAGCTGCAGCGCGGCTCGAACTCCGGGCCTTTAGTACATGAAGCTAACAGGTAGCATGTTAGCTTCATGTACTATCATGACTTCCATTCTAAGATTATCTGACTCGGTGTAGCACCGATGTTCATCTACTCTGACAAGCTATATAATATTAACAACTATTAGTGCGTATATTGTTTGACTGCATGCTTTGTATAAACTAAAATTCGGCAGACTCTTAATGTTAATATTACGTGACTGGAGTCGAACTCATTACCCTGTTTCTACAGTAAAGCATGTTACATGAGCTTCCGTGGCCGAGTTGCTAATATCATTGACTTCCAATTGCTGGCCCGTCACACTGAGGATGTCGAATTAATTTCGTGTGAGGAAGCTATTCAGTTGATTTGCGGAAGGTCGGTGGACCCCTCCACCAATATTAGCTGGAGAGTCACCATATGACCGAAGTTGTTGGTGACACGTTAAGCCATCAAAAACAGATCAAGAAAGACTATTATGTATTTAAACTATTACATGTACTGTCAAACCTGTGCTAAAGGCCACCTCCGAATAACGGCCGCATTTGAAAAACCTGTCTCTAAAGACCACCATTTTTCTCTCCCTTCGAGCCATTTTCAATGCATGTTAACCCTCTATTGAGAGGCCACCTGCCAACAAAGGCCACTTTTTTACTTTCTCGAGGGTGGCCTTTATAGACAGGTTTGACTGTACATATAAATATGTAATAGAAGGACGATTGAAAACTCACTCTGCACAATACACACTCGGATAGTGTATTGAGTGAATGTATATAAATTAAAAAGTGCATAATTTAGTAATTAAAGACAAACATGTTGACAACTGGACAATAAATATGAAACCCTGCCCAACATAATAGTATATACCACATCCGTGCTGAAACGTCCGCGAATCATATGGGAACCAAATATTGTTACAGAATTTCAACTACGTAAATAGATTGACCTGGCCAGTTCTGGATTCCAGCTCAAGCCTGTATTTCTATGCGCACACCGGTGAAAGCTTGGAACGAGTTCCCTGAAAACAATTGGACAATATTAATACCTATTATACGAATACATAGCAGTAATTCTTATCACATGAATTCCCATTCGTCCAGAAAATAAACATAGGACAGCCACCAAGCTTCAAGTGAGAGAATAAACACTCTTAAAACCACTGGACTTTGGTACTATGGCGTAATCTGACAGTACACTGAATGTGTTTCTGCCAGTACGTTTGCATGACACATGATATAAGGCAGGCTCAGATATATCTTTATTATGGCCATGTGCCGTCATACATTATTTGGATAAGTCAGCGTTATTATAGCTATACGTGGCGCCGTTTCTGTTAAAATAAACGAGCATTGTACTTATGCTTAGAATTAATCGAAGTTATCTCACTAAACATGATCATTATATACTTGCCTACAGAGTTCAATTTCTAAGAAGTATATTAATCAGATTAATCGTATCGACCGTATGGATTCACATGTCAGAAACGTTTCAGGAATATTCAAGACTTCGCTGTTATCTTCCTGTAACCTGTAACCTGTAACTCGAAATATAGTACAAAAATTCATTGAGGGGCTAGAAAAAGAAATCGATACAGCCGCCGAAATAGACAGTAATGAATGTTGGCGCTTAGTTAATAAAGGGAGAAAACAGTGTATAAAATCCGCTGTTTTCGAAATGAATTTTGGCGGGAAAACGTACAACAATCCCGATGATATAAACCGTTGTTGGCGTGATTATTTTGCAGATCTTTACACGCCAACGTGTAACGTCGAATTTGATGACGACTATTTGATAGGTCGCTCGGTTGACTTACAAACTATTAATTCGGATTCGTGTGTACATACTTTTAATAATGTCCATATCGATGAATCAATCGTTCGAAAACAGCTACGCCATTGTAAAAATGGAAAAGCGTGCGGATATGATCGCGTTAATTATGAACATGTTAAACATGGGGGAGATTTACTTATAAGTGTAATCACAAAACTTTTCCAGAAAATGTCCGAATTTTGCTATATACCGATTAATCTAAAAAAAGGTGTCATATCAACACTTTATAAAGGCGGTAAAAAGCGAAAGAATGATCCAAACAGTTATCGGGCAATATCTTTATGTTCAAATATTTTAAAGTTATACGAAAAGGTCATATTGAATGCTATTGAAAGTAACAACAGTTTTCAAGTAAATGCCTTACAAGGTGGATTCCAGAAAAAGATTAGTTGTTCTATGACATCATTTGTATTGCGTGAAAGCATTCATTTTGCAAAAGAAAATAACTCCAAATTATATTCATGTTTTGTGGACGTCCGTCAAGCATTTGACAGAATTACCCATGCTCTGCTTATGCTTAAACTTCACAAAATAGTAAATTATCAAATGTATAAAATAATATCAAACATGCTCAACAATGTACAGAGTTGTGTTAGGACTCAAGGAATTACATCCGAATGGTTCAATGTTGAGCAAGGAACACGACAAGGTCAATGTATCAGCCCATGGCTTTATTTAATTTTCGTCAATGATCTGATGAACGAAATTGCTTCATCGAAATACTGTTTGAATATACATGATACTTGTTACGGATGTCCAACTCATGCTGACGACATGGTGCTACTATCTTGCTCCAAATCTGGTCTAGAAAAATTAATTGATATATGCTATAAAAATTCTACAAAAGAACGGTACATGTATAATACTGGAAAATGTAGCGTAATTGTATTCAACGAGACAGAAGGTGATTTTAAAAATAGTTCTAGAAATTGGAAGTTAGGTAGTACATCAGTGGAGGAATCTGAATCTTATGTTCATTTAGGGGTAAATTGTAATAAGTACTTGAATCTTGATGATAATATTAAGCAAGCCTGTTCAAAAATACGCAAAACATTCTTTAGCATGGCCGACTTCGGTGTGCACAGAAATGGTTTACACCCGCTATCAATAAAACACCTATATCAATCAATTGTTCTATCAAAGGCATTGTTCGGGTGTGAACTATGGTGTAACATGTCTGAAGCTCAATTACAGTACCTTGAAAGAGTGCATCGCCAATGTATTAAATTCATGCAATCAATGCCACGATGTACACGGACGGATATTGCGTTAGGTTGTATTGGTGCTCTCTCGCTTGAACAAGAGATCGATAAGCGGAAGCTCTTATTTTTCGGTCAATTATGTAATATGGATGTTAAAAAGAGTGCTAAAGTCTTATTTTCCACTCGACTTATGCAATTCAAAATTAAACCTAGTAAAACATTGGGATATATACCAGACCTATATCGTATTTTGGGGAAATATGGTCTAGGAAGTTATTTTTACGATTTTATAAACACTGCTATATTTCCAAGTGTTGTTACCTGGAAAACTATAGTCAACAAGTATATATACAATTGACCTTTCTGCAAACGCTACTTAGGCACGCCCCCCATAGTTACAGGTGCTCGCTGTAACCACGCGAGACAAGCTATCTAACAAAATGGCGTCTAACGCAGACCTGCATCGAGTTAATCTAGATAAAATTCCGTCGAATTTCTCGGTTTTATTTCACCCAGATAAGAATATCTCGTTGAAAGCAAGAAGGCAATGGTTTTAGGTGAATTCAGGTGATTTCGTATAATCCCTTGTTCGTCTAATGGTAGTTTCGTATACTAGTGCATTCGTATAATCACAGGTTCGTATTTTATATATATATAGTACTGCACTATACAGGCCCATTAGTACGTTCACTGAGCTAATATGTCCACCATCCACGACAATATGTATGAACTACTATACTCACATATCTCTTGTGAACGGTAGATCTATTAATGGCACGAATTTAACGTCACCTATCAATCGATCTGGATATCTACATCACTGTCACACAGCCCGTAACTACATCTTTTCACCATTGTCAATGACAGACAGCATTAATTAATTTTAAATATTTTTCAAAAAATAATTTCAGATCACGATCACTCATTATCAGATTTGATTAAAATGTTACTACATAACTCGTTTATCTAACAGAACGATAAAACAATGACTCGGTGTAGTAATCAATTATATAAGTATGTGCACACATTTTATAATTGACCAATTAGCACAATCAGTGCTAAATTCCGATGTGAAATACTTTGATCTTGATAGCAGTGGCCCCTATCGGGTATTATAACTCGGCGGTCTCTGTGATGTACCGTTAGTGGGTAAGTTGTTGATTGCTCCCAATAAACAGTGTGACACGCTTAAATTTGATTGCTGTGTTTGTGAGAAAAGAATGACTATATGGGGTCAGTCGGTGTTTTTATAGATGCATTGTTTTTAAAGCAGCTGTCTGGTATTTTGTGGTTCATATACACACTTTTAGATTTGTCCAAGGATTTTGAAATGGGTTGAATTTAACGTCGATCACCAGGATATCGACTAATTTTGTACTATAACTAACCCACACACCAAAGCTACACATTTTCAACATCATTAAAACAATTTTAAACCCGTATTTTCGATCAAATTCACGCCTTTTCAAATTTGTCTACTCGTTATTAGTGTGTCTAATATGCATTGTTTGTCTAACAAGATGGCGGCGATAAACCGTTGCCGGGGGTGTGCGCGAATGGTGTGATGCGATTGGCTAACGCCAGCTGTCAATCAAAATCGGCAGAAAGGTCAATTATGCAAACTTTCAATACAGGACAAATGTAATTAGTGATGATACATTACAAAGCTTTTTAAGTATACACGGTGAGCTGATCCCATGTAGTCTATGGCGTTTTAGCCAACTATATCGTAATTATTTACCATATTGTAGGACAGTTGTGTTGATGGCTAGTAAACTGTTTAGCAGACCATATGCAATAATATGTCCAAACTGTAAACTCGTAACGGACTCCATAGCAATCCATCTGGTATTGTTTTGTCGAGTAAACGACGCTACCAGACAAAATATGTGGAAGAGTTTTCATAACTCTCTGGGACATGATACCTATACTAGCCTCACTAATATGTATTATAGAGATCAAATTATTGAAATGTTATCCGGATTTTCAACTTCAATTATGAGTGAGTCACAGAGAGTGCAATGTTTCAAATTAATGTTAAGATATATGCATCATTTAGCAAAATGCTTAAACTATTTATTAATGTAATATACCCTTACAAACTGGGTTTGAAAACAATTAAAATTGTCCAATTCTGATTCCCTAATGTTTTCGTTTTCGTTTAGGGTTGCTACTTTGGACATGCTTTGGAATTAATTCGAGTCGGTCTTAGAAATAACAACGACTTTTCTGTAGTTGAAAAGACGAACCTTTTCCTAAGTAACGTACACATACTTCATGAAAGTATTCATGAATATAATGAATGTAATGAATACAAGATCTCAGATCTACAAAGATATGTATACATAGCTAATAAAATGGTTAATATAGTTCATATATTAATGTCAATGACATATCCAGTAGTCTGTATGTCTGTGTATATGTATGTATATGCATGGGTGTATGTATGTATATGTGTGTATATGTATATATGTATACATGTATATGTATATAAATATATGCATGTAGGTAGGTATGTATGTATTGTGTAGCTGTGTGTATGTGTATATTATGTGTGTAGATGTAGAAATATACACACATAATATATTATAGTGCATATATGTGTAACAGTTCTATGTTCCATTTCATCTGTTCATTTTGTTATCAATTGTCTGTGTTTATTATGTACATGTATCTCATCATATGGTGGAATAAAAGATATCTATCTATCTATCTACAATACGAAATTCGTGAGATATTCTCTTCTAAACGTCTTGTTGAATAACTTGGTTCTGTGATACAATACAGTATATACGCAACAGCATAGTGAATCTGAGAGGATGCATAATTGTGAAGCGCTGGTGTATTGGCGTTGTACAAGTGTGAATACTGTAACATCAACCATGACTTGTATCTGCCAGAATAACTCAGTTGCAAGAAAAGAAAATAATGAACACGTTCCAGGTTATGTGCACATTCCCTTGAAATAGAGTTTGGTAGATTCTCTACACTCCATAGAAACGATCAAAATTGTAAATTATGTTATTCAACGATATTGAATCTGAAGTCCACGTTTAATTATGTTGCCCTAGATTTGCTGCTGTTACAATCAAATCTTTCAAAAACGGATCATTGTCTGTGTGTGTTTTACGTTTATCTATCGTCGCTACAGGTTGCCCATATGAGCGACGCCTCCTGAAGAGAATAGTCATTTTAGATTGTTGGAGGATAGTGCAATTATACAGAACAGAGCCTCCTCTGGTTCTTTTACATGCACGGTGTACAGCACCGACACGAGACCTCGGTTTAAAGTCCCATCTGAAAGCTTGTTAATTTTATTAGGGTCAGACGGGGGGTCGAACCTGCGATTCCTGGATTACAAGTGCAGCGTGCTACCACTGGACTACAGATCCGTCTGTGGATCATGGTCGAAATTGCAAACAGAGTTAATAGTGCTGCCGTCCTATTCGTGGTTAATTTGATAGATGGATGGAAGGAAACAAATGTATTTGTGGAATTGCCAATTAAAAACAGGAAATCGGTATAATTAGACGTGACATTTAATTCTACCATAATGAATCAATCATACAATGACATTTGCCTGAACGATTTGCAATACAATACAATGCACAATTTATTTCAATCAACGACATGTATACAATATGAACATGATAAATTGTGAAAAGTGAACAGTGGCAGTCCAATGATACAAAAATGAAGCAATTTTTCAATAAAACTTAAAAATAAATAATACCATAGGAATTAAACTGACTATGCCAATGAACCAATCATGTATTAATAATAATAATAATAATAATGATATTAATAATGATAATAGTAATAATAATAATGATAATAATAATGATAATAATAGTAATAATAATAATATTTAAAACATAGTAATAATAATAATTATAATAGTAGTAATAATAATAATAATAATAATGATAATAATAATGATAATAATAATAATAGTAATAATAATAATAATAAATGAAATTCGCTTTATTTACGATTTTCGTGCATACTAAAACTAACTATCATGGTATGTCAGGTGTAAATTATGTTTGTCATCGGTAGATCAAGTAAATATACAGTAAAACATCTACATCTACGTGTTACTCCAAACACTCAATGCTGAGTATAATTATTATAATAATAATAATAATAAAGACTTTAATTAACGAGAGAACTCATTAAATTTTGAACAATTAAGTCAATCTACCATGAGGCCCTCAACAAATTAAAATATGAAATAGCATAATGAAACATGTAAACAGTAACCAGTACAACTTTCATAGGAAATAAGATATAAGCTACAAGAACTAATACTTATATACATGTATAATTGTAAATCAGTTTATTAGGCTAACGGTCTGTTCTTTGCACTACCTGGTATATAAAGCTATGGAACAGAATATGCTTTTTTGATGTGATAACGGAGGGAATTCCACAAGTCTGATTCTGACTATAAGAAAGATTTTCTAAAGATTTCAGTTTTGACATTTAACTGAATCAATTGTGAAACGAACAAATAAAATTATTATAAAATGAACTCTTTTCATCCATTATCATTATTTGTCTTCAATTTGGAAAAATAATACCTTAATTCATATGTAAACCCCTGCCGCCCACCATTACGTTTAGTTATCGTCGCTACCGGTTTCCCATATGACCGATGCCTCCTGAAGAGATTAGTCATTTAATATGTTTGGAGTATAGTGCAATGATACAGACAGCTACCCATTCCAGAGTCTCCTCTGGTTCTTTTACGTGCACTGTGTACATCACCGACACGCAGGGTTGGCAAGTTTTTTACACAGACGTTATTTACACCGTTAATTAACGTTAATTAACGTCATGTAAAAAACAGGTTTTTACAGTTTTTTACGGACGGTCTCGTAAAAAACTAAAATTTAGAAATAAATATGATATTACTTCCAAAATTACTCAAGATATCATCACATTATTTATATATTTTATATATTCAAACTTTCAGTCATTGTATTAGGTGAAGCCACAAAGTAAAGTCTCATTAAACTGATCCTCACCTTCATGTGACATGTTTATGTAGCAATCATAACTAAACGTCAAGCCTACATGCTCCATCCATCCTACAGGGGTGCTAATCTAAGTGCAAAACAATTGGACACTGTGAATGAATGGGTTACATCCCAGGACCCAAGTTTCATTGTATCACTAATCAACTATCAGGCACAAACATCACCATTTCCTGCTACATTCTTCACAGACTTTGCAACAAAGCTTGCCCCTATCAATTGGTGGAAGGTTCTCAAATCCTATGGAGTATCTAGTGACTTTATAGCGTTAGCTGTAAAACTCTTGTCCTGCCCTGCATCATTGGCCTCAATTGAGAGGATATTTTCCAATTTTTGACATATTCACACCAAAGTGCGCAATCGACTGGGCAATGCCAAGGCTTTCAAGCTGGTATTCTGCTACATAATGCTGAGGGGTTGTGTTGAATTGGACTATTGAACTAAATCCACCAATGAACTGACAGGACAATGATCATCCATTTTAATATTCTTTGTGACCAGTACATGTCTACACTCTTAATAATATATGTCATCATATTATATTCATATTTATGTAAATAAACAAATAAACAATCAATCATTAGTTTTTCATTACAAACAATGTGTGATGTACATGTATGTGTGATTGGCTGTATGATAGTGCATAATGTTTGAATGAGGCGAGTGCATGACAAGATTTTACACACACACACTCCCAGTCTGATTCATATTACATCTAGATTTGTTACGTTATTTACAGTTTTTTACAGTTAATAACAGTTTTTTACAATGTTACGTAAAAAATAGGTTTTTTTACGGTAAAAAACCCAACCCTGCCGACACGAGACCTCGGTTTAACGTCCCATCTGAAAGACTGTTAATTTTATTAGGGTCAGACGGGGGATCGATCCTGCCAGTGTTAATTAGTCGCCCACCATTATCGCTTGTTATCGATAACGTTAAGTATCCATAAAGGAACGGTTTTTACAAGTAGTCATTTCTTAAATTAACAGTTCCTTTATGCATAGATCTTCGGTATTCACTTAGCTTCTGAATAATTCATCATTCTATCGCAAGATATAAGAGAGTAATCATGCAGGTCAATCACAGTATTCCTAGAATATCTCTGTCTACAGCAGGTTCTAAGGAATGGCGTAATATCTAAGCTGATTGTTGACACTTTCTTATACAAAATTATTTTAGCTTGATTGCCAAACAAATTTTCATACAACTTATATTAATCACTCTCGATACCTCATTCCTGATGGAATCCATCGTCACGAGGGAGAGTTAAGAGGCATGTGTAATTTAAATGCCTTGCCTAATGTCACACTCATAACGGCTCCAGCGGGCCTCGAACTCCGGGCCTTTCGCAGCTGAAGCATACACGCTACCACTGCGCTATTCACGACTTCCGTTTGACACTTAGCGGCACCGTTATCCTTAACTTTATTTTTATGTTATTTCGACTTATCTCAGAGATGTATTCTTGCGCTATATTATCCAACTCTACAATATGTGGGAGGTATAAATATGAATCCTTCGTTGAACATTATGAAAATAACAAGCTTGGCAGAGTTATCGCCAAATGGTGTCATTTTAACTCTTTCCTTCATAGAGATTTAGGTTAATATACTATTATATCTCCATACAAACGACAGCCATTTAGCTATCATGCAGTGGATAAGTAGTTGCCATATCTATCCCACCTACATAGATATTACTGGGACTACATAGAGATTTAGGTTAATATACTATTATATCTCCATACAAACGACAGTCATTTAGCTATTATGCAGTGGATAAGTAGTGGCCATATCTATCCGACCTCCATATATATTACTGGGACTACATGAGATGCTGGCCTTTATTATGAACATTGGTTTGGTTACTACATTTTCAATATATGTCGTATTGGTATTGGCGTCAAGAAGTGCTTCTATAAGGGAAAGAGTTAAATTAAGAAAACCTTTTCTGCTGCCACAAATCACCAGACTATGCATGGGAGTGTATATTTTAAGACATCTTTCTCTGTCACATGGTCACATCAACATGTCCCCTAATACACTAGCTGTATATCAGTGGTAATTTTCGTCAAATCCAATTTCCTCGTGAAAATGCTACCTTATAGAAACAAAACTTCTCGTTTCTGGTTAACAAACTATTTTGATTGCACCTTTCACTAATTCTATCCTTTCCATTGGTCAAAGCCGGTCACGTGGGGGAATGCGGAGTCAGTAGGGTCAGTAGAAAGGATGGCTGCTTTCTAAAACTCTCGATTCAGAATTTTAAGTGTTTAATTGTTTTCTGAATATAGCTTAGTCAAATATAATTCGGCGTCAATGCTAGAATGAAGAGATAATCTCCTAGCTTCTAGTTCCCCATCAGTAACGGAACTAAATATAGTTGCCGCGTCCATTGTGTACGCAGACAGCAGCAACATAATGTCAAGGTCGACGAAAATGGGAGCAAAGGAAGCTTAAATACCGAAAAGACACTGACAGGTTCATCTTGCCAGCAGTCGCTCTCTAACTTTGCATTGTGGCGCCGATTTATTTGACTAAAATAAGTTCAGAAGCTATTAAAGCAGCATTACATCGTAATAAAGATTGTTTTGGGTAAAATATAAATACTAATGTGTGTGTGTTTACAAAAATCGAAATAATCGCATGCGTGAAACAACAGAGGATGTAGAAAACAACGTATATATTTTGAACATGAAAGACTATCTATCTATCTTCCTCTAATGTCGAACCACTCGCGGGGATGTAGAAATGTCCCTAAAAGACTTAGCTAACAGAGGTATGAATCAACATATCAAGTAATTTAATTAAAAAAGACAACGTGGGGCAAATGGGGACGATGCATTCCGAATGTAAACAAGTACGGACGATGCGTTCCGGTTTTAAACAAGTGCGTGACCGATCGACTCGGAAAGTCCTACTTTCGGTTTCGAGTTTGTTTTATTCCAAAAAAAACACTGTTTACCAAATGAACATAGGCATACAAAGTATAATGTTAGAATGTGTAGCAGCGTTGCTACCCATACGTAAAAATTGAATTTTTCAAATACCTTTTATTTCATACGATGTAATGCTGCTTTAAACACTTTTCAAATTCTGAATCAATGCAAAGAATTCCAATATATTTTTTAATTTAATGTTTTCGATGCAACACCCATGTGTATAATGCAATATACATAAAGTAATATACACTGTTTGTGATTGGTTGAATTTGTAGTATGTACTAGAAGCTGTCTATGATTGGCTGAATGTGTATTATGTACTAGAAACTGTCTGTGATTGGCTGAATTTGTAGTATGTACTAGAAGTTGTCTATGAATGGCTGAATTTGTATTATGTACTAGAAACTGTCTGTGATTGGCTGAATTTGTATTATGTACTAGAAACTGTCTGTGATTGGCTGAATTTGTATTATGTACTAAAAACTGTCTGTGATTGGCTGAATTTGTATTATGTACTAGAAACTGTCTGTGATTGGCTGAATTTGTATTATGTACTAGAAACTGTCTGTGATTGCCTGACTTTGCAGAAAGTAATATACCGCTCCGTGGCTTAGTGGTTAAGGCATCCACCTACAGAACGGGATGTCCTACGTTCCGAACCTCGTCAGAGGTTCATTCTGATATGGCCTGTTGGTGAGCTACCAGCCTGTTAGATAATGGTTACCGAAAACTATTGATTAGCACACCCCCCCCCCTTCCACCTCGATCAGGTCGTTAATGCCCTGGCATAAAGCTCTGCCATTTCTGCTGCTATTCTCGTGTATAATATTTATCTTTTCCATAGAAAAGTACTCGATCTATAATACAAACAAATGATGCTGTATTATAGATTACCTATAGCAATACATAATATAGAAACTATCTATACGATACTGAATGCTCTTGACGTCTGACAATTTCAATAAACCAGTACATATATGTTTTCACATAATATAAATTTTGGACAGCTGAGGACTTCAAGCTCAAATGTTGTAAGATAATTAATGTTATTAAGCTGTTATCAACTTAGGTTGTTAAAATAGTGTATGTCTAAGACCAGACACATATATTTATTCTGGCATTGCTATCGTATTATCTAAGCAAATTTGATCACTGTTAGCAAAACTAATATTTAAGAAATAATAAATATCAACCGTGGTATATCGCAGAATAACCCGAGTTTGAAGTTCTTATGCGTAGAAATATGACAAACGAGGGTTATTCTGCGATATACCACGGTTGATACTTATTATTTCGATTCTAACACGACTTACTTCTAATCATTTTAAAGGAGTATTTTCTTCAAGCGCCACTGCATTTGGCTTTCGAAATTTCCTCCCGCGTAAAGGAGTGATGACGTTATTTTTTATAGAAAAAATCAATCTAGTGCATAAATGAACAAAATCTGTAACTGATTAATAATTTTATTTATTTTGTCAAATAAAACTGTACAGAATAGTAACTGAAACGTTACTTAACAGAAAAACAAGATGGACAAGAGATTATCTGATTCTAAAAATAGCTCACTTCCGTGAATTCCAACGGTATTTTTTACAAACATCGCGTGACTTTCATTCATAAAACTGTACACGCATTGCATAAATGCCGTAGCCAAAACACGGTGCGCGTGCAGCATAGTTCAAGGTATTGCAGAATAACCCGAGATTGGTTTTACTCTAGACGTATGTATGTTATTAGCTGGGTCGTGTTAGAATAAGAAATAATAGTTGTCTTTCCGCTGTTTATAGTCGAATAAAACATGGTTTGGAGTTCAGGTGAGTAGGAATTAACCAAGCAGGCCATATGCCTATGTGGTTAATTCCTGCGCTCAGAGCGACAAACCTGTCCGCCTCCGTGGTCGAGTGGTTACGGTCGCTGACTTGTATGCCACTGTAACCTATCATCACTGATGGTCACGAGTTCGAGCCCCGCTCAGACCGTGTTTCATTTATATGAAAAAGTTGGCAGTTTCTTACGGAGGTTGGTGCACCCAAGTACTGGTTAACAGCTGGAGCCTGCCCAGGAAAGGTGTTGTTAGGTAAACTGCCCGCCGGCGATATAGCCCAAAAATGGTGTTGATGCAGGCGTAAAACCCGAAATATAACATAACATAACATAATATAACAGAGCGACAAACCATGTTTTATTAGACTAGAAATAACGCAAATACCAATATTATTTCGATTCTAACGTGACAAAATATCTAAAAAGCTCATAATATAGAAGGTGTTAATTTTTTCAGAAAGCGTAAATGACGTCACGTTTTACATCACGTGCTAAACAATGGTGTATTGCAGATTTAAACACGGTTAATGCCTTCGTTGAGTACATACAGACAAAATGCCGAGTCATGCTAGAATAAAACTCTCATTGGACTTGGCTCTATTAGAATTGCAGAACAGACGATTATCATATCTGGCGTATTTATATGCCCTGTTCCATTTTGATTCTCCGCACAGCGCATGAACATTATACTATAATCACTCAACACTGAAACACAATGTAGCAATGAACTGAACAATCTTGTAAATAACAATCAACAGGCACATATTTACAGAGAAAATCAATGACACTTCTTGAATTATTGAATGTATCTACTTTGGATCGAATACGTATATCTGTTCCTCGTCAATGCCCATTTCTATGAGTCTGACTGCTAGCTATCATCACTATATTGTTTTCTCCTTGTTGTTTCTTGTGTTTTCCTCTTCGTGTTTCTTGTTTTCTCCTTGTTGTTTCTTGTTGTTTTCTCCTTGTTGTTTCTTGTGTTTTCTCCTTGTTGTTTCTTGTTGTTTTCTCCTTGTTGTTTCTTGTTGTTTTCCTCTTGGTGTTTCTTGTTGTTTTCTCCTTGTTGTTTCTTGTGTTTTCTCCTTGTTGTTTCTTGTTGTTTTCTCCTTGTTGTTTCTTGTTGTTTTCTCCTTGCTGTTTCTTGTTGTTTTCTCCTTGTTGTTTCTTGTGTTTTCTCCTTGTTGTTTCTTGTTGTTTTCCTCTTGTTGTTTCTTGTTGTTTTCTCCTTGTTGTTTCTTGTTGTTTTCTCCTTGTTGTTTCTTGTTGTTTTCTCCTTGTTGTTTCTTGTGTTTTCTCTCTTGGTGTTTCTTGTTGTTTTCTCCTTGTTGTTTCTTGTTGTTTTCCTCTTCGTGTTTCTTGTTGTTTTCTCCTTGTTGTTTCTTGTGTTTTCTCTCTTGGTGTTTCTTGTTGTTTTCTCCTTGTTGTTTCTTGTTGTTTTCCTCTTGCTGTTTCTTGTTGTTTTCTCCTTGTTGTTTCTTGTGTTTTCTCTCTTCGTGTTTCTTGTTGTTTTCTCCTTGTTGTTTCTTGTTGTTTTCCTCTTCGTGTTTCTTGTTGTTTTCTCCTTGTTGTTTCTTGTGTTTTCCTCTTGCTGTTTCTTGTTGTTTTCTCCTTGTTGTTTCTTGTGTTTTCCCTTCTTGTTGTTTTCTCCTTGTTGTTTCTTGTTGTTTTCTCCTTGTTGTTTCTTGTTGTTTTCTCCTTGTTGTGTATATGATGGAGACGACAGTACCAGGCGTTTAGTATAAACTCCAATGATAAACAAGTCAGGAGCGGTGCTGACCGTTGCATGATCCTACTTTCATTTATGAGAGGTTGTAGACCACAAAAACGCTGTTTATTAATTCAATGTTAGTGTTCAGGTGTTCAGGGGATTATATAAATCTACCACAACCCGTAACCGAGATTCTATATGTATATAATATACTAGAGGACATAGAAAACGCACACCTACATTATATGATTATTATTACATGAAAACGAAATACGAAGGATTCCATCAAAGATATATCACATCTTTATTACAAAACACAAACTGAACAACTCAAAATATTCCAAAATGTTTAAAACTCCGAAGTGTGCGTTTTCCATGTCCTCTATTATATAATATGTTGAACGAACAGATAAATAAAGGCCTGTGCTACAATACCATAGGATGGTTATGGATTGTGGCCTCTTCAGTACTAGAGCACCATCGTCAGATCAAAACACTCATTATTATCATTCTGGAGGCGGTGAAATTGAGGGGCGACGATAAGCAAAAACAGCAAGAATAATTTAGTTCTAGACAATAGTGTAAGAGTAGTGCACGTTCTGTGCAATAACAGTTCCAACCAATGACACGCTAAGGACGGTATGTACTAATCAGTAGGTAATGGTAATACACTCTGTCTTGTCTGAGACACACGGCCCCCAAGGAAGCACGTCGTTTATCTCCTAGACTGTATCTAAGATCATTCCAGATTAAATCTTCTTTCGTCACATTTGTTTCGTTACATACGAACGGATATTCTGTCTAGTTTGTATATAAACGGTAAATGTATATAACCGTAAATCGTGTGTCTTGGCTGTCGACATGTGTATACAAATACAAAGAATTGTAGGAATAGACTTTGTTATAATATTTTCAATCACACATTGACATGTCGACAACTTCCCTATTGCCCAGCCCCTTAAGATGACACAGTAACGAAAAACATCCAACAAACAGAAACAACATGGCTCTGATATATATAGAGAACTGTATGTGTTGAACAAGGAACATAGATAGATAAACAGGTCCTTAGAATTTGAAACATTTGTATTCTGGAAGTGGTGTCGGAAAATACAGTGAAACTAGTTCTGCTACAGTACATTACAATAATAACCTGGATATGTCGGTGACAATTAACACATGCATAGATTAGGAACACATAGATTAGGAACACATAGATTAGGAACACATAGATAAGGAACACATATATTAGGAACACATAGATAAGGAACACTTAGATTAGGCACACATAGATTAGGAACACATAGATAAGGAACATATAGATAAGGAACATATAGATTAGGAACACATAGTTTAGGAACACATAGATTAGGAACACATAGTTTAGGAACACACAGTTTAGGAACACATATATTAGGAACACATAGATTAGAAACACATAGATTAGGAAAACATAGTTTAGGAACACATAGATTAGAAACACATAGATTAGAAACACATAGATTAGGAACACATAGATAAGGAACACATAGATTAGGAACACATATATTAGGAACACATATATAAGGAACACATATATAAGGAACACATAGATAAGGAACACATAGATTAGGAACACATAGATAAGGAACACATAGATTAGGAACACATATATAAGGAACACATAGATTAGGAACACATAGATTAGGAACACATAGATAAGGAACACATAGTTTAGGAACACATATATTAGGAACACGTAGATAAGGAACACATAGATAAGGAACACATAGATTAGGAACACATAGATAAGGAACGCATAGATAAGGAACACATATATAAGGAACACATAGATTAGGAACACATAGATAAGGAACACAAAGATTAGGAACACATATATAAGTAACATATAGATAAGTAACACATAGATAAGTAACACATAGATAAGGAACACATGCATATATTAGGAACACATAGATAAGGAATACATAGATAAGGAACACATGCATATATTAGGAACACATAGATAAGGAATACATATATAAGGAACACATAGATAAGGAATACATAGATAAGGAACACATGCATATATTAGGAACACATAGATAAGGAATACATAGATAAGGAACACATAGATAAGGAATACATAGATAAGGAACACATGCATATATTAGGAACACATAGATAAGGAACACATAGATAAGGAACACATAGATAAGTAACACATAGATAAGGAACACATAGATAAGGAACACATAGATAAGTAACACATATATAAGGAACACATAGATAAGTAACATATAGATAAGGAACACATGCATATATTAGGATCACATAGATAAGGAACACATGCATAGATTAGGAACACATAGATAAGTAACACATAGATAAGGAACACATAGATAAGGAACACATAGATAAGTAACACATAGATAAGTAACACATAGATAAGTAACACATAGATAAGGAACACATAGATAAGTAACACATATATAAGGAACACATAGATAAGGATCACATAGATAAGGAACACATGCATATATTAGGAACACATAAGTAAGGAATACATAGATAAGGAACACATAGATAAGGAATACATAGATAAGGAACACATGCATATATTAGGAACACATAGATAAGGATCACATAGATAAGGAACACATGCATATATTAGGAACACATAGATAAGGAATACATAGATAAGGAACACATAGATAAGGAATACATAGATAAGGAACACATAGATAAGGAACACATAGATTAGGAACACATAGATAAGGAACACATAGATAAGGAACACATAGATTAGGAACACATATATAAGTAACATATAGATAAGTAACACATAGATAAGTAACACATAGATAAGGAACACATGCATAGATTAGGAACACATAGATAAGGAACACATAGATAAGGAACACATAGATAAGGAATACATGCATATATTAGGATCACATAGATAAGGGACACATGCATAGATTAGGAACACATAGATAAGTAACACATAGATAAGGAACACATAGATAAGTAACACCTAGATAAGTAACACATATATAAGGAACACATAGATAAGGATCACATAGATAAGGAACACATGCATATATTAGGAACACATAGATAAGGAATACATATATAAGGAACACATACATATATTAGGAACACATATATAAGGAATACATAGATAAGGAACTCATAGATAAGGAATACATAGATAAGGAACACATGCATATATTAGGAACACATAGATAAGGAACACATAGATAAGGAACGCATAGATAAGGAACACATAGATAAGGAATACATGCATATATTAGGATCACATAGATAAGGAACACATGCATAGATTAGGAACACATAGATAAGTAACACATATATAAGGAACACATATATAAGTAACACCTAGATAAGTAACACATATATAAGGAACACATAGATAAGGATCACATAGATAAGGAACACATGCATATATTAGGAACACATATATAAGGAATACATAGATAAGGAACTCATAGATAAGGAATACATAGATAAGGAACACATGCATATATTAGGAACACATAGATAAGGAACACATAGATAAGGAACGCATAGATAAGGAACACATAGATAAGGAACACATGCATATATTAGGATCACATAGATAAGGAACACATGCATAGATTAGGAACACATAGATAAGTAACACATAGATAAGGAACACATAGATAAGGAACACATAGATAAGTAACACATAGATAAGTAACACATAGATAAGGAACACATAGATAAGGAATACATAGATAAGGAACACATAGATAAGGAATACATAGATAAGGAACACATGCATATATTAGGAACATATAGATAAGGAATACATAGATAAGGAACACATAGATAAGGAATACATAGATAAGGAACACATGCATATATTAGGAACACATAGATAAGGAATACATAGATAAGGAACACATAGATAAGGAACACATAGATAAGGAACACATAGATAGGGAACACATGCATATATTAGGATCATATAGATAAGGAACACATAGATAAGGAACACATGCATATATTACGAACATATAGATAAGGAACACATAGATAAGGAACACATGCATATATTAGGATCATATAGATAAGGAACACATAGATAAGGAACACATATATAAGGAACACATATATTAGGAACACATAGATAAGTAACACATAGATAAGGAACACATATATTAGGAACACATATATTAGGAACACATAGATTAGGAACACATAGATTAGGAACACATGTATTAGGAACACGTGTATATATTAAGAACACATGTACTGTGTACCATATACTGATTGTTTACGTTTAATTAATCAGTATGTTAGTACTGTTGTATAAACCTGCATGTATACGTGTGTGTGTGTGTGTGTGTGTGTGTGCGTGCGTGCGTGCGTGCGTGCGTGCGTGCGTGCGTGCGTGCGTGCGTGCGTGCGTGCGTGCGTGCGTGCGTGCGTGCGTGCGTGCGTGCGTGCGTGCGTGCGTGCGTGCGTGCGTGCGTGCGTGCGTGCGTGCGTGCGTGCGTGCGTGCGTGCGTGCGTGCGTGCGTGCGTGCGTGCGTGCGTGCGTGCGTGCGTGCGTGCGTGCGTGCGTGCGTGAGTGAGTGAGTGAGTGAGTGAGTGAGTGAGTGCGTGCGTGCGTGCGGTGTGCGTGCGTGCGTGCGTGCGTGCGTGCGTGCGTGCGTGCGTGCGTGCGTGCGTGCGTGCGTGCGTGCGTGCGTGCGTGCGTGCGTGCGTGCGTGCGTGCGTGCGTGCGTGCGTGCGTGCGTGCGTTTTACAAAGCCACTAAATTGAATATATACGTACTTGTACACGTAACGATAAGTTGCGATTCCGACAATAAATAAACGCTTTAGTACAAAATCGTTAGTGTGCTGTCATATATTGCTAGATTAAGAGCTCAGACAGATGCATTAAGAACTTGTTTTATGCCAACTTCGACATAGTGCTGAACAAGCAAATATAATAGACACATATATACCAGACTGTAGATTGAAGAACGAATTTGTACAGGAAATCTTATTTGTATTTTATTAAAATCATTGATTGAGTCATTTTAACTAAACACATGAGGTTACCTCGGAAATTTGGACATACAATGTATAAGATTAATTTATATGTGGAACTTGAAACTGTATTAAATGTGTTTCATCTAGCAACTGAATGCTTCAGGTGCGAAAGGTCCGGAGTTCGAGCCCCGCTGGGGCGGTTATTATTGTGCCCTTAGGCATAATTAAATTAAATTCCACATGCCTCTTCTCTCTCCTTCATGGCGATGGATTCCATCAGGAATGAGGTCTCGAAATGAAACTTGAAAGAACTTGTTTCGCAATCGAGCTGAAATAAATTTGTATAAACTAACTGAATGCTACTGAATATGCAACACCTTACTTACACAACCTTCTTACTGGCTTTCTTTTGGGTTGTGTGTGTGGTGTATGTGCGTGCGTGCGTTTTTTTATCGTCGCTACCGGTTGCCCGGTATGAGTGACGCCTCCTGAACAGATTAGTCATTTTAGATTTTTGGATTTAGTGCAATGATACAGGCATAGATCCATTCTAGAATATCCTCTGGTTCTTTTAAGTGCACGCTCATATGGGCAACCGGTATCGACGATAAATAAACGTAAATCATCAGCCTCTGTCCGTCTTATGAGACGATGGATTGCGCTCTTGTTGAGGAACATCTTCTGCGGTGACTGAGTAGGCCTATTCTTGAGTGGCAGTCTCTGTTGCAGTCATCGCAGGTGAAGATCGGGTCATCCAGTTTGATTGATGCCTTTCGCTTCTGTCGTTTCTGCTCACGAAGCCGAGTTCCCTCAGCCTCGGCTCGTCATATGGGCAACCGGTAGCGACGATAAATAAACGAAAAACTCACAAACAAATCAAACACCAACATATGCATAAAGATCAGACGAGAGTTCTTGTGTTATCAAATGTACAGTAATTGATATGATGAGTTCTACAACTGACAAGGTGTCACTAATTCGGTGATTCTGTGGTAAATTAAATCATTCCCAAATACAGACAATGCCATCTTAGTATTCTTAATATTTCTTTCTGTATACATATAATGAATCCACTTAATTCCGGACGGAGAGTATCTGTGTCTCCTCGTCCGGGTGCGGGGCTGAGCGTTACTGTGTGTCCTCGTCCGGGTGCGGGGCTGAGCGTTAATGTGTGTCCTCGTCCGGGTGCGGGTCTGAGAGTTACTGTGTGTCCTCGTCCGGGTGCGGGGCTGAGAGTTACTGTGTGTCCTCGTCCGGGTGCTGGCTGAGAGGCTCTGTGTCTCCTCGTCCCGGTGCGGGGCTGAGAGTTACTGTGTGTCCTCGTCCGGGTGCTGGCTGAGAGGCTCTGTGTGTCCATGTCCGGGTGCGGGGCTGAGCGATACTGTGTCTCCTCGTCCGGGTGCAGGGCTGAGAGTTACTGTGTGTCCTCGTCCGGGTGCTGGCTTAGAGGCTCTGTGTCTCCTCGTCCCGGTGCGGGGCTGAGAGTTACTGTGTGATCTCGTCCAGGTGCGGGGCTGAGAGATACTGTGTCTCCTCGTCCGGGTGCGGGGCTGAGAGTTACTGTGTGTCCTCGTCCGGGTGCGGGGCTGAGAGTTAATGCGTGTCCTCATCCGAGTGCGGGGCTGAGCGTTACTGTGTCTCCTCGTACGGGTGCGGGGCTGAGAGTTACTGTGTGTCCTCGTCCGGGTGCTGGCTGAGAGGCTCTGTATCTCCTCGTCCCGGTGCGGGGCTTAGAGTTACTGTGTGTCCTCGTCCGGGTGCGGGGCTGAGAGATACTGTGTGTCCTCGTCCGGGTGCGGGGCTGAGAGTTACTGTGTGTCCTCGCCCGGGTGCGGGGCTGGGAGTTACTGTGTCTCCTCGTCCGGGTGCGGGGCTGAGAGTTACTGTGTGTCCTCGTCCGGGTGCTGGCTGAGAGGCTCTGTATCTCCTCGTCCCGGTGCGGGGCTGAGAGTTACTGTGTGTCCTCGTCCGGGTGCGGGGCTGAGAGATACTGTGTGTCCTCGTCCGGGTGCGGGGCTGAGAGTTACTGTGTGTCCTCGCCCGGTGCGGGGCTGGGAGTTACTGTGTCTCCTCGTCCGGGTGCGGGGCTGAGAGTTACTGTGTGTCCTCGTCCGGGTGCGGGGCTGAGAGTTAATGCGTGTCCTCATCCGGGTGCGGGGCTGAGAGTTACTGTGTCTCCTCGTCCGGGTGCGGGGCTGATAGTTACTGTGTCTCCTCGTCCGGGTGCGGGGCTGAGAGTTACTGTGTCTCCTCATCCGGGTGCGGGGCTGAGAGTTACTGTGTGTCCTCGTCCGGGTGCGGGGCTGAGAGTTACTGTGTGGCCTCGTCCGGGTGCGGGGCTGAGAGTATCTGTGTGTCCTCGTCCGGGTGCGGGGTTGAGAGTTACTGTGTCTCCTCGTCCGGGTGCGGGCTGAGAGTGTCTGTGTGTCCTCGTCCAGGTGCGGGGCTGGGAGTTACCGTGTCTCCTCGACCGGGTGCGGGGCTGATAGTATATGTGTGTCCTCGTCCGGGTTCGGGGCTAAGAGTTACTGTGTGTCCTCGTCCGGGTGCGGGGCTGAGAGTTACTGTGTGTCCTCGTCCGGGTGCGGGGCTGAGAGTTACTGCGTGTCCTCGTCCAGGTGCGGGGCTGGGAGTTACCGTGTCTCCTCGACCGGGTGCGGGGCTGAGAGTATATGTGTGTCCTCATCCGGGTTCGGGGCTGAGAGTTACTGTGTCTCCTCGTCCGTGTGCGGGGCTGAGAGTGTATGTGTGTCCTCGTCCGGGTGCGGGGCTGAGAGTTACTGTGTGCCCTCGTCCGGGTGCGGGGCTGAGCGTTACTGTGTGTCCTCGTCCGGGTGCGGGGCTGAGAGTTAATGTGTGTCCACCTCCGGGTGCGGGGCTGATAGTTACTGCGTGTCCTCGTCCAGGTGCGGGGCTGGGAGTTACTGTGTCTCCTCATCCGGGTGCGGGGCTGAAAGTTACTGTGTGTCCTCGTCCAGGTGCGGGGGTGGGAGTTACTGTGTGTCCTCGTCCAGTTGCGGGGCTGGGAGTTACTGTGTGTCCTCGTCCGGGTGCGGGGCTGAGCGTTACTGTGTGTCCTCGTCCGGGTGCGGGGCTGAGAGTTACTGTGTGTCCTCGTCCGGGTGCGGGGCTGAGAGTTACTGTGTGTCCTCGTCCAGGTGCGGGGCTGGGAGTTACGGTGTGTCCTCGTCCGGGTGCGGGGCTGAGCGTTACTGTGTGTCCTCGTCCGGGTGCGGGGCTGAGAGTTACTGTGTGTCCTCGTCCGGGTGCGGGGCTGAGAGTTACTGTGTGTCCTCGTCCGGGTGCGGGGCTGAGAGTATATGTGTGTCCTCGTCCGGATGCGGGGCTGAGCGTTACTGTGTGTCCTCGTCCGGGTGCGGGGCTGAGAGTTACTGTGTGTCCTCGTCCGGGTGGGGAACTGAGAGTATCTGTGTCTCCTCGTCCGGGTGCGGGGCTGAGAGTATATGTGTGTCCTCGTCCGGGTGCGGGGCTGAGAGTTACTGTGTGTCCTCGTCCGGGTGCGGGGCTGAGAGTTACTGCGTGTCCTTGTCCGGGTGCGGGGCTGAGCGTTACTGTGTGTCCTCGTCCGGGTGTGGGGCTGAGAGTTACTGTGTGTCCTCGTTCGGGTGCGGGGCTGATAGTTACTGCGTGTCCTCGTCCGGGTGCGGGGCTGGGAGTTACTGTTTGTCCTCGTCCAGGTGCGGGGCTGGGAGTTACTGCGTGTCCTCGTCCGGGTGCGTGGCTGAGAGTTACTGTGTGTCCTCGTCCAGGTGCGGGGCTGGGAGTTACTGTGTGTCCTCGTCCAGGTGCGGGGCTGGGAGTTACTGTGTGTCCTCGTCCGGGTGCGGGGCTGGGAGTTACGGTGTGTCCTCGTCCAGGTGCGGGGCTGGGAGTTACTGTGTGTCCTCGTCCGGGTGCGGGGCTGAGAGTTACGGTGTGTCCTCGTCCAGGTGAGGGGCTGGGAGTTACTGTGTGTCCTCGTCCGGCTGCGGGGCTGAGCGTTACTGTGTGTCCTCGTCCGGGTGCGGGGCTGAGAGTTACTGTGTGTCCTCGTCCGGGTGCGGGGCTGAGAGTTACTGTGTGTCCTCGTCCGGGTGCCGGGCTGAGAGTTACTGTGTGTCTTCGTCCGGGTGCGGGGCTGATAGTTACTGTGTCACCTCGTCCGTGTGCGGGGCTGAGAGTTACTGTGTGTCCTCGTCCGGTACGGGGCTGAGAGTTACTGCGTGTCCTCGTCTGGGTGCGGGGCCGAGAGTTACTGTGTGTCCTCGTCCGCGTGCTGGCTGAGAGGCTCTGTGTGTCATCGTCCGGGTGCGGGGCTGAGAGATACTGTGTGTCCTCGTCCGGGTGCGGGGCTGAGAGTTACTGTGTGTCCTCGTCCGGTGCGGGGATGAGAGTTATTGTGTGTCCTCGTCCGGGTGCGGTGCTGAGAGTTACTGTGTGTCCTCGTCCAGGTGCGGGGCTGAGAGTTACTGTGTGTCCTCATCCGGATGCTGGCTGAGAGGCTATGTGTCTCCTCGTCCGGATGCGGGCTAAGAGTATCTGTGTCTCCTCGTCCTGGTGCGGGCTGAGAGTATATGTGTCTCCTCGTCCGGGTGTGGGCTGAGAGTATATGTGTCTCCTCGTCCGGGTGCGGGCTGAGAATCTCTGTGTCTCCTCGTCCGGGTGCAGGCTGAGAGTAGCGGTGTCTCCTCGTCCAGGTCCGGGGGTGGGGAGTCAATGTTTCTCCTCGTCCAGTTCCTTACGGATAATCTATGTTTCTCCTCGTCCAGTTCCGGACGGATAATCTGTTTCTCCTCGTCCAGTTCCGGGCGGATAATCTATGTTTCTCCTCGTCCAGTTCCGGACGGATAATCTGTTTCTCCTCGTCCAGTTCCGGGCGGATAATCTATGTTTCTCCTCGTCCAGTTCCTGACGGATAATCTATGTTTCTCCTCGTCCAGTTCCGGGCGGATAATCTATGTTTCTCCTCGTCCAGTTCCTGACGGATAATCTATGTTTCTCCTCGTCCAGTTCCGGGCGGATAATCTCTGTTTCTCCTCGTCCAGTTACGGACGGATAATCTATGTTTCTCCTCGTCCGGTTCCTGACGGATAATCTATGTTTCTCCTCGTCCAGTTCCGGACGGATAATCTATGTTTCTCCTCGTCCAGTTCCTGACGAATAATCTATGTTTCTCCTCGTCCAGTTCCGGACGGATAATCTCTGTTTCTCCTCGTCCAGTTCCGGAATGAATGAATGAATGAATGAATGAATGAATGAATGAATGAATGAATGAATGGTGTTTTACGGCGCATCGACATCTAAGGTCATGTAGCGCGCATTAAAGTTATGTTTATTGTCGAGTGTATGAAATAAAATTCTATATAAGTATATGCATTACGTAAAAATTAATACTAAGAAGTTATAAAGACGTAAGATTAATTACAGGTAATATATGAATGAATGATTACTACAAAGGCATGATTAACAATTGATATCACAGCTTATTATAAATTCCTATTGCCTTGATAAATGATATGATGGACTCTACTCTGATAGAGTCGAAGAGTTTTTTAATGTTGTCCACATTGTAGTACTGCAACCGGATTGGTTGAAGGTCAACACAGTGTATTAAGATATGCTCCACCGTGTATAGAGTATTGCATGGGATACATTCTGGTGCATCATCTCGTGACAACAGCCATGAATGTGATATTCGAGAATGACCAATCCTGAGACGGGCAAGAATGACTTCTTCTCGACGAATAGGCCTGTAAATTGGGCACCATTCGCCAAGTGTTGGTTTGACCGAATGAAGTTTGTTAAAAATGTCACCATCCCATTGGGCCTGCCAAGAGGATTGAATTAAGGTAAGAATTGTAGATTTAAAATCGGTATAACACACTTTAATCCTAGAAATTGATAATGACAAAGCCAGCTTTGCATTCTGGTCAGCCATTTCATTACCTTTTATTCCCATATGACTCGGAAGCCAGCAGAACACAAATGTATTTGTTTCTGAAAGGGAAGAAATCCTTTCAAGCAAAGTACAAACAATAGGATTTTCAAACTTTTCATAATACAAAGCCTGTAAAACAGACAAGGAATCAGAGAAAATGATATATTGAACATAGTGTGATTCCACTGCAAGATCTAGAGCGAGATCTATGGCCTTCAGTTCGGCAGAGAAAATTGAGGACTTGTTTGGAAGTCTACATTTCCGATTTTTATTCCCAAAGATTGCTGCTGACGCAACAGTGTCACCAGCTTTTGAACCATCTGTGTATATGGCTTTGAAGTCAGAATAAAATTCCCTGATTTCATGATATTTTGTTTGAAACTGGCTCCTGTCTGTAATAGACTTTTTATCAGAAGTGAGATCAAAGCGAAACTCGGCAGTTTTAAGGGTCCAAGGAGGAGAATCTGGGATTTTATACTGTGCAATAGATTTCATGTCAATATGTAGGTCATCTAGACAGTGTTCCATGCGTATACCTAGTGGGGCAATAGCTCTCGGTTTTCTTTGAAACTGCACTTTAAATTGGGGTTGAAAGACCACTTTGTGAGCTGGGTTTAGAGGATTTGACTTGAGTTTCAGTAGGTATTGAAGAGCTAGCTTCTGTCGTCTAGCATACAGAGAGGGTTCATTTGCTTCAGCATAAAGACTTTTAACAGGGGAAGTTCTGAAAGCGCCAAGGACTAATCGTAGACCGTGATTATGTATAGGATCAAGTATTTTCAGGTGCGATTTTCGTGCAGATCCGTAAATTATCGAACCATTATCCAGCTTAGAGCGAACCAATGACCGATAGAGCCGTAGAAGTACCTTTCTATCAGCTCCCCAATCGGAATGTGCCACAACCTTTAAAATATTTAGAGCCTTTTGACATTTCTTTTTTAAATTATTGATATGAGGAATGAATGAGAGTTTGTTTTTTATCAAAGATAACACCAAAAAATTTGTATTCTGAGACTACTTCTACACGTGAGCCATCCAGGTAAATTTCTGGGTCTGGATGAAGTCCACGTAGATTACAAAAATGCATACATTTAGTTTTTGATTTAGAAAATTTAAAACCATTTTCATCCGACCAAATTCAGACATTGCTGGAGTTGGCGTTCTATTATGTTCATATTACTAGACCTGAAGCAAATAACAAAATCATCTACATAAAGGGAGCACTCAACCCCTGGATTTATTGATTTAACAATATTATTTATCTTAATACTAAACAATGTAACGGACAAAATACAACCCTGTGGTACACCCATCTGCTGTTCCCGAGCATCTGATAGGGTATTACAAACACGAACACGAAAAAGTCTTTCATTTAAAAATGCAGAAATAAATAATGGAAGGCGTCCTCTGAGGTCAAAGTCGTGAAGATCTTTTAAAATGCCATATTTCCAGGTTGTGTCATAAGCACTCTCAAGGTCGAAAAATACTGAAGCTTTAGTTTTGTTTATTGACAAAGCCCTCTCTTATAAATGTTTCGAAACGAACTAGATGATCCAGTGTGCTTCGCTGCTGACGAAAGCCACTCTGGACATTAACAATTAAATGATTTGATTCGAGAAACCATACAAGCCGGTTGTTTACCATTCTTTCCATAGTTTTACATATACATGCCTCTGTTTCTCCTCATCCAGTTCCGGGCGGATAATCTATGTTTCTCCTCATCCAGTTCCGGGCGGATAATCTATGCTTCTCCTCGTCCAGTTCCTGGCGGATAATCTATGTTTCTCCTCGTCCAGTTCCGGGCGGATAATCTATGTTTCTCCTCATCCAGTTCCGGGCTGAGAGTCTCTGTTTCTCCTCATCCAGTTCCGGGCGGAGAGCCTCTGTTTCTCCTCATCCAGTTCCGGGCGGAGAATCTATGTTTCTCCTCATCCAGTTCCGGGTGGAGAATCTATGTTTCTCCTCATCCAGTTCCGGGCGGATAATCTATGTTTCTCCTCGTCCAGTTCCGGGCGGAGTCTCGTCAACGGTTCTAATCTAGAAATTATCCCGTACGCATTTAAATAAATGCTTTAACATATCTCATATATGTTAATATGGCTGTGCAATAGATACGATGTTTTCAGGCAGAGAGGAGAGTGGATTGATATACATACAGTCTACATCCGTTATGTAGAAATCCATCGGAACGAAAAAACATTTCGAAGTTTGACTTAACGAAATTCTATATAAACGGAGCCAGTTATTTGTAATATGATAGTGTCTGAAACGGGACTTTGCTCCGATTTTGACATAACAGATGTAGAATGTAAATCACATATCGCTATCTCCAATTATTCATGAACAAGGCAACCGCCTGCAACAGAATATTAAACATAATGCATAAATTGTAACCACTAGGGGGCGTTGTATGGAGTCAGAGACAATGTCACGAGACACAAAAATGAATAATTCCAGTATTCAACTGTTACATTTGTTGAATAATATATTTACTTAAATTATAATGGTGTATTGATGCTGCTGGCTATTACAACTAGTGTGCAAAAACAGCTATTTTGCACACGATACTAAGTATTGTGATTGTCTAATGTATATATTATAAATAGAAATGACCGTACTATAGTTATGCAATATACGCGCCAAAAATCAACAAGCTATTTTGGCGCGCAAAAAGATGATTACATGAGAAAATAATGTGTGTATCGTTAATTTATCTTACCGCGAGAGATTATGTAATAGTTGTCGGTTTCTTTTGATGAGGCGCCAATATGTCTGGCTGTTTCGTTAAAGTTACGATTTTGATTGCGTAAGGTAACAGGTGGTCAGCGCCACGCTGTCTGACTTAAAGGTATATAATTCCGAGTAAATGATAGAGAAATTAGAGCACAAAAGGCTGTCCTTATGCAAGGATTGATGGTGTATCTCAAATAGAAAACAATTACTGTTTCTATGACACTAAAGGCGGTATGCCTTCAGTATATTAATTTAATATACTTATAAAACGAACTATAAACTGAACTGACTGGGTAGCGATGGATTAAGTAGCATCGTATGTCTTGAATAAGAATACGTGATAGCTAAGACTAAAAGCGAGATGTCATCTGTATATTAATTTAATATACTTAGATAACGAACTATAAATTGAACTTAAGTGTTACGGACACATTGAATAGCGATGGATTAAATAGCACCGTATGTCTTGAATAGAATACGTGATAAATAATATGATATAGATAAGAGATACAAATTATCTCTAAAATATAGCGGTAATAAATTGATACCAGAACAGTTCGGTGAGATATTGAATATATCAAGAGACGCGAGCGGCTGATCTAATTAGACAGTCTTATTGAGATATCCTTGATTGTATATTGAAGATTAAAAATGTAATCCAATTATCGACAGGGCGGTGATCTAATAAAGACACTAGAAATTAATGAGGCTTGAAGTGATTATGATATAGATAATAGATCAGAGATTCACGAGACGTGAATATACGAAATAGGAGAATATACCAGACGACCAGTAAAATAGATAGAAAAGAACATTGTGTTACGTTGTTATTGTATTGATAGAGAAATGAAATATACCCCTAGACAACCGACCAGAGAGTTTATATAGCTTAAACCTTGGAAAGAGCCGTAAATAGACCAGACGTAGATAAGAGCCGACGAGGGGGGACGCCACACTAGGTTGTGTCTTTTAAAATTCTAAATCGCTACCTGTTGCCCATATGAGCGACGCCTCCTGAAGAGATTAGTTATTTTAGATGTTGGAGGATAGTGCATGATACAGACAGAGACCCATTCCAGATTCTCCTCTGGATCTTTTACATGCACAGTGTAAAGCACCGACACGAGACCTCGGTTTAACGTCCCATCTGAAAGACTTAATTTGTATTAGGGTCAGACCTAATCAGATCCGTCGGTATGTGTCTTATGTATGCATTGTGCCCGAGGTTATAAAGCTTTGAGAACTGAGAGATCGCAAACTCGAGCTCAAGAAATTTGATTGGTTATTTACTTTTGGTTCAACCAATCAGAAGCTCGAGACTGAGTTTGAGATTGGAGAACAGATTTATAACCTCCAGGCCAGAAGACAGTTGAATCGGAATAGTATTGCCTATTATATTCAATACAATACAATACAATAAGTTTATTGCATAAAACAGACACATGTTTATAGCAATTAAACAGTAGAAACAGGCAGTGACATGGAATTTTACAAAAGAGCATAATTATAGGTTATTAGTATTCAAATACATGTATATGATATAAAAAGGTGTTAGGTTCGTTGTTTATTTGCAAAATATATAAATTTGGAAAGATCCATAGTGATTTTTTGGGATTTGCATGACAAGAGATTAATAGATTTCTGTATAGTCGGCCAGGTATGGTAATATCTTTTAATAAATTTCGATCTTAAAGTTGCATAATGTGGGCAGATTAGTATGAAATGATATTCATTTTCCAAAATTCTCGAATTACAATAAATACATAATCTTTCGTTTCGTGGCAGGTGTAGGTAACGACCACGCTCAATAGCTAAATCATGCGATGATGTTTTAAATCGTGTAAGGGCAATTCTGTATTTGTTTTCTTTAATAAAATCAAGGTAAGTTTCAAAGATAAATTCATTTTTAAACAAACTGTATGTCTCTAGACGTGCAGAGTTATTGATAGCAGTATACCAGCGTTGATAATATATATCTATATGCGTGATTTTATAATATTGTAATTAATAAGCATTCTTGACTGGTTTTGCCACAAATAGGACAGTCCGCATGTATCGATAATCAGTGTCCCTCCCTTATCACATCAAAACAGCACATTCTGTTGTGTGTATTTTACGTTTATTTATCGTCGCTCCCAGTTGCCCATATGAGCGACGCCTCCTGAAGAGATTAATCATTTTAGATTTTTAGAGGATAGTGCAATGATACAGACAGAGACCCATTCCAGAGTATCCTCTGGTTCTTTTACGTGCACGGCGTACGGTACCGACACGAGACCTCGGTTTAAAGTCCCATGTGAAAGACTGTTAATTTTATTAGGGTCAGACGGGGGATCGAACCTGCGATCCCAGGATTACCAGTCCAGCATGTTACCACTGAATTACAGATCCGCCTGTCTGTTCCACACTTCAAAGCTTTATATATCAGGTGGTGCAAAGAACAAGCCCGTCGCTGGGCATACGCAAGTACGCACGTGCGTATCATTGGTCTCAGAAAATGAAAAAAAAAACCCAGAGGGAGGTAGTAGGGATACATAGGTGTGGTGGAATAATTGAGCCCATTGCAAATATGATGTATCTCGAAATTTAGTTGAAATGCAGGAAATTGCTTCCTCATTTACAAAAATCTCCCCCCTGACCCCTCTAGCGTACTCGCTCGCTATGCTCACTCGACAAACAAGCATATTTGGCCGTGCGTGTCATCAAAATAGCTCCAGCGATGGATTATACATGAATATAAGCATTAGTTCTTGCAGCTTATATCTTATGTCTTTGCTACACTAAACATTAATAACAAAACACTCCATTGCAATGACTAGACGGTGTACGTTTGTTTATTGGCGATGAGCATCTGGCACCGGATATACATGATGCATTTTCTTATTAAATACAGTACATTTGCAAATCATTGAACACATCCTGTAGTCATAACATTATGATTTCTATACGCTTACAGGCTGAACGCAACATTCTATACGCTTACAGGCTGAACGCAACATTCTATACGCTTACAGGCTGAACGCAACATTCTATACGCTTACAGGCTGAACGCAACATTCTATACGCTTACAGGCTGAACGCAACATTTTATACGCTTACAGGCTGAACGCAACATTCTATACGCTTACAGGCTGAACGCAACATTCTATACGCTTACAGGCTGAACGCAACATTCTATACGCTTACAGGCTGAACGCAACATTCTATACGCTTACAGGCTGAACGCAACATTCTATACGCTTACAGGCTGAACGCAACATTCTATACGCTTACAGGCTGAACGCAACATTCTATACGCTTACAGGCTGAACGCAACATTCTATACGCTTACAGGCTGAACGCAACATTCAATACGCTTACAGGCTGAACGCAACATTCTATACGCTTACAGACTGAACGCAACATTCTATACGCTTACAGGCTGAACGCAACATTCAATACGCTTACAGGCTGAACGCAACATTTCGACAACGACACCAGCCCTGAAATTGATTTTTTAGATCCCCGATTTCTAAGTTGTTTAAAAACAAATTCAAATTGTTTCTCTCTCACAGCCGAATGCTACGTTTTTGATTTGACTCGCCCAGAAAAAACCAAGGATAAAAACTATTTTCTATAGGAAAAACCCTGGAAATCTGTGCCCGTTTGTCAACGTCAAATCGCATTATGTCGGGCCTCATCACAGACTGTAACGTATCACTAAACATTTTACAATTACATGTACATGTATTACAAATTTTGATCACAAAGTCAAAATTCAGAAATAAAATTTGATGCTATCTGCACGAAATAGTCTAGTAGAATGAATCTTTCAATACTTCTACACACGATATTTATAACACATATACCATGAAAACCCCGTGCAGTAACTGACCAATACTACCACTATACGGAATACGTAAAGACAAATATTTCACGCTATTCTTCGTAACGCGTGAAATGTATAGTCTTTGCTACACTAAACATTAATAACAAAACACTCCATTGCAATGACTAGACGGTGTACCTAGACACTAAAAAGAACGGGCTGGAGTGTAAACAGTTTCTGTGCGATTATAAAGACAAATGTTTTGAAACTTCTAGTCTAATTTCCAAAGAATCCGCCACATAACCATCCTTACTGTTTTCGCTCTTCCAACGCCCATGGCGCTTCCAACACCTGTCATTTACTGCAGCGTTAGTTTATACAAATTTATTTTAGCTCGATTGTGAAACAAGTTCTTATAACTTATATTAATCACTATCGAGACCTCATTCCTGATGGAATCCATCGCCACGAGGGAGAGAGAAGAGGCAACGTGGAATTTAAATGCCTTGCCTAAGGGCACAATCGTAACGGCTCCAGCGGGGCTCGAACTCCAGACCTTTCGCACCTGAAGCGAACGCGCATCCACTGCGCTATTACGACTTCCACTGCAGCGTTAGCTGCGACTGTGGCACCACCCGATCTCAGGGAATGCAAACCCAAGTTCAAGTATTGACCAACTTCTTTCAGCCTTGCGACTATGCACTCCCTAGCTCTGATGTAACTCAACGGTTTATTTTTGTAAATTAAGCTACAAATTCTGTGAGACCGAAAACAAGGTCTAAATAAATACAATGAATCGTAAACAGTCTGTTTCGAAATGTCTAAGTAACGTTTAGGTAAAATATACGGACAAGCCGCGGTCTCGCCTTTAGCTACAACTACTTCGTTGCCGTAGCGGTATTGGTCAGTTTTACTTTTTTGTATGCGCAACTAAAAGTGATCATCATGAAATGTAATGTCATTACAACGTAAATTCTGAATTTCGTTGTATCTTAGAAAGGCACAGAAACCTATCACAATCATACATAAATCTCGGACAACTAAAACGTCTGTACTGTCCGCATATTTCAAACACAAATCTATTAACATTTCTGATGTTACTGGTTCTTTCTTGTTAACTGTTCTTGTTAATCTGCGTCTTGAAGCTTCTAATAAGTTTTTAACAAACATGTTGTCAGTGGGATCTGCTAAGTTCTTTAATGAATGCGCCCACTTTATGCTGTACACAGTAGCGGAGACAACACTATAGGAACACTTATTGTCTATTAACTGTGTCAAGTACAATGACACGACGATCGGTGATGCTGGAATATCTGTAACTTCTAGATTTTTGGCGAATGTTTTCCATTTATTAAAATAATGAAAGTACTTTTTGTTTGTGTTTTCACTTCTGGAATCTACGAGGAATCCTGCCATTTGATCTGCCAGACTTCGTAAGTTTACATCCGGTATGCCAGCTGCTGCTATCTCAGCGTTTATTGTCTGCCTCAAATTCAAGCCTGCAACAATGCGAATAAAATTACGCCTCATGCATGTATTATCCTTATAGCTAATATACCGAACTTTAGCGGTCTGCCGTCAAAAACGCCATTCTTTCCTCTACCCCTGGTTGTCAAAACACCCGGCTGAAAACGAAAAGTATCGTAAATATAATAAGCTGTATTGCAACCGTCTGGGAACAGTATTGGCTAAAATGGCGCTGATTTCCACTCTGGAACAAGCAATGTACAGTTACACTTGTCTTTCAGAACCTTTTGTATACAAGCTGAAATTAATCTAGGAGGTGGAACAATCCAATTATTCCAATCAGCCCAGCTCTGCGTAAAAGCGTCGATTGCGGCTGTACCTGGACACCAGAACCTGGAATTAAACGTTTTTCATTTACTATTATAATGGCATGCAAAACGGTCCACCGTGTGTTCCCCCTATCTATCATTTGCTACTTCGTACACCCAGTCTAAAACTGACCAGTCATCGCAGTCCGTGCACCTACTGAGGAAATCAGCCTCACGATTATGATCTCGTGGTATCCATTTTGGGAATAAAGATATGTTTTGCTTTATACATACATCATAGACCCGGACTGCGATCTCTTGTAATTTTGGTTTACTACTACCATTCTTTATAATGCTACACACATTTTTGTCATCAGTGTTCAACATAACGTTCTTTCCTTGAACGCTTGGTACAGCATAGTTCAGCATTCTATATGCTGCTTCTAGTTCTCTCCATGTAGAACTGAAATCACATTCGAACTTGCACCAACAAGCGGTGACATTGCTCTCAGGCACACCTTCAATATATCCACCGTATCCAGATCCACTGGCGTCAACAAAGACGTTAGCATCCACATCAATTTCCGATAAACTGACGTCAACAGAGACGGATGACTTATTTATCACATATTCAGCATCTAGCAAACATTTGTTCAAACCTATTACATTTTGCTTCCAAAATATTAGTTCGTCTAACGCTCGTGCGCTTATCAGTACTGGCGCATCCCAACCGGCTCTAGTTTGAACACACTCATAAAGTGATCTGGTCATCAGCCTCGCGATTGAACCCACTACAAATTGCAATGATATTAATTGACCTATTAAACAGGCTACTTTTCTAACAGGTACTATTACTCTACCACTGCTGACATCAGCAATCATTTGCTCAATGCACGTCAGTGCTGTATTTATTCTGTCATCAGTGACCTTGATAATACCTGAAAACATGTTCCAAACATAGCCTAACCAAATAGCCGTCCGACTTGGCTGCCAACAACATTTTTCATCTGCAATAAGAAAACCATATCTTATCAGATCTTGTCTAACATAAACACTAGCTTCTAAAGCTGTTTCAAAAGTTTGAGCTCCACCAAGCCCGTCGTCCAAGAACATGATTACTTTTAATCCTTGCTCTCTCCAGGATTTTACCAATACTTTCAGAATCTTCGTGAACATATAGCCTGCGGTTGAAACCCCAAATGGCAAAACATTATATACATAATACTTGGTTATACCGTCACTAATCCATGCGAAACCTAAATATGTGCAATGTGCTGGATATATCATTATATGGTGATATGCGCTTCTAATATCAAAACAAAACAGATAATCTCCCTTTGTAAATATCTGTTTAGCAACCGACTGGTTTTCGAAGCAACATTTAAATTTAAATAAATCTGGATTTATATGTCTGCAATATAAAACAAGCCTTTGCTTACCCTTGCGATTACAAGCAACGGTCAATGGGTTTACTACATATGTTTGTGAGCCTACCTCACTAATGCACTGCTTTGCTAGCAGTTTTTGAATTTCTCTTTCTACGAACTTGTCGCTTGCTAACGCTGATCTGTTATTTTTTAAACAGATGCTACTTGGCAAAGTTTTGAATGGCAATTTATACCCTTGATTTATAACATCTAAAATGTGCTCATTTGCATTAGTATTATTCCAATGCTGCAAACAGCTCTTTAGTCTGCCTATTGGAGAAACATCTCCACTATCCGGTTGCTTAGCAACTACATTCTCCAAATTGGTAACAGGTACTCGTACACGCCTTACGGCTTGTGGTCTCACGTATTCTCTATGTGACTTATTCAGGTCACACTGACTATCAATCATTTCATAAGACAATGGCGTAAAACAAGTACTTATCTTTCTGTCGCTCTGTGCCGTGTCTGTAGCCGTGCCTCTGCAGTAAGCTCGCCAATGTCCAGGTTTGCCACACTTAAAACACGTCCCTGGTTTCCTGTTATGAAACGAATAACCCCTCCGTTGGTTTCTCTGCGGACGCCGCTACACTGTGTGAAGCTGTATAAGGCTTGAACCGACTAACCCGTGTTCGCTTCTCCTGCCGTACTTTACGATATGCCTGTATTGTCGCCCTTTGGATTTTCTTTTCATCATCAGAATTATCGGCCAGTGGATTTGCCTCGTACTCTGCACGCTCATTCTTCTCTCGGAGGCATCTAGTTTAGAATTGATGATTCTCTCCATATGTGTAAGTATGGAATTTTCTTCCATTCCGGCGCCTAATCGTGTTGTGTATATATGATAACTGCACAAAATGTGATGTTATCTGCACGAAATCGTCTAGTAGAATGAATCTTTCAATACTTCTACACACGATATTTATAACACATATACCATGAAAACCCCGTGCAGTAACTGACCAATACTACCACTATACGGAATACGTTCCGCGGAAAGACAAATATTTCACCCTATTCTTCGTAACGCGTGAAATGTATATTCCTATGAAAGTTTAACTGGTTACTGTTTACATGTTTCATTATGCTATTTCATGTTTTAATTTGTTGAGGGCCTCATGGTAGATTGACTTAATTGTTCAAATGAGTTCTCTCGTTAAATAAAGTCTTTATTATTATTATTATTATTATTATTATTAGTATTATTATGTTTTTACTGACACTGTCAATTGTGCGTAGAAACAGACGCAACGCTATATTCGCCACAAAATGTCGGTGTTCCCAGAATATACCAAGTAAATCAAGTAATATTAATCGCCCTAATTTGCAAATAACATTGATACAATTGCCAGATAAGTCACGTGACAATAATGTACTAGAAAATCAATGTCACGTCGTGAATTATTAAACATAAAGATGACTCTTGAACACTGCTGATGCCACTACGATGATCAAAATATCGTAAATGTCCACCTGGAATGGCTCGGCGTTACAGTTGAATCTGGCATGTCTTAGATTCAGCACGTCCATATCACAGGAATTCGGCACGTTTGGGGGTACTAGTATATATATTTAAGTACAGAGATTCTACTCTGTGGGATGTCAGATTTCGCATCGATCAGTAGAATGGCCCTATCTGAAACAATTTTGTACAAATCTGTCCAAATATAACGCCTATCCCGAGTCTTTATATTGTTCTTCAAATAAAACACAACTTTAAGCTGCCACAGACATTGGCCATAGCAGGTCACATTTCCATACTAGGACACGGGTTCTGTCAGCAACAACAAAAAATATTAAAAATATAGATATATAAATAGATATATAAGTAGATATATAAGTAGATATATAAGTAGATATATTTAAATAGATATATATATAAATAGATATATAAGTAGATATATTTAAATAGATATATAAATAGATATATAAATAGATATATAAGTAGATATATTTAAATAGATATATAAATAGATATATAAATAGATATATATAAATAGATATATAAATAGATATATAGATAGATATATAAGTAGATATATAAATAGATATATAAATAGATATAAATAGATATATAAATAGATATATATAAATAGATATATAAATAGATATGTAAATAGATATATAAATAGATATATAAATAGATATGTAAATAGATATGTAAATAGATATATAAATAGATATATATAAATAGATATATAAATAGATATGTAAATAGATATGTAAATAGATATATAAATAGATATATAAATAGATATATAAATAGATATATATAAATAGATATATAAATAGATATGTAAATAGATATATAAATAGATATATAAATAGATATATAAATAGATATGTAAATAGATATATAAATAGATATATAAATAGATATATTTAAACCGATATATAAATAGATATATAAATAGATATGTAAATAGATATATAAATAGATATATAAATAGATATATTTAAACCGATATATAAATAGATATATAAATAGATATGTAAATAGATATGTAAATAGATATATAAATAGATATATATAAATAGATATATAAATAGATATATAAATAGATATATATATATAAATAGATATATAAATAGATATTTAAATAGACATATAAATATATAGATATATGCCTCTGCCGAGGCAATTGGGGGACTGGTTTCTCTAAGTAGATTATTCTTCCTACGTCGATTGCGGGTGTGGTAGACATCCTGAGGCGGCTTCCTCTTCCTTTAGTCCAGGGTGCAAGTCCTGCTTGCTTCTTTCTGTAAATCGTCCGTTTTAGGACCACATCGTCCACATTTATCACCCCGCAGTAGCATAAACCAGCACAGATATCCTCTCCAATGGTCTTCGTAGCGTCAATGTATTCCCGGGCTGTTCCGCTCATGCCGGGCTCAAACAAAACGCACGAGAGACCGAGTCTGTGTCTAGGAGACGAGGTCTGGAATAAGCTACTACTGCAGTACGTGCCTAGGTAGAGCTGGTTATAAATATATATATAAATACAAATATAAATAGAGTAATTTAAAGCGACATTACATCGCAGAAAACAAATAAAATGCATTTTTTTAAAATGCATTGCTACTACAAATTCCTCCGAATACAGTCGAACACATTGAATCAATAAACAGTGTTTTTGTGGATTGAAAATATGATTTCATATAACGGTTATCCATGCTCCTAAATTGACGTTTGTTTGTCATCGGAGTCAATACTAAACGCGAGCTAATGTCATTTAGAGAAAATTTAACTAAGAATAGTCTACAAATAAATTATTAAACCACAAATAAATAGGCACAACTGTGAGATATAACGGTAAATCTGTACCATAAATCGTGTTATTCAGGATACACTAGTTATATTACGCATGAATGTTTACATTATTTTGTTATGTCAACAAACCGCGTAGTATGCGACGTTTGTTTATTAGTTGAAAAACTCAGTAATTTGAGGCACACATTTGGAAAAGATTTGTACCATATAATAGGAAAATACATTCTGTAGAAATGCGTGTTTATACTGATGTAGTGTCGCTTTAAATAGCCATATTGGAAACGTGTTTTCCTAACCACTCGTGTAATGTTTTTATAAAAGCTAGTTTTAGCTTCATACTTGTTTCTGTGCATTATGTATGTCGTTGTATGTTATATGTGATTTGTGTCGTGCAATAAATACTGCTTAGACCAAAATCAGTTCATTATTTAATTAGGTGTGAAATTCCTTGCAGTTCATATCTTGATATACCGCACATCAATAGTACTGCTAATAGACGTGCACGTCGTGACCGGGGCACATTCCGCAGCAGCAGCGTAGGATTCTGGGATCTTCTGGTCGTCGATCTTGTGAAGGGGAGGCTCGCCAGCATGTGGATCCATGGCTACAGCACATCAGGACAGATCCACCAGCTCTTCTAGATAGTGGTCACTCTAGATAGTGATATTTTGGCACTATATCTTCACCGGCTTTTTTCGACACTTTCTCTTCCTTCTTTTACTTCTCCGGCGGATAGACGAGACGGCGGACCTGAGGGAGCGGCAACAGTCGTGGATCCACGCTCCCCCGAGCTACACCGGAGTTTAGTAGACTCGTTTGCGACAATCGACGACCAGATGTCTAACTGTCAGATCCGTATTAATGCTGCTGCGGGGTGACCAACAGTGAGGAGTGTGGCCCTACAAAGGACCACGTACAAACCAGGCCTTGTCAACCTGGCCGGCACAGAAAGAAGTAACCACCTGATGACGTCTTCATAAGCCACACAGAATACAGAACCTTCAGAGAATACCGAACTAATCAACGTAGAAGAACAGGAATAATCATCATAGAAGCATAGGAATAATCATCACAGAACACGTATAATCATCATCGAATAACCACCACAGAAGAATCACCTTAGGACAAGAAGAATCACCTTAGACAAGAAGAATCACCTTAGGACATAACCATCTTAGAAAATACAGTCGCCCAAATGCATTTATGCGGTGGCGACTATAAACAAAATTACATCGTTCGTTCGTACTGCTGGATGCTTAAGGTTAGGGCAAACTGCCATAGTAACCTGACCTATTGGCGTTGTCATCTATCAACAGCGACAAGGAGTATACAACAAGTCGTGCGACGTGTATTTAATGTCTGGTTCGATGTGTTGACATCCAATCCAAGGACATTATATGTTGGCAGTAAAAATAACAAAACACGCTTGGCCCCTAATTTATAGATCTAATACATTATATTATATTTCTACTATTATTACTTCAGATGATATTGTACACAGTCTTTAGCACATATGTGCATTGTCATTGTCATAGTTAAATACTGTTACCTGAAGAAAGAAAAAATTCATCTGTTCATAAATATATAAAACAAACTCGACGATTGTAATTATATCATAAACGACAAAGCAAAATAATCAATAATCTTAACCAAATACCCAGTGCCCTATAGTAAATGTTCATTGTGACAGCGTGACACGGAACAGGACATCACTTTGGTATAAACACATGTATCTCTTAACATGGTTAATCTCTACTAAGTACTACTCATCTTCCTTCTCTTTACTAAGTTAACAGTTTGGCTTTATTTCTTGTTAATTCTTTTCTATATTCCACCATATTTGTTTGCTTCTTTGCAGAATGTGCCTGATTGCCAATTATTCATTTATTCTTCTTGGTGAGGGCAGTTTACTAATGTTGCTAGAACGTGTTGCCCAACCCATTTTGTATTGTATCACATATAATGAATGTTAAGTCTATATGTCCTTTATATATGTAAAATAGCAAATATAATGAATGTTAAGTCTATATGTACTTTATATATGTAAAATAGCAAATATAATGAATGTTAAGTCTATATGTACTTTATATATGTAAAATAGCAAATATAATGAATGTTAAGTCTATATGTACTTTATATATGTAAAATAGCAAATATAATGAATGTTAAGTCTATATGTACTTTATATATGTAAAATAGCAAATATAATGAATGTTAAGTCTATATGTACTTTATATATGTAAAATAGCAAATATAATGAATGTTAAGTCTATATGTACTTTATATATGTAAAATAGCAAATATAATGAATGTTAAGTCTATATGTACTTTATATATGTAAAATAGCAAATATAATGAATGTTAAGTCTATATGTACTTTATATATGTAAAATAGCAAATATAATGAATGTTAAGTCTATATGTACTTTATATATGTAAAATAGCAAATATAATGAATGTTAAGTCTATATGTACTTTATATATGTAAAATAGCAAATATAATGAATGTTAAGTCTATATGTACTTTATATATGTAAAATAGCAAATATAATGAATGTTAAGTCTATATGTACTTTATATATGTAAAATAGCAAATATAATGAATGTTAAGTCTATATGTACTTTATATATGTAAAATAGCAAATATAATGAATGTTAAGTCTATATGTACTTTATATATGTAAAATAGCAAATATAATGAATGTTAAGTCTATATGTACTTTATATATGTAAAATAGCAAATATAATGAATGTTAAGTCTATATGTACTTTATATATGTAAAATAGCAAATATAATGAATGTTAAGTCTATATGTACTTTATATATGTAAAATAGCAAATATAATGAATGTTAAGTCTATATGTACTATACATGTATATGTAAAATAGCAAATATAATGAATGTTAAGTCTATATGTACTATACATGTATATGTAAAATAGCAAATAATAAATGATTAAACAAAATAAATTCTGTGAATGGCTGTCTTTAAATTGATTTCATACTTATTTTCAAAATACCCTCATAAGTCATATCTGCACATTGTTATATAGATTTATTGTCATCAATTGTCTCATTCCCATTTTCTACTCCACTAGACAATTACATATATCGTCATATTCCATAGCATATTATATATAGTTTCTCTACTTTTCAGCTTTAACATTACTAAATAATTCGATATAGTATCCCATGCGAACAGAGGGTGACCAGCGGGATATAGTACCACATGCGAACAGAGGATGACCAGCGGGATATAGTATCCCATGCGAACAGAGGATGACCAGCGGGATATAGCATCCCGTGCGAACAGAGGGTGACCAGCGGGATATAGTATCCCATGCGAACAGAGGGTGACCAGCGGGATATAGTATCCCATGCGAACAGAGGATGACCAGCGGGATTAGTTCCCTGCAACAAGGTGACAGCGGGATATAGTATCCCATGCGAACAGGTGACCAGGGATATAGCATCCCTGCGAACAGAGGATGACCAGGGGATATCGTATCACATGCGAACAGAGGTGGCCAGCGGGATATAGTATCCCATACGAACACAAGGTGGCCAGCGGGATATAGTATCCCATGCGAACAGAGGGTGACCAGCGGGATATAGTATCCCATGCGAACAGAGGGGGCCAGCGGGATATAGTATCCCATGCGAACAGAGGTGACCAGGAGGATATAGTATCCCATGCGAACATATGGTGACCAGCGGGATATAGTATCCCATGCGAACAGAGGATGACCAGCGGGATATAGCATCCCGTGCGAACAGAGGATGACCAGCGGGATATAGTATCCCATGCGAACAGAGGATGACCAGCGGGATATAGTATCCCATGCGAACAGAGGATGACCAGCGGGATATAGTATCCCGTGCGAACAGAGTGTGACCAGCGGGATATAGTATCCCATGCGAACAGAGGATGACCAGCGGGATATAGCATCCCGTGCGAACAGAGGATGACCAGCGGGATATCGTATCACATGCGAACAGAAGGTGGCCAACGGGATATAGTATCCCATGCGAACACAAGGTGGCCAGCGGGATATAGTATCCCATGCGAACAGAGGGTGACCGGCGGGATATAGTATCCCATGCGAACAGAGGGTGGCCAGCGGGATATAGTATCCCATGCGAACAGATGGTGACCAGGAGGATATAGTATCCCATGCGAACATATGGTGACCAGCGGGATATAGTATCCCATGCGAACAGAGGGTGGCCAGCGGGATATAGTATCCCATGCGAACAGAGGATGGCCAGCGGGATATAGTATCCCATGCGAACAGAGTGTGACCAGCGGGATATAGTATCCCATGCGAACAGAGGGTGACCAGCGGGATATAGTATCCCATGCAAACAGAAGGTGACCAGTGGGATATAGTATCCCATGCGAACAGATGGTGACCAGCGGAATATAGTATCACATGCGAACAGAGGGCGGCCAGCGGGATATAGTACCACATGCGAACAGAGGGTGACCAGCGGGATATAGTATCCCATGCGAACAGAGGGCGGCCAGCGGGATATAGTATCCCATGCGAACAGAGGTGACCAGCGGGATATAGTATCCCATGCGAACAGAGGGTGACCAGCGGGATATAGTATCCCATGCGAACAGAGGTGACCAGCGGGATATAGTATCCCATGCGAACAGAAGGTGACCAGCGGGATATAGTATCCCATGCAAACAGAAGGTGACCAGTGGGATATAGTATCCCATGCGAACAGATGGTGACCAGCGGAATATAGTATCACATGCGAACAGATGGCGGCCAGCGGGATATAGTACCACATGCGAACAGAGGGTGACCAGCGGGATATAGTATCCCATGCGAACAGAGGGCGGCCAGCGGGATATAGTATCCCATGCGAACACAAGGTGGCCAGCGGGATATAGTATCACATGCGAACAGAGGGTGGCCAGCGGGATATAGTATCCCATGCGAACAGAGGATGACCAGCGGGATATAGTATCCCATGCGAACAGAGGATGACCAGCGGGATATAGTATCCCATGTGAACAGATGGTGACCAGCGGGATATAGTATCCCATGCGAACAGATGGTGACCAGCGGGATATAGTATCCCATGCGAACAGAGGATGACCAGCGGGATATAGTATCCCATGCGAACAGAGGATGACCAGCGGGATATAGTATCCCATGCGAACAGATGGTGACCAGCGGGATATAGTATCCCATGCGAACAGAGGGTGACCAGCGGGATATAGTATCCCATGCGAACAGAGGTGACCAGCGGGATATAGTATCCCATGCGAACAGAGGATGACCAGCGGGATATAGTATCCCTGCGAACAGAGTGTGACCAGCGGGATATAGTATCCCATGCGAACAGAGGATGACCAGCGGGATATAGCATCCCGTGCGAACAGAGGATGACCAGCGGGATATCGTATCACATGCGAACAGAAGGTGGCCAACGGGATATAGTATCCCATGCGAACACAAGGTGACCAGCGGGATATAGTATCCCATGCGAACAGAGGGTGACCAGCGGGATATAGTATCCCATGCGAACAGAGGATGGCCAGCGGGATATAGTATCCCATGCGAACAGAGGGTGACCAGCGGGATATAGTATCCCATGCGAACAGAGGGTGACCAGCGGGATATAGTATCCCATGCAAACAGAAGGTGACCAGTGGGATATAGTATCCCATGCGAACAGATGGTGACCAGCGGAATATAGTATCACATGCGAACAGATGGCGGCCAGCGGGATATAGTACCACATGCGAACAGAGGGTGACCAGCGGGATATAGTATCCCATGCGAACAGAGGGCGGCCAGCGGGATATAGTATCCCATGCGAACACAAGGTGGCCAGCGGGATATAGTATCACATGCGAACAGAGGGTGGCCAGCGGGATATAGTATCCCATGCGAACAGAGGGTGACCAGCGGGATATAGTATCCCATGCGAACAGAGGGTGACCAGCGGGATATAGTATCCCATGTGAACAGATGGTGACCAGCGGGATATAGTATCCCATGCGAACAGAGGATGACCAGCGGGATATAGTATCCCATGCGAACAGAGGATGACCAGCGGGATATAGTATCCCATGCGAACACAAGGTGGGCAACAGCCTTTAAGCTTAGAGAACGTACTGAAATGTTCATTGAGCTAATGAATTTGTCCAAGCAAATAGTAAAACTAAATCGATATACAGAGTAATTGCAATGTAATCAAGTGCATGGAAAGATCGACAGTGCAGTATTACGATAACGGTAACTTGTGTCCAATACAAATTAAGCAAAACATATCGTATGGTGTATTCAAATATATGTTCCCTGCTTTTAGCTTTATAAAATCTACTTTTAGCTTCCTACTTGATCCTTTGAATTATGTAGTATGTTGCCATGCATCTTTTGAACGATTTGCATTGCGAAAAATGTCCGCTCCCACCAACCAGCAATACTATTAGGTGAGTCGTCGCTTAAGGTGCCAAATGCCAGCTGTAGCCGTTACGATTGTGCCCTTAGTCAGTGCATTTAAATTCCCCATTGCCGCTTCTCTAATTCACAGAGTTTCTGATAATGTTAGTTTGCCAGAAGTTAAAAGTGAAGAATCGAAAGACTGGAACCCAGGCTAACAGTTAACAGCTCAGATCGACTACTTCTTCCCGGAAAACAATTCCCTCGTATCTAGGTCACCATTTCCAAAGCTACTTCAATAAAACGAGTAATATAATTAGTAACGATCAGCCACAAATAGCATTCCCAAAAGGCATGGTTGTAAATAAACTGCAACAAGAGTTAGACATCATACTAAAGAGTTATTTTTAATGCAAGAATTCCCATCGGACAAAGAAAATCAAAGTTACTGACGTCAGTTCCGCTGGGCATGCGCTATCCAGATTAAATCCAGATAGCATAACACATTATGTCAAAAATACGGATGAAAAACAATAGCATGAATCTATTATTAGTTACATGGGGATTTGTATAGAACCAAATTTGATATTTAAGAAATAATAAGTATCAACCTTAGTATATCGCAGAATAACCCGAGTTTGCAGTTCTTATGCGCAGAAATATATCACGAAGGCCTAAGGCCTGATTGATATATTTCTACGCATAAGAACGACAAACGAGCGTTATTCTGCGATATACCACGGTTGATACTTATTATTTCAATTCTAACACGACTTACTTCTAATAATTTTAAAGGAGTATTTTCTTCAAACTCCGCTGCATTTGGCTTTCGAAATTTCATCCCGCGTAAGGGGTGATGACGTTATTGTTTATGGAAAATATCAATCTAGTGCATAAATGAACAAAAGTTGTAACTGATCAATAATTTTATTTATTTTGTCAAATAAAACTGTACAGAATAGTAACTGAAACGTTACTTAAGAGAAAAACAAGACGGACAAGAGATTATCTGATTCTAAAAATAGCTCACTTCCGCGAATTCCCACGGTATTTTTTACAAACATCACGTGACTTTCATTCATAAAACTTTACACGCATTGTATAAATGGAATAGCCAAAACACGGTGTGCGCTAAGTATAGTTCAAGGTAGGTATATCGCAGAATAACCCGAGGTAGTTTTACTCTACAAGTATGTATGTTATTAGCTGGGTCGTGTTAGAATTATAGATTACTTTACGCCAGTGTTTGAGGTCATACTTCCGGTAATAGTAATACTGTCGAACCCGTCATGTCTACTGTCGTACCCGTCATGTCCACTGTCGTACCCGTCATGTCCACTGTAGTACCCGTCATGTCCACTGTCGTACCCGTCATGTCCACTGTCGTACCCGTCATGTCCACTGTCGTACCCGTCATGTCCACTGTCGTACCCGTCATGTCCACTGTCGTACCCGTCATGTCCACTGTCGTACCCGTCATGTCCACTGTCGTACCCGTCATGTCCACTGTCGTACCCGTCATGTCCACTGTCGTACCCGTCATATCCACTGTCGTACCCGTCATATCCACTGTCGTACCCGTCATGTCCACTGTCGTACCCGTCATGTCCACTGTCGTACCCGTCATGTCCACTGTCGTACCCGTCATGTCCACTGTCGTACCCGTCATGTCCACTGTCGTACCCGTCATGTCCACTGTCGTACCCGTCATGTCCACTGTCGTACCCGTCATGTCCACTGTCGTACCCGTCATGTCCACTGTCGTACCCGTCATGTCCACTGTCGTACCCGTCATGTCCACTGTCGTACCCGTCATGTCCACTGTCGTACCCGTCATGTCTACTGTCGTACCCGTCATGTCCACTGTCGTACCCGTCATGTCCACTGTCGTACCCGTCATGTCTACTGTCGTACCCGTCATGTCCACTGTCGTACCCGTCATGTCCACTGTCGTACCCGTCATGTCCACTGTTGTACCCGCCATGTCTACTGTCGTACCCGTCATGTCCACTGTCGTACCAATCATGTCCACTGTCGTACCCGTCATGTCCACTGTCGTACCCGTCATGTCCACTGTCGTACCCGTCATGTCCACTGTCGTACCCGTCATGTCCACTGTCGTACCCGTCATGTCCACTGTCGTACCCGTCATGTCTACTGTCGTACCCGCCATGTCCACTGTCGTACCCGTCATGTCCACTGTCGTACCCGTCATGTCCACTGTCGTACCCGTCATGTCTACTGTCGTACCCGCCATGTCTACTGTCGTACCCGTCATGTCTACTGTCGTACCCGTCATGTCTACTATCGTACCCGTCATGTCCACTGTCGTACCCGTCATGTCTACTGTCGTACTCATCATATCTACTGTCGTACCCGTCATGTCTACTGTCGTACCCGTCATGTCCACTGTAGTACCCGTCATGTCCACTGTCGTATCCGTCATGTCCACTGTCGTATCCGTCATGTTCACTGTCGTATCCGTCATGTTCACTGTCGTACCCATCATATCCACTGTCGTACCCGTCATGTCTACTGTCGTACCCGTCATGTCCCCTGTCGTACCCGTCATGTCTACTGTCGTACACGTCATGTCCACTGTCGTACCCATCATATCCACTGTCGTATCCGTCATGTCCACTGTCGTACCCGTCATGTCCACTGTCGTACCCGTCGTCCACTGTCGTACCCGTCATGTCCACTGTCGTACCCGTCATGTCCACTGTCGTACCCGTCATGTCCACTGTCGTACCCGTCATGTCCACTGTCGTACCCGTCATGTCCACTGTCGTACCCGTCATGTCCACTGTCGTACCCGTCATGTCCACTGTCGTACCCGTCATGTCTACTGTCGTACCCGTCATTCCACTGTCGTACCCGTCATGTCCACTGTCGTACCCGTCATGTCCACTGTCGTACCCGTCATGTCCACTGTCGTACCCGTCATGTCCACTGTCGTATCCGTCATGTCCACTGTCGTACCCGTCATGTCCACTGTCGTACCCGTCATGTCCACTGTCGTACCCGTCATGTCTACTGTCGTACCCGTCATGTCCACTGTCGTACCCGTCATGTCTACTGTCGTACCCGTCATGTCTACTGTCGTACCCATCGTGTCCACTGTCGTACCCGTCATGTCCACTGTCGTACCTGTCATGTCCACTGTCGTACCCGTCATGTCCACTGTCGTACCTGTCATGTCCACTGTCGTACCCGTCATGTATACTGTCTGTCGTACCCGTCATGTCTACTGTCTGTCGTACCCGTCGTGTCCACTGTCGTACCCGTCGTGTCCACTGTCGTACCCGTCATGTCCACTGTCATACCCGTCATGTCCACTGTCGTACCCGTCATGTCCGCTGTCGTACCCGGCATGTCTACTGTCGTACCCGTCATGTACACTGTCGTACCCATCATGTCCACTGTCGTACCCGTCATGTCCACTGTCGTACCCATCATGTCCACTGTCGTACCCGTCATGTCCACTGTCGTACCCGTCATGTCCACTGTAGTACCCGTCATGTCCACTGTCGTATCCGTCATGTCCACTGTCGTACCCGTCATGTCCACTGTAGTACCCGTCATGTCCACTGTCGTACCCGTCATGTTCACTGTCGTACCCATCATGTCCACTGTCGTACCCGGCATGTCTACTGTCGTACCCGTCATGTACACTGTCGTACCCGTCATGTCCACTGTCGTACCTGTCATGTCCACTGTCGTATCCGTCATGTCCACTGTCATACCCATCATGTCTACTGTAGTACCCGAAAGGTCCACTGCCGTACCCGTCATGTCCACTGTCGTATCCGTCATGTACACTGTCGTATCCGTCATGTCCATTGTCGTATCCGCCATGTACACTGTCGTACCCGTCATATCCACAGTCGTATCCGTCATATCCACAGTCGTACCCGTCATGTCCACTGTAGTACCCGTCATGCCCACTGTAGTACCCGTCATGTCCACTGTAGTACCCGTCATGTCCACTGTCGTACCCATCATGTCCACTGTCGTACCCGTCATGTCCACTGTAGTACCCGTCATGTCCACTGTAGTACCCGTCATGTCCACTGTCGTACCCGTCATGTCCACTGTCGTACCCGTCATGTCCACTGTCGTACCCATCATCACGTTCACTGTCGTACCCATCATCACGTTCACTGTCGTACCCATCATGTCCACTGTCGTACCCATCACGTCCACTGTCGTATCCATCATCATGTTCACTGTCGTACCCGTCATGTCCACTGTCGTATCCGTCATGTCCATTGTCGTACCCGTCATTGCCACTGTAGTACCCGTCATGTCCACTGTAGTACCCGTCATAGCCACTGTAGTACCCGTCATGTCCACTGTCGTACCCGTCATAGCCACTGTAGTACCCGTCATGTCCACTGTCGTACCCATCATCACGTTCACTGTCGTACCCATCATCACGTTCACTGTCGTACCCATCACGTCCACTGTCGTACCCATCATCACGTTCACTGTCGTACCTATCATCATGTTCAAATGGGGACGGAATGTAGCCTAACGAGACTCAGATATTGAACCCAATGTAAAATGTTAAGAAACACATATGTTGCTGTAACAGCTGATACTATTGTTGCTGTATTTCATTTTCTTGTATTGTTTCCGGGAACTTAATAAATTGGCACCCTGGGAGAAATACCGTATTTCCGAAAGCGAGCATCCTCACATGAAGCAACATTATATCGTAATAAAGGATGTTTTGGTAAAATATAAATACTAATGTGTGTGTTTATAAAAATCGAAATACACTTGACAACTCTTATAAGTGTGGGCATGTATAAATGGTCTCGTATACACGTCAATATTGACCCGATAATGATGAAATTTTCAGCAAATACAGTTGAGATATATTTTATGATATTCCATTCATTTTATTTCATAACAAACACAAATTTAACACACATGACTAAGTAATGTGATGGTGGGTAAAAAGTCAATGTTGCAAAATGATAATGTCAATGATAAAACTCAGGCCGATGATAATTAATTATTCTAATATCGCGTATGCCCACCCTGACTGCGGATCACAGCTTGGCAACGTCGTCGCATGGAAGGGACATAACATCGTACATAGTTCTGGGGTAGATTTGCCCACTCTTGCCCAATATTCGCACGGAGCTGGGCGATGGTCTGTGGCACTGCGCCGGTCCTTCTTACTCGGCGATTCAATTCATCCCATATATTTTCTATAATGTTTAAGTCGGGAGACTTCGGTGGTATGTCCATCACATTGATGTGGTTAGCATTCAGAAAGAATCTTGTCGCCCTAGCCGTGTAGGCTGGTGCGCCATCCTGCAGCAACCGCAATCCTCTATTGTTCCTAAACATGGGTACTACCTCACTTTGAAACACGTCATGCTGGTACCGGGCGGCGTTTAGATTACCGTTAATGAACACGATGTTAGTCTTGTGATGTAAGGAGACACTAACCCATACCATTACTGACCCACCCAGTACCTATCTCGTTCGATGACGCAGTTGTCGTTGAACCGTTCTCCCCGTTGTCGATATACCCGTGAACGACAGTCGTGTTCCTGTAGGCAGAACTTCTTTTCGTCAGTAAAGAGGACCTGCCCCCATTCTGCCTGTGTTGTTCTAAGATGACGCCGAGCCCAACGATCTTGCAGTGCCCTATGCCTCTGAGTCAGTACAATAAATACCCTTAAAGGGCCGTCTACACCGCATGTTGGCGAGCGATTGAAGACGCCTTCTAACGGTCTGCGCAGAGATATGGCGTCCGTGCGTCTCACGCGTTTCTCCGGCCGTCTTGACAGCTGTACGTGTTCTCTGCTGACGATGCACATGCACGATGTGATTATCTTGTGCAGCTGTTGTACAACGCCCACGTGGTCTGCGAGGGAGGTTATCAACGTTACCAGTCGCTCTGTACTTAAGCATCAGCTTGCTGATGGTGTTGCGGTGTACACACATGCGTCGCGCAACCTGCAAATGATACGGATAACATGAAATTAGTAATTAAAATATATAATTTATTTTTTATGGATATTTTCGATAAAAAACTGAATGTTAGTGACTTTCAATTTTTATAACACAAAGAAACTTAATTAATTAGTGACATTGAATTAACTTTGAGACGCACCTCTGTTTGGTGTATACCGGCGTTGATGAAGCCGACGGCTATTCCCCGTTCCGCTATGGTCAGCCTGCCCATGTCATGTTTTTCTGATGTGTGGATCGTAATCAAGTCCACAACGACCAAATGCAGTTTAATTTTGTGCCAGCGCACCATTTCCTCGTGCATTGTGTTGATTTTGACGTTGCGTGGTTCAACGCGCCGTATCGATTAAATTGAACAAGTGGAACATGGGATGATACTCGAAATGTAGTCAATAGCCAGTACACAAAAGTTCGTGCAAACATATTGATAAATAAAAATGTTATACGGAAATCAAAGATGCACACTTATAAGAGTTGTTAAGTGTAGTCGCTCAGAAACGTTACAATTCGAATAAATATAAACCGTCGTATACGCGAATTTGTTTATCAACAAACGAAATGTAAACACGCACAGCGCGCATGCGTGAAACAACAGCGGATATGACATGTTTGTATTCATCATTGCCGACGGAGGACGATGCATTCCGAATGTAAATCAGGTTCCGATTGTAAACAAGTGCGCGTGACCAACCGACTCGGAAAGTCCTACTTTCGGTTTCCAGTGTGTTTTATCGCAAAAAACACTGTTCACTACTTGAACATAAGCATACAAATTATAATTTAAGAATGTGTAGAAGCATTGCTACCCATACGTAAAATTTGAATTTTTCAAATATATTTTATTTCATACGATATAGGGCTGCTTTGTGTGTATATATGTTCCATTAATGTCAAACCCCTTGCGGGGACCTAGACATGTTTTCATGGGCAGGCTTAGCCGACCTAAGTGGCTAACCAGTACTAAGCAATGTGTGTGAGGTGTCTTGCTCAATGACACTACATACGTGGCCTGACCGAGTATCGAACCCGGGACCGTTCGATTCCAAATCCGACGCTCTACCACTGGACAACGGCCACACAACGATCGACTATGTCAATGAGTATATTAACATAAATGCGTAGAATGGTTTAATCTTCGAATTTTTCAATGCTCGTTTTATGTAAATGACCTTATAATTTATAACTTACAATAAATATGGCTACAATACACAAAATGGTGACATCTGTAAACTTGTAAATTGATCATACAAATTACTTAGGTCACAAGTTTGACAACATTAGGAAACGACCAAAATAACTAACTATATCTCTGAATATTTAGATATTTCAAATCGAAAGAGTTGGTGCATTTGAACTGAATTTATCACTACAAACCCAAGTTTTAATAACGTTGAAATATTTTACTTTCAAAACTAAACGTCAGATTTAATAATAAAAAAACTAACAACAAACTTTCTACACACCCTTGAGATAAACGGCATAACTGGTAAAAGCAATCTCCTTGCACGAGATAGGTCGTGAATACATCTCATATATCACGGAGAATAATTATATAAATATATAGATTGGTATTGATACGCTGAAGAAATACCAGATATCAAGAAGAAAGCACAAATTTGATATCCCTGTATAGATGCTCATAGACTACAGAGACTATCCCGAATTTGAGAGTGAAATTAAATCAAAACAAATAAGCAGACACAGTAGAAGCACGCATGCGTGCATGATATTCAAAATAACTGGCAGTCGGCGGAATTATATCATTAAAACGACGTCATTCACTATACTGCCACAAGCGTGAATCATCAATTTCGCATCGTTTCTTTCAAATGTTCCGTCTCACATATAGATGCCAAAGTACATATCATCTATATAGATATGTATTACTGATAAATGTTTATGAATTATTATAATATATAATAAAGAGACTGCGGTTTAAAGTCCCATTTGAAAGAATGTTAATTGTAGTATGGTCAGACGGGGGATCGAACCTGCGATCCCTGGATTACCAGTCCAGCCTGTTAACCACTGGACTACATATCCGTCTGTTGAGAGGCTTAACATGCACAAACATGTGCTAAATACCACATCTTGAATACAATCCACATGTTTATGAAGATCATCCAATTTGGTTTCCCATGATGCAATTATCATTGAATTTAAATATGTCAGCAATGAAATCACGATATCTCATCATATCCCCCCAACACCCCACCCCAACACACCCACCCCAACACCCCACCCACAACCCCAACCATCTATCTCTCTAGCACATTGCAGACATATGTATTTCTTATTTTCTATTTCCTATTTGTTTTTCATCACTTAAAGCAGCATTACATCATAATAAAGGATGGTTTGGGTAAAATATAAATACTAATGTGTGTGTGTTTACAAAAATCGAAATAGTCGCTCAGAAACGATACAATTCCAATAAATTTAAACCGTCGTATACGCGAATTTGTTTATCAACACACGAAATGTAAGCACGCACAGCGCGCATGCGTGAAACAACAGAGGATGTAGAAAACAATGTATATACAATGTATTTTGAACATGAAATACTATCTATTTATCTTCCTCTAATGTCGAACCCCTCGCGGTGATGTAGAAATGTCCCTAAAAGACTTAGCTAACAGAGGTATGAATCAACATATCAAGTAATTTAATTAAAAAGACAAAGTGGGACAAATGGGGACGATGCATTCCGAATGTAAACAAGTGCGGGCGATGCGTTCCGAATGTAAACAAGTGCGGACGATGCGTTCCGGTTGTAAACAAGTGCGTGACCGATCGACTCGGAAAGTCCTACTTTCGGTTTCGAGTTTGTTTTATCGCAAAAAAAACACTGTTTACCAAATGAACATAAGCATACAAAGTATAATGTTAGAATGTGTAGCAGCATTGCTACCCATACGTAAAATTTGAATTTTTCAAATATCTTTTATTTCATACGATGTAATGCTGCTTTAAATTGTTTCATTTTTCTCATCGACAATGAATTTATTTTTATAAAAACTTGCTATACAAATGTATATATCTTTGTTTAATCTTGAAATCATTAGTCGCTATTATCTTTCTGCCTGGAAGGACCGTGCTTAGCTTAGTTTATACAAATTTATTTTAGCTCGATTGCGAAACAAGTTCTTACAACTTATATTAATCACTCTTGCGACCTCATTCCTGATGGAATCCATCGCCACTAGGGTGGAATTTAAATGCATTGGCTAAGGGCACAATCCGGCTACACCTTGCCTTAATTAATGTGGCTAGAACATGTCGCCCGACCAGTTTCTTTTTCTTTACAGTGTCGTGTTTTGTATTAACATATATAAGTATATATATACAAAATGAATCTAGCAATAAAATATGGTTATATTAAGCTAACGACCATCTTACCATTCCATCGGTGGGCTATCAATAGCATGGGTGCCAGTCTGTCAATTTTTCACTTTGTAACTTCTGGCAATGTAGCCTGTGTGCCAGTCTGTCGAGTTTTCACTTTTTAGCTTCTGGCAATGTAGCCTGGGTGCCAGTCTGTCAATTTTTCACTTTTTAACTTCTGGCAATGTAGCATGGGTGCCAGTCTGTCGATTTTTCACTTTCTAGCTTCTGACATGATCAGAAACTCAATACGACCCAATTAATAGTCTCGGTGTTAAAATATATTTATTTGATTGACCAGGCAAAATATATCGACGCCTGTTCCAGGCTAGGCAATCAAGACAAGTTTAGTTTATACAAATTTATATTAACTCGATTGCGAAACAAGTTCTTACAATTTATATTAATCACTCTCGAGACCTCATTCCTGCTGGAATCCATCGCCACAAGAGAGAGAGAGAGAGAGAGAGAGAGAGAGAGAGAGAGAGAGAGAAGAGGTAACGTGGAATTTAAACGCCTTGCCTAAGGGCACAATCATAACGGCGCCAGCGGGGCTCGAACTCCGGGCCTGATGCGATAGTGCTACCACTGCGCTATAACGACTTCCACACAAAAAGACATGTGTGACTGGAATCAGGGCTACATCATTCCTCCGGTGTTATCTGTATGAAGCGTTTTGTGTTATTTATATGTTAATGTGTTGTCATTATCAGCTTCGTGCATGTGTTTCCTGTAAATGATGTGCGTGTCGTCATCTATGGTTGGAAGGATTTCTTCTGAACGACACTGACACTCTAATGCACCATAATAAGTTCTTGTATGAGAATACTACACTCTGATTTATATCTCCTAATGGTTTTGTCTGCGTCTGTGCATATAATCACATTTTATGAGACTACCCTAAACAATAGTGTCATTCATATGTGGCTGTTATTACAGCGCGCGGTTTGCAGATTTTGTGGAATTATAAATATGCTAAGCATTAACAATCAGACCGTTGCAAAATATACTTCTGCAGGCGCGTAGCTGCCATTAGGCCAAAAGGCCCAGGGTCTGCACATCATTTTGACAACAACAAATATATATATATATATATATTACTATAATAGACCTAGGCTACCTAGATATTCCTGTCCTAGACCTATAATAATGTATAATAGATACTATTTGTTATAAAAACGTGTCCGAATTTGTCTTTTAAATGCAGCAGAATGCGGGAAATTGCATCCTAAAAACCAAAAAATTCCGGAGAGCATGCCCCCGGACCCCCCTAGCAACCTCGTTCGCTACGCTCACTCAACATTATTTACCCAGGCCTGCACATAATTTGCCTCCTGGATACGCCCCTGTTCTGTATAGTTCTAAGAAAATTAATTTGACATCTACTTGCTTGAATATCTGTAGCAACACTATCGCCATGTAAATGTCATGTATATAATACAAAGTTTAGTCTACATAATAAAGTAGTAAACACATAGCCCTTCGTGCAGATGGGTGGGGATTGGGGGTGAGCATATCAACACGAGGGGTTATGCATTTACTAAACACAAAACAAAATGAACTATGCTTTATTATGTAGACTAAAATGTACTATCTCCAAAGGGAGACCACTGTTCATTATAGACAGATTATAAATCTAGTCAGTATCGAATTATCGGCCCCGGGACAATGGTCGGGAAGCAAAACTATTATGTGTGTGCGTTTTCCTACACTAATACTAGTCAGTGCATGGCTGTCAGTTAGGTAATGAAACCAGCCCTCGTCCATGGTGTGGCTGTCAGTAAGGTATTGTAATCAGCCCTTGTCTAGTACATGGCTGTCAGTAATGGATTGTGGCCAGCCCTTATCAAGTACATGGATGTCAGTAATGGATTGTGACCAGCCCTTGTCAAGTACATGGCTGTCAGTAATGGATTGTGGCCAGCCCTTATCAAGTACATGGATGTCAGTAATGTATTGTGACCAGCCCTTGTCTAGTGCATGGCTGTCAGTAATGTATTGTGACCAGCCCTTGTCAAGTACATGGCTGTCAGTAATGGATTGTGACCAGCCCTCGTCTGGTACATGGATGTCAGTAATGGATTGTGACCAGCCCTTGTCTAGTACATGACTGTCAGTAATGGATTGTGACCAGCCCTTGTCAAGTACATGGCTGTCAGTAATGGATTGTGACCAGCCCTTGTCAAATACATGGCTGTCAGTAATGGAGTGTGACCAGCCCTTGCCAAGTGCATGGCTGTCAGTAATGGATTGTGATCAGCCCTTGTCAAGTACATGGCTGTCAGTAATGGATTGTGATCAGCCCTTGTCAAGTGCATGGCTGTCAGTAATGGATTGTGACCAGCCCTTGTCCATTTCATGGCTGTCAGTAAGGTATTGTGACCAGCCCTCGTCCAGTACATGGCTGTCAGTAAGGTATTGTGACCAGCCCTCGTCCAGTGCATGGCTGTCAGTAATGGATTGTGATCAGCCCTTATCAAGTACATGGCTGTCAGTAATGGATTGTGACCAGCCCGTGTCAAGTACATGGCTGTCAGTAATGGATTGTGACCAGCCCTTGTCATGTGCATGGCTGTCAGTAATGGATTGTGATCAGCCCTCGTCCAGTGCATGGCTGTCAGTAATGGATTGTGATCAGCCCTTGTCCAGTGCATGGCTGTCAGTAATGGATTGTGATCAGCCCTCGTCCAGTGCATGGCTGTCAGTAATGGATTGTGACCAGCCCTAGTCCAGTGCATGGCTATCAGTAATGGATTGTGACCAGCCCTTGTCAAGTGCATGGCTGTCAGTAATGGATTGTGACCAGCCCTTGTCCAGTGCATGGCTGTCAGTAAGGTATTGTGACCAGCCCTCGTCTAGTACATGGCTGTCAGTAATGGATTGTTAACAGCCCTTATCAAGTACATGGCTGTCAGCAATGGATTGTGACCAGCCCTTGTCATGTGCATGGCTGTCAGTAATGGATTGTGACCAGCCCTTGTCAAGTACATGGCTGTCAGTAATGGATTGTGACCAGCCCTTGTCAAGTACATGGCTGTCAGTAATGGATTGTGACCAGCCCTTGTCAAATACATGGCTGTCAGTAATGGATTGTGACCAGCCCTTGCCAAGTGCATGGCTGTCAGTAATGGATTGTGATCAGCCCTTGTCAAGTACATGGCTGTCAGTAATGGATTGTGATCAGCCCTTGTCAAGTGCATGGCTGTCAGTAATGGATTGTGACCAGCCCTTGTCCAGTGCATGGCTGTCAGTAAGGTATTGTGACCAGCCCTCGTCCAGTACATGGCTGTCAGTAAGGTATTGTGACCAGCCCTCGTCCAGTGCATGGCTGTCAGTAACGGATTGTGATCAGCCCTTATCAAGTACATGGCTGTCAGTAATGGATTGTGACCAGCCCTTGTCAAGTACATGGCTGTCAGTAATGGATTGTGACCAGCCCTTGTCAAGTACATGGCTGTCAGTAATGGATTGTGATCAGCCCTTGTCAAGTGCACGGCTGTCAGTAAGGTATTGTGACCAGCCCTCGTCCAGTACATGGCTGTCAGTAAGGTATTGTGACCAGCCCTCGTCCAGTGCATGGCTGTCAGTAACGGATTGTGATCAGCCCTTATCAAGTACATGGCTGTCAGTAATGGATTGTGACCAGCCCTTGTCAAGTACATGGCTGTCAGTAATGGATTGTGACCAGCCCTTGTCATGTGCATGGCTGTCAGTAATGGATTGTGATCAGCCCTCGTCCAGTGCATGGCTGTCAGTAATGGATTGTGATCAGCCCTTGTCCAGTGCATGGCTGTCAGTAATGGATTGTGATCAGCCCTCGTCCAGTGCATGGCTGTCAGTAATGGATTGTGACCAGCCCTAGTCCAGTGCATGGCTATCAGTAATGGATTGTGACCAGCCCTTGTCAAGTGCATGGCTGTCAGTAATGGATTGTGACCAGCCCTTGTCCAGTGCATGGCTGTCAGTAAGGTAGTGTGACCAGCCCTCGTCTAGTACATGGCTGTCAGTAATGGATTGTTAACAGCCCTTATCAAGTACATGGCTGTCAGTAATGGATTGTGACCAGCCCTTGTCATGTGCATGGCTGTCAGTAATGGATTGTGACCAGCCCTTGTCAAGTACATGGCTGTCAGTAATGGATTGTGACCAGCCCTTGTCAAGTACATGGCTGTCAGTAATGGATTGTGACCAGCCCTTGTCAAATACATGGCTGTCAGTAATGGATTGTGACCAGCCCTTGCCAAGTGCATGGCTGTCAGTAATGGATTGTGATCAGCCCTTGTCAAGTACATGGCTGTCAGTAATGGATTGTGATCAGCCCTTGTCAAGTGCATGGCTGTCAGTAATGGATTGTGACCAGCCCTTGTCCAGTGCATGGCTGTCAGTAAGGTATTGTGACCAGCCCTCGTCCAGTACATGGCTGTCAGTAAGGTATTGTGACCAGCCCTCGTCCAGTGCATGGCTGTCAGTAACGGATTGTGATCAGCCCTTATCAAGTACATGGCTGTCAGTAATGGATTGTGACCAGCCCTTGTCAAGTACATGGCTGTCAGTAATGGATTGTGACCAGCCCTTGTCATGTGCATGGCTGTCAGTAATGGATTGTGATCAGCCCTCGTCCAGTGCATGGCTGTCAGTAATGGATTGTGATCAGCCCTTGTCCAGTGCATGGCTGTCAGTAATGGATTGTGACCAGCCCTAGTCCAGTGCATGGCTATCAGTAATGGATTGTGACCAGCCCTTGTCAAGTGCATGGCTGTCAGTAATGGATTGTGACCAGCCCTTGTCCAGTGCATGGCTGTCAGTAAGGTATTGTGACCAGCCCTCGTCTAGTACATGGCTGTCAGTAATGGATTGTTAACAGCCCTTATCAAGTACATGGCTGTCAGTAATGGATTGTGACCAGCCCTTGTCATGTGCATTACTGTCAGTAATGGATTGTGACCAGCCCTTGTCAAGTACATGGCTGTCAGTAATGGATTGTGACCAGCCCTTGTCAAATACATGGCTGTCAGTAATGGATTGTGACCAGCCCTTGCCAAGTGCATGGCTGTCAGTAATGGATTGTGATCAGCCCTTGTCAAGTACATGGCTGTCAGTAATGGATTGTGATCAGCCCTTGTCAAGTGCATGGCTGTCAGTAATGGATTGTGGCCAGCCCTTGTCCAGTGCATGGCTGTCAGTAAGGTATTGTGACCAGCCCTTGTCCAGTACATGGCTGTCAGTAATGGATTATTAACAGCCCTTATCAAGTACATGGCTGTCAGTAATGGATTGTGACCAGCCCTTGTCATGTGCATGGCTGTCAGTAATGGATTGTGACCAGCCCTTGTCAAGTACATGGCTGTCAGTAATGGATTGTGACCAGCCCTTGTCAAGTACATGGCTGTCAGTAATGGATTGTGATCAGCCCTTGTCAAGTACATGGCTGTCAGTAATGGATTGTGATTAGCCCTTGTCAAATACATGGCTGTCAGTAATGGATTGTGACCAGCCCTTGCCAAGTGCATGGCTGTCAGTAAGGTATTGTGACCAGCCCTCGTCAAGTACATGGATGTCAGTAATGGATTGTGACCAGTGTATGGCTGTCAGTAAGGTATTGTGACCAGCCCTCGTCTAGTACATGGCTGTCAGTAATGGATTGTGACCAGCCCTTGTCAAGTACATGGCTGTCAGTAATGGATTGTGATCAGCCCTTGTCAAGTGCGTGGCTGTCAGTAATGGATTGTGACCAGCCCTCATCCAGTGCATGGCTGTCAGTATGGATTGTGATCAGCCCTTATCAAGTACATGGATGTCAGTAATGGATTGTGATCAGCCCTCGTCCAGTGCATAGCTGTCAGTAAGGTATCGTGACCAGCCCTTATCCAGTGCATGGATGTCAATGTGATACCGTGATCAGCCCTCGTCCATCACATGGCTGTCAGTAAGATATCATGACCAGCCCTTGTCCATCACATGGCTGTCAGTGAGATACCGTGACCAGCCCTTGTCTATTGTATGGCTGTCAGTAAGATACCATGACAAGACCTCGACCATCGCATGGCTGTCAGTAAGATACTGTGACCAGCGCTCGTCCATCGCATGGCTGTCAGTAAGATACCGTGACAAGCCCTCGACCATCGCATGGCTGTCAGTAAGATACTGTGACCAGCCCTTGTCCATCGCATGGCTGTCAGTAAGATATCGTGACCAGCCCTTGTCCATCACATGGCTGTCAGTACGATATCGTGACCAGCCCTTGTCCATCACATGGCTGTCAGTACGATATCGTGACCAGCCATCGTCCATCGCATGGATGTCAGTAAGATATCGACATATTTCAAAATAGGTGTTAATATTGGTGGATTGTGGAAAAAGATTGTTTATACATCCACCCTGGGCATGTGTACCACCCTATATACAAGCTATCTAGGGTGGATGTACCTCTTTCACAAAATGATGTCTATACATCCACCCTGGGCAGGTGTACCACCCTATGTACAAGCTATCTGGGGTGCATGTACCTCTCTTTCACAAACAGATGTTTATACAGCCACCCTGGGCAGGTGTACCACCCTATATACAAGCTATCTGGGGTGGATGTACCACCCTATATACAAGCTATCTGTGGTGCATGTACAAAATTTCACAAAATGATTTTTATGCATCCACCCTGGGCTCTCCAGTTGTATTGCCGTTAGTTAGCCTATGTTTGTTTGGGTTTTAAGCCGTCAACAGCACTATTTTGGGCTAACGGTATATCGCCGGAGGGCAATTTGCCCAACAAACACGTGGGGTTCAAACCCCTGCCCATCAGTGATGATAGTTTACATACAAGTCAGCGACCGTAACCACTTGACCATGGAAGACAAGTCTGATCAACTTTAGAAAAGACCCACAAGACAGACGGACAGAAATAGATATACATGTATGAATAGTGGTATACAAGTTAGTGACCTAACCTACAGACGGATATGTGGTCCAGTGGTAACACGCTCGACTGGTAATCAAGGGATCGCAGGTTCGATCCCCCGTCTGACTCTAATAAAATTAACAGTCTTTCAGATGGGACTTTAAACCGAGGTTGCGTGTCAATGCACGTAAAAGAACCAGAGGAGACTCTGGAATGGGTCTCTGTCTGTATCACTGCACTATCCTCCAAAAATCTAAAATGACTAATCTCTTCAGGAGGCGTCGTTCACATGGGCAACCGGTAGCGACATTAAATAAACATAAAACACTTGACCACGCAGGTGGACAGCTGGCCTATGGACATGAACTAAATAAAGTAAGGCATATTGTTTATATGTTCATGCTAATTTAATGTAGTATCATTACAATAGTATGAATAACACACCTGATATGTGACAAAACAGCTTAAAGTGGATTAACAACATTGTGCTTACAAACCTGAATAACTTAGGAATAATTATTATTAAATGTTTAATAAATTATGTTATATTTCGGGTTTTACACCATTTTGGGCTATATAGCCGGCGGGCAGTTTACCGAACAACACCTTTCCTGAGCAGGCTCCAGCGGTTAACCAGTACTTGGGTGCACCAACCTCCGTAAGAAACTGCCAACTTTTTCATATAAATGAGACACGGCCTGAGCGGGGCACGAACCTGTGACCATCAGTGATGATAGGTTACAGTGGTATACAAGTCAGCGACCATAACCACTCGACCATGGAGGCGGACTAAATGTTTAATAAAACTGAATACAGCACAATACTCACAATTTCTAATCACCTACTTGTTTGAATATCTCAATATGCACGACATTTCAAGTACACACATAATGCGGCTTTAAAATGTATACGGAGTTAGTTAATCCGTAACCTGCTGAATAAATTGGCACACAACATAGATCCAGATCAACCGCGTCTGATCAGGATCTATGTTGTTTGCTATTCAGACAAGTGTTTTAGCTCCACTATCTGAATAGCAAACAGCATAGAGCCTGATCAGTGCCATCTGATCTGGCTCTATGCTGTTTGCAAAAACGACATTAGTTGTGATTGGCGGGTTAAACAATCTTACACAGCAGTCTCTAAGTGTAATAATAGACAAATGTACTTCTATTACGGCACAAAATGTGCTTCTATTGTAGCAGTTTGATGACTCTGGTTGCATGTCGCATCTTAAACAATGTACGAAATATACATTTTAAACATACAGGACTGAACAGCTTCCGAAATCTGAGAATTCATTTTCTGTGAAATATGTTACTCCTTCCCCCTTCAATGCCCACTTTACTTTGCATACACAGAGTTATAACATGAAAGGCAGATCCGAATTCCGCTCTCCGGTACCGAAATATACTGAGCCAAACTTGCGAGTTCCGGGTACGTGGAAGGAGACAAATCCAACCCATAATAGGCTGCGCAGGCAGACAAGGCCACTTCCTCGCTCAAATTGCAAACTCCAGGATCCTGTAAATACATAGGTTTAGTATAAAAGGCAATTCAAAGGCAGTCTACAATAGGAACGGAATGTAATGTATGCTGCCTAACAAGAATTATCAAATTAACATAGGTTAGCAGCTTCAAAAATGTACTTCGTCAAAGAGTATCCTATGGTGATTAATGAGAGACCTGGCTTGGAGGTTATAAAACATTTCTCCAATCTCAAAACTCAGTCTCAATCAACTGATTGGTTCAGCTGAAAGTAACACTCAGAATCAACCAATCAGATCACTTGAGCTTGAGTTCTGAGAAAAGTTTTATAACCTTGGGGCATGGTCTGAGCGGGGCTCGAACCCGTGAGCATCAGTGATGATAGGTTACATACAAGTCATCGACCGTAACCACTCGACCATGGAGGACAAGTCTGAACAACTTTTGAAAAGACACACAGACAGACGGACAGAAATAGATTGATGAGCTGTGATTTTACAATCCGGCTGAATAGTAAGGAAATGGGACATTCGGTGAAAAGGGGACATAGAAAGTGTTTACATAGATCTAACAATTCTGGATTGTTTGTGGTGCTGTCGTTATTGACACAACAACCGATCCTATTCAACCACTTTTCTCTATACTAATCTCTTTTTCTTCTCGTGCTTCGATTTGATAGTTCATGTTCTTGAACTTTCTTCAAATATTCCTTTAAATATTAACCATTTTCTTTTTTACATCCAAAACTATTGATTCACTAATACATTATGTTCTGAAATTCTTTAGCAAATACCTAGAATAGATTTCACGTATTTTCATTGTTACATATTTTAAAATTTTAAATTTAAAGTTAACGAAGTGGACAAATAAAACATTAACAATGTTATACCTTTTGGAATGTCTTCCTCGATTGTATCCATGAAATCGATAGATTTATCCAAGTTGGCTTTCTGTAACAAGCTTTTCTCAATCAGCAGATTGGGCTCTCGGAAGTGTAGGTAGGAGCATAGCTTGCTAGCTTCCGATACAGTCAGACCTACGGTACAATATTACAGTTTTAGTCAAAATTACATCTATCTACCTTCCCCTAATGTTTAAACTTTATTTTACAACGATTGCGAAGCATGTTTTAACAACTTATATTAATCACTCTCGTTGGCGTGGATGAAAGCGTATATGTGGTCAATCGTGTGGGAGGAAACCGGAATACCCGGAGAAAATCCACCTGTCCATTCTGGCGATCACCGTACCATCTCACATTCTTCCTGGTCCGAGGATCGAACCCGGGTTGCATTGATGAGAAGCGAGCAAGCTAACCACTGCGCTAATCGGACAGCCCTAATGTCAAATGCCTCGTGGGGATGTAGACATGTTGCACGTCAAACCGCAAAGAAGTTAAAAGGATGAGTAGTTAAAAGCATAAATATAAGAAAGTAATGAAACATAAGTTGGGTTAAAGGTTTTAAAATAGCTAGGCAGAACAACTAGGGGCTGGCATGATCAACGATATAAATGTATGTTTCTGTATATTTCTCAATGTATATTTTATGTATCATGATAAATAAATATGTTTAAACCAAGCGGATATTTGTTTACCAATTCAGTTCATGGACACATTCCATTGTTACTACAAACAAAAATTATAATATCATTTGAGTTACCTCGACCACCACCTTCTAAAAAATAATGAGAAGTGAAGACAATGTCATGTCATAGCTTAGTTTATGCAAATTTATTTGAGCTCGATTGCGAACCAAGTTCTTATAACTTATATTAATCACCCTCGAGACCTCATTCCTGATGGTATCCATCGCTACGAGGGAGAGAGAAAGGCAACATGGAATTTAAATGCCTTGCCTAAAGGCACAATCGTAACAGCTCCAGTGGGGTTCGAACTCCGGACCGTTCGCACCTGAAGCGAACGTGTATCCAGTGAGCTATCACAACTTCATAACTTATTGACAGTCCATGTATGTACCTTCAAAGCTTCTGTTGGAGACGACAACACCAGTTGGTGTTTTGATATAGGCACCCCTGGGTACAATACGCACACTGTCATCAATATCAGCAACCATGGATGCTAGCCTGTCTTCCTCTTTAATGATTACCTATAAATAATACATGGTACAACAAAAATGAAGCTCGTTTGCATAACAAATACCATGGTTTTTTTTATAAGGTTTATTTATCGTCCCTACCAGTTGCCCATATGAGCGACGGGCAGTTTACCTTTCCTGGGACGGCTCCAGTGGTTAACCAGTACACCAACCACCGTAAGAAACTGCCAACCTTTTCATATATTAAAAGAGCCATGACATGAGCGGGACTGAACCCGTGATCATCAGTGATGATAGGTTATAGTGGTCAGCGACATTAACCACATGACCACAGAGGTGGACATACATGTACATGAAGATGAATATATAATGATATAGATATATATACATTACTCCAATGTTGGTACAATCAAACACGGAAATTGACTGATATAACTGTTGATGGTGAGTTCTAACATGAGTATTAAATTCAAATATTTGTTTTATGCAACAAGTATAAACTATTCACAATCATCATCATCATCTATAGTGATTGCGTCACTCTGCATAGAGTACACTTAACAACTCTTATAAGTGTGCATGTATAAATGGTATCATATCTCCGTCAATATTGGCCCGATAATGGTGAAATTTTCAGCAAATACAGTTGAGATATATTTCATGATATTCCATTTATTTTATTTCATAACAAACACAAATTTAACACACATGACTAAGTAATGTGATGGTGCGTAAAAAGTCAATGTTGCAAAATGATAATGTCAATGATAAAACATGAAGCCAATGAGAATTAATTATTCTAATATCGCGTATGCCCACCCTGACTGCGGATCACAGCTTGGCAACGTCGTCGCATGGAAGGGACATAACGTCGTACATAGTTCTGGGGTAGATTTGCCCACTCTTGCCCAATCTTCGCACGGAGCTGGGCGATGGTCTGTGGCACTGCGCCGTCCTTTTTACGCGGCGATTCAATTCATCCCATAGATTTTCTATAATGTTTAAGTCGGGAACTTCGGTGGTATGTCCATCACATTGATGTGGTTAGCATTCAGAAAGAATCTTGTCGCCCTAGCCGTGTGGGCTGGTGCACCATCCTGCAGCAACCGCAATCCTCTATTGTTCTAAACATGGGTACTACCTCAGTTTGAAGCACGTCATGTTGGTACCGGGCGGCGTTTAGATTACCGTTAATGAACACGATGTTAGTCTGTGATGCAAGGAGACACCAGCCCATACCATTACTGACCCACCCCCGTACCTATCTCGTTCGATGACGCAGTTGTCGTTGAGCCGTTCTCCCCGTTGTCGATATACCCGTGAACGACAGTCGTTTTCCTGTAGGCAGAACTTCTTTTCGTCAGTAAACAGGACCTGCCCCCATTCTGCCTGTGTGGTTCTAAGATTACGCCGAGCCCAACGATCTCGCAGTGCCCTATGCCGTTGAGTCAATACAATACCCTTAAAGGGCCGTCTACACTGCATGTTGGTGAGCGATCGAAGACGCCTTCTAACGGTCTGCGCAGAGATATGGCGTCCGTGCGTCCCGCGCGTTTCTCCGGCCGTCTTGACAGCTGTACGTGTTCTCTGCTGACGATGCACATGTACGATGTGATTATCTTGTGCAGCTGTTGTACAACGCCCACCTGGTCTGCGAGGGAGGTTACCAACGTTGCCAGTCGCTCTGTACTTAAGCATCAGCTTTCTGATGGTGTTGCGGTGTACACCCATGCGTCGCGCAACCTGCAAATGATACGGATAACATGAAATTAGTAATTAAAATATATAATTTATTTTTTATGGATATGTTCGATACAATACTGAATGTTAGTGACTTTCAATGTTTATAACACAAAGAAACTTAATTAATTAGTGACATTGAATTGACTTTGAGACGTACCTCTGTTTGGTGTATACCGACGTTGATGAAGCCGACGGCTATTCCCCGTTCCGCTATGGTCAGCCTGCCCATGTCATGTTTTTCTGATGTGTGGATCGTAATCAAGTCCACAACGACCAAATGCAGTTTTATTTTGTGCCAGCACACCATTTCCTCGTGCATTGTGTCGTTTTTGGCGTTGCGTGGTTCAACGCGCCGTATCGATTAAATTGATCATGTTGAGCACGGGATAATACTCAAAATGTATTCAATAGCCAGTACACAAAATTTCGTGCAAAAATATTGATAAATAAAAAAGTTATACGGAAATCAAAGATGCACACTTATAAGAGTTGTTAAGTGTATACTCGCAATGTCGTTAAAAAGTCAACACCTGCAACAGTCAAGGTAGACGTTTCTCGAAATTAAAATTTTCCATATTTACAAGTAGTTCTTAAAAACTGATAAAAGAATCCATGTGTGTTTAGTGCACATAGCGATTGGCCAATTGGAACCCCCCCCCAAGATGGTCTGGTCAATAGCATAAATGATTCCAATGTGCTATATTGGGTTGCAAAAGGTGCACATGTATTTGGAGTACTTGTACGGTAAAATATACGTACTGTTTCTTCATCTGCTTCCTCATTTTCACCAACTTTCTTTGTTTCTGTATGTTCAAATTCAAATGATGGATCACCAGTAAATCTTCCCTTAGCAAGCTTACTCTGTTCTCTCATTTGCTTAGTTGCTGGCGGCAAGAGACCCCAGTGTACACAGTCTTTGCTGAAATTCATAATGGTTGAATTATCATTCTAAAATGACTCAGCATTTTGTCTGTATATATATGCAAAGACTAAATTTACCATGTTTAAATCTGAAATAAACATTGTTTAGTGTATCGTGCATGTCAAACCCGACGTCATTTTACTAGACTTTTTGTATTTTTAGGACAATTTTTTAAACAATAACACCAACTATTTTTGAGGTATTTTGGTCATGTTTGAATTCAACAGAAAATCGGCTGTCCGATTAGCGCAGTGGTTAGCGCGCTCGCTTCTCACCAATGCGACCCGGGTTCGATCCTCGGACAGGGAAGTATGTGAGATGGTACGATGGTCGCCAGATCGGACAGGTAGGTTTTCTCTGGGTACTCCGGTTTCCTCCCACATGAATGACCACATATACGCTTACATCCGAGCCAACGAGAGTGGTTAATATAAATTGTTAGAACTTGCATTCGCATTCGTTGTAAAATAAATAAAGATTAAAAACAGGTTAACCAGTACTAAGCACTATGTGCGAGGTGCCTTGCTCAATAACACCACATACATCGAGTATCGAACCCGGGACCCTTTCATACCAAATCCGGCGCTCTACCACTGGACGCCACACATGTACCGTAGTCAAGCATGGGTCTGAAAGTGAAATAACACTTCAGACACCATTAAAGGAACCAATCCCTATTCATGCTTTGAATCCATGACTGCCAGATACTCCATTACCTGGAGGCAAACACCCTACCACGTCGCTAGCTCTGTAGGACAGTACAAGTATCACACAGTGAGCCACTACACTATCACAGACGGATATGTAATCCAGTGGTAACACGCTGGACTGGTAATCCAAGGATTGCAGGTTCGGTCCCCCGTCTGACTAATAAAATTAACAGTCTTTCAGATGAGACATTAAACCGAGGTCTTGTGTCGGTGCGTTACACCATGCACATAAAAGAACCAGAGGAGACTCTGGAATGGGTCTCTGTTTGTATCATTGCATTATCCTCCAAAAATCTTAAAAGACTAATCTCTTCAGGAGGCGTCGCTCATATGGGCAACCGGTAGCGACGATAAATAAACGTAAAACACACACACTACACTATAGTGTGGCATCCGTGGTCCAATGGTAGAGCGTCGGATTTGGAATCAAACGGTCCTGGTTTGATACTCAGTCAGGCCGCGTATGTAGTGTCACTGAGCAAGGCACCTCACACACATTGCTTAGTATAGATACTGGTTAACCGCAAGGGGTTTGACATTAATGGAACATACAGGTATCAGTATAGATAATAAATTAATTACTATACCTGTAGAATGTACGCTGGTTGGCCATTTCATCTTTACCAGTGCCCTGTGCTATGAAATAGTCATCCTTAATTCCAAGGATTTTCCCCCAGAAATAAACTTTCTTGAATTTATTTTCACTTTGTAAAATAACAAGAGAAGTCTGTAATGCAGCTTTCTGCTCAGGACTTAGCACTATGCCGTTGCTGCCAACATAATCAAGATTCAAATGAAGAGTTTCTGCTTCCATTTTAATTTTTTGCGAATCCGATGCCACACACAATCAGAACCTCAACAAAACTGGCTATAATTCTATAGTTAGTGTCCTTGTTTTCGCTATGCAGTTCTTATTGTAGTGTTGCCAAGGGCATTCAGACATGCGCAAAGAAATTGACTTCAGTTTCCTGTTAATCATGTCAAGGTCAGACACCGCTATTGAAATCTCCATAGGCCACCATTATAACATAATTATAGTGCCATTATATGTTCCCCAAATATTTTGTTGGCCAAATGTATTTTTCAACAGACTTACCTTAATGGAACAATTCAATAGGGTTGGTATATTGCATTTTTTAAATTTCCACTAAGGGCACCCACCCACTAGGCCTACTCTGAAGGTAATTAATCTGGTGACGAATACTCCACTGATCAATACCTGCTTTTATATTATGCTGTTTATTTTAACAAACTATTAAAATGCAGCTGCTATATCTGTATCAATACGATGTTGAAACCAATACTGGCATATTACATGTGGAGAGAGTGCGCGAAATTATTAGTAACACTGTTAAAGCACTGTCTTAAAAAAAATTGCAATAAAATATTATTAAATTAAAAGCCCTGTCCTGAAAGCTTCCAGTCATTGTGCATTGATATATTGTCTTCGTCTAGATGATTCCACGGTTGACCTCACGACGTTGTTGCGTTGCTGGCTCGTTTGTTCAAGATAGTGCATCATCCGTGTCATGCAGCCCTCGTCCCTCGGTCTGTAATAATGCTTAATGAAGCTTGATGCTTATCGTTGATTCGTTCCATGGCTATGGCGACTTTATACAAGAAACGGCCCCAGATCGATGAGCCACATTCAAGGGTTATGCAAACTAATGCAACGTACGCCAGCTTTCTGCATTACTGGGACAATTAGCAAATTTCTTCGGATGAAGCCACGAGCGAAGTTTGCTTTCCCGAAGATGCTATTAATATGGGTGCCCCATTATAGATCTCCATATATCAGTAACCCCAGATAAAGGCAGGTTCGTATGTGTTGCAAGATATAGTAGTTTAGTTGATAGAAGAAAGGTGACGAGTTTCTCACACATAGGATGTAAAATATCTTAAAGTTGAAACGCATACCCATGTTTTCAGGTTCTATGAAGTCGTTTTGAAGGATAATAAAAAATATTATGGTATTTAGGTGTGTTGGTAGTAGAGTAAACAATCGTCAGAGGGAGGCAACACAATCTGATAATCATGTATGTGGCATAGGAATAAATGTGGGCCTAATACGGTACCCTGTGTTACACCAGACACCACATGGACACTTATGGTCACCGATGTCTCTCCTTCGGGAATAGCCATCTACTGAGCTGACCCGTTACACCGTAGCAGTTCATCGTATGTAGAAGTCGAATGATAGTGCAATGGTACAAACAGAGACCCATTCTCCTCTGGTTCTTGTGCGTGCACTGTGTAGAGCACCGACACGAGACCACGGTCTAAGTCCCATCTGAGAGACTGTTAATATTATTAGGGTCAGATGTAGGATCGAACCTGAGGTCCTTATATTCTCAGTCCAACATGTTAACCACTTGACTACTGACCGTTCTCAGATGTTTTTATTTGTGGTTTTCGAAAGACATTAAAAAATATAGTCACCTGATTCTACTGGATGCTACAGGTAATACAGCGGAAAGCCCGAGTAGACCGAATGCCCGGTGGTCAGCCCTATCTACGAGATATGTCTACATACAATATATACATGAAAAAGAACATAAAACTTACAAATCAATTATACATTTCATGATTTCTGTAAATAATTGTTGTAATTCGACAATAAAAGGATATTCGTTGTGATCATTCTATCTTTATGTTATGCTTTGGAATGAAAAATAGAAATCGGCGAAATAAAAATTAATGATATCAGTTGAATAACACAATTTTATTTCTAACTGGTTTGCACGTGTCATACCAAGCCATTGTATATTGAAATGTTATCAACGCGAATGTTTTCTGACTCAAGCTGCCGGTGGCGTCATTTGTGACGTCATTTTTTGTCGTCCAATCATGACGTTCTAGCATAGAAAGAACGTGCGCGCACCTGCGAATACATTGTATGGCTACATCCCCGCGAGGAAGAAGATATAAGTATGTCACATACATATAGGAATTTACAATGCTGTCTGATTTATGGGATAGATAGATTTTATATAGTTCATAATTCTATTTTTTATGGAAATCAAGTGTCATACTGCAAAATCTTTTTTAAAAATCTGTTAATTTTTATAGTTTATACAAATTTAGTTTAGCTCGATTGCAAAACAAGTTATGTCAACTTATATTAATCACTCTCGAGACCTCATTCCTGATGGAATCCATCGCCACGAGGGAGATAGAAGAGGCAAGGTGAAATTTAAATGCCTCGCCTAAGGGCACAATCGTAACGGCTCAAGCGGGACTCGAACTCCGGACCTTTCGCACCTGAATCGAACGCGCATCCACTGCGCTATCACGACTTCCACGCTTAATGTGTATAGTAACACAAGTGACGGCCGTGGAGTCAATCACTCGGATTGAGCTATGCTATGGATCTATGGGCTCGCTTTGAGGGTTAACCTGAACAAAATATTAGTTAGGGCCTACCGATAATGTGACGAACAGTAAATTATCTGATCACCGGCTGAATCAGGAAGTTGCTGATTTTTGTTAATTTCTCAACATATCGGTCAAGTATGCTATTCCAATTTTAATAATAAACACTAATTTATCTGTACTATTGCGGTAACTCTGGCGATGTGTATGTATTTGTAAACCAGTATTCACCATTGTATTAGTAGACCTGTGTTCGGATAATCGGTCTTCCGGAATCATCTATCTTCCAATTCTTATTTCTATCAACTCCCTAATCAGGCTAATGCAGTAATGGGTAGAGTGGTTGAACCTATGTTCGGCGTATTCCTATGGGCAGCGTAGTTTCCATTTTCATCCGTATTTAAAATATTTATATAGTTCTAGGCTAATTTCGCTGACAGAGCTGACGCATTGTTCAATAACATTCCGTTGAGTGTATCGGTAGGCTGATGCAACTGTCATGTGACTTGTCCAGCAGACGAATATAAACAAGCAAATCATTGGGAGAATATTTCCATCGAAACTGTTACGGTGTATGAGCAATTCGGGTAGCTATCCGAGATTCAAAAATCTACAATTAACCTGAAAAATAGTTGCTATACCAATTACCATTTCTGATTAAGACCAATAAATGTTTTTACTCAATGATGTACTATGTGAAAATAATATATTCAACACGTTATGGTGGATAAATAAAAATAACAAGTACGCCGTGCAATAGGTGCCCTGAAGTATTCAGTTCCCCATATAAACTGGTGCCAACCGACACCATTGCGATAGCTGTATTGAGTGCTCAGCAAGGTCACGTGATGAAGCTAAAACTGTCAATAAGAGTGTTTTGAAAGTTGTTTTCATTACTTAAGAAAATAATAATATACGTCAATTAACATTTTATACTGGTCATTATCACAGGGATTCGGCACGTTTGGGGGTACTAGTATATATATTTAAGTACAGGGATTCTACTCTGTGGGGCCATTTTACTGATCGATGCGAAATCTGACATCCCACAGAGTAGAATCCCTGTACTTAAATATATATACTAGTACCCCCAAACGTGCCGAATCCCTGTGGTCATTATATGTGGGATTTACGCCGAGCATAGGTTCCACCACTCTATAGCGGGAAAAATTCTCCCCCTAGAATGGTGCGTAATCCATATTTAGGCCTAGCTACGCGCCTGTCTTATAACTAGTAAACTACATTCAGCTGACTGAATTTACTGCCAGTGTAGAAAGTGCCCAAGTCCTGATATTTTATAGAGTTGTAATATTGTTTTGGACCTGCTTATTATACAGTTAGATATATTTTGCCTGGTCAGTCAAATAAATATATTTTAACACCGAGACTATTAATTGGGCCGTATTGAGTTTCTGAACATATCAACACCTGGTGAAACTGGCAGGGTTTCCCGTGAAATTATTAATCCTATTAATAGGCCTATTAGCATGTGGAATTTACGCCGAGCATAGGTTCCACCACTTTAGTCCAATTATTTAGACATGAAAAATGTGACATTTTACTATCCAGACATTTTCAAAGTCTAAACGCTAAACCTCAATTTTGAATTACGCATAGCATATTTTATATTCTAAAACGTCGTTTTTATAAATTAGATGAACACAAGGATTACAGTCAAAACGTACCCAAGTCAAAACGTACCCAAATAAGTCAAAACGTATAGATGCATCAACCAAAACTTACCAATATGAAAATTAGATTATTAATTAATCAAAACTTTAAATGTTATATAAAATAAAATGTTAAAAATTAAATACACATTGAAATGTTTTCAGTCAATCAAAATGTTTTGTTTGTCTTCAGGAATTTGAACAATGTGTGCTAATGAGCACCCTGTAATCAATGAACAAATTACGAGTACGTTTTGACTTCAGAAATTGTACCTTTTGACCTTTCGAACAAGTACCTTTTGACCGCAGAATGGGTACGTTTTGACTGCAGAATGGGTACGTTTTGACTTGTAGGTGGGTACATTTTGGATTGGGTACGTTTTGACCAGCACCCGAACACAATACCATTGTTTGAATTCTGCACATTCTATGACACTCATGACACAATATTAAAATGTGGTTATTGGTTCTAGGGGCTGACAGCCATGCTGAACTGAAGCAGGGTTCCCACTGTCGGTCGCCAATTGCAACAAAAATCAACCCCCCCCCCCCAATAAAATCCTAAAACTAACCTGATGACCAAACCCTAACCCAGTCACTAGATGTGGAGGGGGAGGATTTTGTCCTCCTGTGGGGAGATTATCCCATAAATATAAGGATTAAACAAGGCAAACACCGGGATCATTCTGTTCTTCTCTAGCGCCTATGTTATTTATAGCACAGTTCCCTTTTCCTCCCGCCACCCGCCACAATCCAAACATTTTCTCGAGAAATAAAAAATGTATTTTTACATGTGACCAGTGGAGAGTACATATTCTAGGGGCTGTCCCTTTTGAGAGGTTCATATTAAAGAGTGAAGTTTTATCAGAATCGTTTTGATTATCTATGTTCCTGGTTTTAAGTAATTTCTACTGATATCATGAAAATATACATGGCTTCAAATATTTATCTGTGAACTATGTGGCTCTTAGTTGGCTCCAGTTTTTTTCAAATTGGCTCCAGTCAAATGGCGCAGACAAAAATTCAGACAGAGGGAACCCTGCTTCTATGGAAGAATAGGTTAATATGTGAAAAATATCCTTCCGTATCCATAGCAATGAATATTTATTTTAGCCCAATGCAAAACAAGAGTTAACAACATTATATTAATTGCTCTTGAGACCTCATTCCTGATGGAATCCATGGCCATAAAGGAGAGAGAGGAGAGGCAATGTGGAATTTAAATGCCTTGCCTATTGGGCACAATCGTAATGGCTCTAGCTGCGTAAACCTCTGGCCTCTTACACCTGAATCAACTGCGCTATCACAAATTGAATGGGTTGCGGTCCATTTTCACATACATGTAATGCAAATGATGAATCGTATATTTTTCATTTCAGATTAATATCTCGTTGTAAGAATGGCTCTACCAGGAATGGCAAGCAAGCCGATGTCAAAAGTGGAACTTCGAATCTCATGCCGAAAATTGATTAATAAAGATCTAACATCGAAGTCAGACCCTTGTGCAGTGTTATTTGTTAAACAGGGTGGAGATTGGGTCGAGGTACTGTTAAAATACTATATTTCATGATTTTCAACACTTGTCAATTAATTTGTGATATATCATGACTAAATAAAGAAAGGTACCTGTTTGTTAATCAGGGTTGGGTTTTTGCTGGGACAGGGGTATTTGCCGGATATTACCGGTTTTTACTGGCAAAAATTGGCGAAAACTCAATTTAATAAATATTAGTAAATATTTATTATATTTTTCATTCAATAATAAAATGATATCATGGTTATCTATATGTTTGTTATCATTACCTATATGATTGGCAACATCAAATTAACCATATTATTTACATCTTTTAATAACCCAACTCCTGGTTACCTCTTAACATCATCATGACTGCTCTACAATGATCCTAACCAACCTCATTGACAAAAGCATTAGTCATACCTCAAGTTATTCCCTAATTTAAAACTGTCTCAAAGTATAAAAAGAGGTATTTGTCATAACAATTCATACATTTACTAACAATTGGGAGTTTTTGCCGAATTTTCCGTATTTACTGCCTTCCGCAAAAACCTGCCAACCCTGCTTATAATTGTATTGACTTTCAAAATGTTTATTAACTGTACATACTTATGGATATAACTCTACATTCGGACACAGTAGGGGTCCGCCTCCGTGGTAGAGTGGTTACGGTCGCTGACTTGTATACCACTGTAACCTATCATCACTGATGGTCACGGGTTCGATCCCCGCTCAGACCGTGTCTCATTTATATGAAAAAGTTGGCAGTTTCTTATGGAGGTTGGTGCACCCAAGTACTGGTTAACTGCTGGAGCCTGCCCAGGAAAGGTGTTGTTAGGTAAACTGCCCGCCGGCGATATAGCCCAAAATGGTGCTGATGCAAGCGTAAAACCCGAAATATAAATATATAAGACACAGTAGGCCTATTATTCACGAGAAACATGAACTTGGATCACGAAAATTAGCCAAATATAATTGCTCGAGCATTTGTAATAAATTGTATATGTTTGCACTTACTTACAAGGAAGACCACATACACATATAAGACAGGTTCCTTACTTTTGCTCTGACAGTTCTGGCCAAGATCTACATAAACACAAATACATAGCATTTATATAGCGCAAAAATTAAATATTATTCTATTGCGCTTCACAATTACAGATGCAATTTTAAACATTTACACATGACAATAATATATGGAAATATAAATAAAAATGTATACATATATAGATATAACTAGGATTCTAGTAATTGGATAAGAACATATTTTATCATGATATCTACACCATTACAGTATATAAGTGAGTGATTGGATTAACGATAAAAGTGGCAATATGAACCATAGACCCAAACACCGCCGTAAGAATGACAACCGTGATGTGGCCAGTACAGTGAATGGGCCTGTACAGTGATCCGCCCATCACCACACCACAGAGCTCGAACCCAAGAGAATGCCCATACAACACTTCACTCGTCAATCCAATACTTATAAAGTCGATCTTTGATCTTATTGAACACAAATATTGTATTTAAACTGTTTTATATCATCACAGATGTTATTTTTGTACAAAGAGCACAAAACTTATCGTTCATAAAATTGCCTAAACAGATGGGTTTTCAGTTTTGATCGGAAACTGGCCTCCGACTCAATGTTTTTCAGATAACTAGGTACATCGTTCCACAATTTGGGTCCAACGACGGCCATAGATCTATCGGCTAGTTTTATTCATCGTCTTGGGATGTTAAAGTTAGTGTCACTTTGTGATCTTAGTCTGTACCTTCCTCGAATGGGTACAAACATTTCTCCCAGATATACTGGAGCTGTTCCATTATTGACACGGAATAAAGACATAAACATAAATGGTGTCTGCTTCTTTCAGCATGGTAGAACAGAGAATATACAGAACAGCCTAAATCCTGACTTTGCTAAGGCTTTCGCTATAGACTATATGTTTGAAGAGGTACAGAATGTCAAGGTTGCTGTGTATGACATTGACAATAGCACTCCTAATCTGGGGGACGATGACTTTCTTGGACAAATTGAATGTACCCTTGGACAGGTTAGTTGCTGGGGAAAAAATACACTATTTCAGATTAAAGTTCATTTTTAAGAGTTCACGTTTTGATATTGACACAAATGAAATATCTAAATAACCAGGTAATTTGTTACATACAGATTTTGCAAACTTAAAAAACTATTGTTTTAATTCTTGAAGACAATAAATTCCGCTTTTTCATATTTCTGGAAAAAACCATAATTTTATAACTTTATTTAGCCCAATTCTTCTATCAAAACACATGTCTTCTACATACATCGGAACAAATTGATAGCGAATTTGACCTTTTGGAAAGGGCTGTTGCTAATGTTTTCAAATCTTGTAGCCCAACCCTTTTGCACTTTGAAAATGTCATGGATATTATCAGGTTTTATGTATGTTATTAATGTGACAGTAATGTTATTATGATTTGTAAATTGTATTCGTCATTATGGAAAAAGTTGCAATAAAATATTACAACTTAAATGGCTCATAAATATTTGAAACCATGTATTTGACAAAACATGTGCCCAAATTTTTTTTTTTTAAAGTTGCGCCAAATATTTTTCGCCAATTCACAAAATTTAGCGCCAATATTTGTTTTTTGGCACCATTGGCGAACATCAGCGGGAACCCTGCCATCAGAACCCACTTCACAAATGTTTATGAAACTTAACTGTAATATCTAGTACCCATTCATGAAAGACAGTACACACAGGTAAATAACCTTCCATATCTTACTACCGACACACATAGTGGGTGCATAATCACATTTATTGATACGTAACGCTTCTAAAAACATGCAAATCTTAATCACTCAGTGCCTAAAATAACTGTCGGCCCTGCAATTGTGTACAATGCTTTAGTTTAGTGTGTAGTGACCAGTTAGGGACATGTGAATTTCAGATCGTGGCTGCCAGACCCTTCCATAAACCAGTGCTGTTGAAGAATGGTAAACCCGCCGGTGAAGGCTCTATTATTGTAAGTAATAGCATTGTTTGAACAAGGATCTACAACATGATTCAACCAAAGAATAGCTCTCGTATTTTGCATTATGCACTGAATAATTTACTTTTAATACACAATAATCACAATTTTTAATTGTATGCTTTGTATAATATCTCGGTGTGTAGCACATTTTATAATATCTCGGTGTGTAGCACATTTTATAATATCTCATGTGTAACACATTTTATAATATCTCGGTGTGTAGCACATTTTATAATATCTCGGTGTGTAGCACATTTTATAATATCCTGGTGTGTAACACATTTTATAATATCTTGGTGTGTAGCACATTTTATAATATCCTGGTGTGTAACACATTTTATAATATCTTGGTGTGTAGCACATTTTATAATATCTCAGTGTGTAGCACATTTTATAATATCTCAGTGTGTAGCACATTTTATAATATCTTGGTGTGTAGCACATTTTATAATATCTTGGTGTGTAGCACATTTTATAATATCTTGGTGTGTAACACATTTTATAATATCTTGGTGTGTAGCACATTTTATAATATCTTGGTGTGTAGCACATTTTATAATATCCTGGTGTGTAGCACATTTTATAATATCTTGGTGTGTAGCACATTTTATAATATCTCGGTGTGTAGCACATTTTATAATATCTCGGTGTGTAGCACATTTTATAATATCTCCATGTGTAGCACATTTTATAATATCTCGGTGTGTAGCACATTTTATAATATCCTGGTGTGTAGCACATTTTATAATATCTTGGTGTGTAGCACATTTTATAATATCTTGGTGTGTAGCACATTTTATAATATCTTGGTGTGTAACACATTTTATAATATCTTGGTGTGTAGCACATTTTATAATATCTTGGTGTGTAACACATTTTATAATATATTGGTGTGTAACACATTTTATAATATCTTGGTGTGTAGCACATTTTATAATATCTTGGTGTGTAACACATTTTATAATATCTTGGTGTGTAGCACATTTTATAATATCTTGGTGTGTAGCACATTTTATTTATTTATTAAAACTTTTCATTTAAATGTCAGTAAAATCTAACAAATTTGAACATGTATTATGTTCATTTTAGATTCGGTCTGAGGAGGTGATGGAAGGCGGTGAGGTAGTCGTGTGTACGTTCAGAGCAAGAAAACTAGAAAATAAGGTAGATTTTGGATTTGGAAGATATTCAATCATTCCAAAGATATTCCACAGACATTCAATCCTTCCAAAGACATATATATCCTTCCAAAGACATTCAATCATTCCAAAGATATTCAATCCTTCCAAAGATATTCAATCCTTCCAAAGATATTCAATCCTTCCAAAGACATTTAATCCTTCCAAAGACATTTAATCATTCCAAAGATATTTAATCATTCCAAAGATATTCAATCCTTCCAAAGATATTCAATCATTCCAAAGATATTCAATCATCCCAAAGACACCATAATTACACTAGACCTAATCACCCAACCTAGTATTGTGCCAATACCTACGAGGGACCAATACCTACGAGGGACCAATACCTACGAGGGACCAATACCTACGAGGGACCATCATATTTGGTATTCACATGAGCTTATTGACACCTGGTTATATTTATTTTGTATTGTGATGGAACTAGCCCAAACAAGTGGTTACGCTGACTTGTATACCACCGCAACCTATCATCACTGATGGTCACGGGTTTGAGCCCCGTTCAGGCCATGTCTCATTTATATGAAAAGGTTGGCAGTTTCTTACAGTCTTACAGAGGTTGGTGCACCCAAGTACTGGTTAACCGCTGGAGCCTGCCCAGGAAAGGTGTTGTTAGGTAAACTGCCCGTCGTCGATATAGCCCAAAATTGTGCTGAAAAAGGCGTAAAACCCGAAATATAACATATAATAACTTAAATCAGATCTGTGTGTTTGCAGGATGGGTTATTTGGTAAATCGGATCCGTTCTTAGAGATTCTAAAGGGTAATCCAGATGGCAGTTGGCAAGTTGTACACCGGACAGAGGTGAGAGTCTTTAATATCTATCCTGGCATACTTGTGCACTGGCAATCGTTCGTTCATCATTGCTTAATTTATGCATGTTTCGTTTAGCTCGAAATCATTCTCGAGACCTCATGCTTGATATTATACATCGCCATGAGTGTCGAGGAAATGCGAATTGATATTATTATATTATTATTATACCAGATTTGTATAGCACTCTTTTCGTACAGGAATTATACGCTCAGAAGTGCTTAACATTAATTTAGCGTAGTAAGACATTTTCACAACATACATTACAATAGTCAACATTAAGGACAACAATTTGGTAGGAATAGAAAAAATAGAAAAAATAATAATAATGAAAATAAAACGATATAAAAAATGTTTATCAAAAATATTAAGAAAAGTACATAAAGGAATACGGGTTAAGAATTAAAATGCAAAATGCTATAGATACATTGTTAGATGGAACACATCAAACTAAAATCTACTTCCAAGAAGTGTATCACAGAGTGTAGCCGGTCCAGTGATTGGGTGGATCCCTACCTACGAGTCTCCCACTACACTTGTGATATGTCTTGCATATGGATACATCTACTGTTGTCCTAGCGGGATAACGATTGCGAAGCAAGTTTTAACAACTTATATTAATCACTCTCGTTGGCGCGGAAGAAAGCGTATATGTGGTTATTCGTGTGGGAGGAAACCGGGGTACCCGGAGAAACCCACCTGTCCGATCTGGCGACCACCGTACCATCTCACATTCTTTGTGTGTATACCATAGTTCTATTTACAGGTGTAATTGTTTAACAGTATGTGTGTATAGTTCTATGTACAGGTATACTTGTATAACAGTGTGTGTGTATAGTTCTATGTACATGTATACTTGTATAACAGTGTGTGTGTATAGTTCTATGTACAGGTATACTTGTATAACAGTATGTGTGTATAGTTCTATGTACAGGTATACTTGTATAACAGTGTGTGTGTGTGTGTGTGTGGTGTGGTGTGGTGTGGTGTGGTGTGGTGTATGTGTGTACAGTTCTATGTACAGTTCTATGTACAGGTATACTTGTATAACAGTATGTGTGTATAGTTCTATGTACAGGTATACTTGTATAACAGTTTGTGTGTATAGTTCTATGTACATGTATACTTGTATACAGTTTCATGTACAGGTATACTTGTATAACAGTATGTGTGTATAGTTCTATGTACAGGTATACTTGTATAACAGTATGTGTGTATAGTTCTATGTACAGGTATACTTGTATAACAGTATGTGTGTATAGTTCTATGTACAGGTATACTTGTATAACAGTATGTGTGTATAGTTCTATGTACAGGTATACTTGTATAACAGTATGTGTGTATAGTTCTATGTACAGGTATACTTGTATAACAGTATGTGTGTATAGTTCTATGTACAGGTATACTTGTATAACAGTATGTGTGTATAGTTCTATGTACAGGTATACTTGTATAACAGTATGTATGTATAGTTCTATGTACAGGTATACTTGTATAACAGTTTGTGTGTATAGTTCTATGTACAGGTATACTTGTATAACAGTTTGTGTGTATAGTTCTATGTACAGATATACTTGTATAACAGTTTGTGTGTATAGTTCTATGTACAGGTATACTTGTATAACTGTTTGTTTGTATCAGGTAGTGAAGAACAACTTGAATCCTCATTGGCGTCCATTTACTGTACCTGTACAGTCACTATGTGGAGGGGACAAAACGAAACCAGTCAAGGTTTGTTCACTTTGAAATATTTACCTCGCATGAGCATATTGTGTACCCAGTGTCCATCTTCCCGTCCGTCAACAATTACTTTGAACGACCTCTTCTATGCCACTATGTCAAGTAAACTGTACAGGTATGATCCATTTTTTAATAATCTTGAAAAATCTCTTCTTCGGAGACCTACATACACTGTCAGAATCAAGAGTGACTTGGTATAAATAATCACTGGGTGACCAGCTACCGAAATAGCTAATAACGAAATAGCTAACTGTACCTCAAGTAATGCAGCATCCCTGGGGGTATGGCAATTCCTGCTGTGGAAGTTAGTGATAGCGCAGTGGATGCACATTCCTTTCAGGTGCGAAAGGTCCGGAGTTCGAGCCCCACTGGAGCCGTTACAATTGTGCCTTTAGGCACAGCATTTAAATTCTACGTTGCCTCTTCCCTCTGCCTCGTTGCAATGGATTCCATCAGTAATGAGGTCTTGAGAGTGATTAATATAAGTTTGTTTCATTATCGAGCTAAAATAAATGTGTATAAACTAATTCCTGCGTAGTTTACCTATATACAAGCTTTAAACAAAATTCTCCTGAAAATAAGAGTCCGAATTAGCCTAAAACAATCACTGCCATGCAAAACATTCGTAAAAATTCAGATGAGTCCGAAATTGTTGAGATAGGAAAGGGATTCGAATTAGTTACTATGTAACTTTTTTCCCAATCCTAACTGTACTGTTGCAACTATTCCTATGTTATGTACCATTCTTGAATAAAATATTATTTAGACTAACAGTCTTTGTGATCATTGATCACACATCGTTATCCTTAATAAACATGCTGTTTCACACACATTTCTGTGCTTGTCTGTATAAATTTGTTTTATCAACACATGTCATATATCACAGACGGATATATAGTCCAGTGATAACACGCTAAAGTGATAATCGAGGGATCACAGGTTACATCCCCTGTCTGACCCTAATAAAATTAACAGTCTTTCAGATGGGACGTTAAACCGAGGTCTCGTGTCGGTGCTTTACACCGTACACGTAAAAGAACCAGAGGAGACTCTGGAATGGATCTCTGTCTGTATCATTGCACTATCCTCCAAAATTTAAAATGACTGATCTCTTCAGGAGACGTCGCTCATATGGGCAACCGGTAGCGACGATAAATAAACGTAAAACACACACAAATGTCATATACAATATTTCTTAATTTGTTGAATTATTTCGGTTTTGTGGCATTTGGGGGGGGGGGATATATTTTTAATAATGCCTGTAATATAATTGGAAATTACATTCTTATGTTATGTTATATTTCGGGTTTTACGCCTGCATCAGCACCATTTTGGGCTATATCGCCGGCGGGCAGTTTACCTAACAACACCTTTCCTGGGCAGGCTCCAGCGGTTAACCAGTACTTGGGTGCACCAACCTCCGTAAGAAACTGCCAACTTTTTCATATAAATGAGACACGGCCTGAGCGGGGCTCGAACCCGTGACCATCAGTGATGATAGGTTACAGTGGTATACAAGTCAGCGACCTTAACCACTCGACCACGGAGGCGGACGGAAATTACATTCTGTAGAAATTGTAGTTAGTTGTATTTTAATGTGGTTGTAATTTCAGTTTGATGTGTATGACTGGGATAGTGATGGGTCACATGACATAATGGGAGGGTTTACAGCATCGGTACAGGAATTGGAAGCATCACAGGGTAAAGAGGTAAGTACAGTCTATGTCACATGACATAATGGGAGGGTTTACAGCATCGGTACAGGAATTGGAAGCATCACAGGGTAAAGAGGTAGGTACAGTCTATGTCACATGACATAATGGGAGGGTTTACAGCATCGGTACAGGAATTGGAAGCATCACAGGGTAAAGAAGTAGGTACAGTCTATGTCACATGACATAATGGGAGGGTTTACAGCATCGGTACAGGAATTGGAAGCATCACAGGGTAAAGAGGTAGGTACAGTCTATGTCACATGACATAATGGGAGGGTTTACAGCATTGATACAGGAATTGGAAGCATCACAGGGTAAAGAGGTAGGTACAGTCTATGTCACATGACATAATGGGAGGGTTTACAGCATCGGTACAGGAATTGGAAGCATCACAGGGTAAAGAGGTAGGTACAGTCTATGTCACATGACCTGATGGGAGGGTTTACATCATCGGTACAGGAATTGGAAGCATCACAGGGTAAAGAAGTAGGTACAGTCTATGTCACATGACCTGATGGGAGGGTTTACAGTATTGATACAGGAATTGGAAGCATCACAGGATAAAGAGGTAGGTACAGTCTATGTCACATGACCTGATGGGAGGGTTTACAGCATCGGTACAGGAATTGGAAGCATCACAGGGTAAAGAGGTAGGTACAGTCTATGTCACATGACCTGATGGGAGGGTTTACAGCATCGGTACAGGAATTGGAAGCATCACAGGGTAAAGAGGTAGGTACAGTCTATGTCACATGACCTGATGGGAGGTTTACAGCATTGATACAAGAATTAGCCCCGAGGTTATAAAACTTTTCTCAGAGCTAAAGTGATATGATTGGTTGATTCTGAGTGTTACTGTCAGGTGAACCAATCAGGCGATTGAGACTGAGTTTTGAAATTGGAGAAAAGTTTTATAGTTTAAACAATATTTTATTTCAATGAATATACATAGTATAATGATCACAATAAGAAAATACATGTAGGATTGAGGAGAAAGCAACTTGCTTATATGGTTACCTCTTTCCTTTTTATAACCTCCAGGCCTAGAAGTAAAGTGGGTGTAGTCAGTATTACACTATATAGAAGTATTCTATGATAACGTGAAGGAAAAGCAGGCTGATTCTATGTGACCTTGACTATTATCTTCTTAAAGACTGCTTACTGTGCATCTCTATTTAGGTTAGTAGTGCTATAGTCCGATTAGCACAGTGGTTAGCGCGCTCGTTTCTAACCAATGCAACCCGGGTTCGATCCTCGGACCGGGAAGTATGTGAGATGGTACAGTGGTCGCCAGAGCGGACAGGTGGGTTTTTCCGGGTACTCCGGTTTCCTCCCACACGAATGACCACATTTACGCTTTCATCCGCGCCAACGAGAGTGATTAATATAAGTTGTTAGAATTTGTGTCGCAATCGTTGTAAAATAAATAAAGTTTAAACTTTAAATGCTATGTTTAATGAAACATGTTTGTACATCTAGTTTCCCTGCATTGAGGAAAAGAAGAAAGCAAAGAAAAAGAAGTATGAGAATTCGGGATTCATTATTGTAGATTCTATCAAGGTCAGTTACACTTTCCTGAGTTTGTTCATGCTGTAGTATCAATGTGCACAGTTGCTGTAGTATCAATGTGCACAGTTGTTGTAGTATCAATGTGCACAGTTGTTGTAGTATCAATGTGCACAGTTGCTGTAGAATCAACGTGCACAGTTGCTGTAGTATCAATGTTCAGAGTTGCTGTAGTATCAATGTGCACAGTTGTTGTAGTATCTTGTGCACAGTTGTTGTAGTATCAATGTGCACAGTTGCTGTAGAATCAACGTGCACAGTTGTTGTAGTATCTTGTGCACAGTTGTTGTAGTATCAATGCGCACAGTTGCTGTAGTATCAATGTGCACAGTTGCAGTAGTATCAATGTGCACAGTTGCTGTAGAATCAATGTGCACAGTTGTTGTAGTATCAATGTTCACAGTTGCTGTAGTATCAATGTGCACAGTTGCTGTAGTATCAACATGCACAGTTGTTGTAGTATCAATGTGCACAGTTGCTGTAGTATCAATGTGCACAGTTGCTGTAGTATCAATGTTCACAGTTGCTGTAGTATCATTGTGCACAGTTGCTGTAGTATCTATGTGCACAGTTGCTGTAGTATCAATGTGCACAGTTGCTGTAGTATCAATGTGCACAGTTGTTGTAGTATCAATGTGCACAGTTGTTGTAGTATCAATGTGCACAGTTGTTGTAGTATCAATGTGCACAGTTGTTGTAGTATCAATGTGCACAGTTGTTGTAGTATCAATGTGCACAGTTGCTGTAGTATCTATGTGCACAGTTGCTGTAGTATCAATGTGCACAGTTGCTGTAGTATCAATGTGCACAGTTGTTGTAGTATCAATGTGCACAGTTGTTGTAGTATCAATGTGCACAGTTGTTGTAGTATCAATGTGCACAGTTGTTGTAGTATCAATGTGCACAGTTGTTGTAGTATCAATGTGCACAGTTGCTGTAGTATCAATGTGCACAGTTGTTGTAGTATCAATGTACACAGTTGCTGTAGTATCTTGTGCACAGTTGCTGTAGTATCAACATGCACAGTTGTTGTAGTATCAACGTGCACAGTTGTTGTAGTATTATCAATGTGCTATTTCTTTGATATTTCTATTGTCTATAATTAATGTGTTTTCTATACAAATACCCGGTATACCACTGTAACCTATCATCACTGTTGGTCACGGGTTCGAGCCCCGCTCAGACCGTGTCTGATTTATATGAAAAAGTTGGCAGTTTCTTACGGAGGTTGGTGCACCCAAGTACTGGTTAACCGCTGGAGCCTGCCCAGGAAAGGTGTTGTTAGGTAAACTGCCCGCCGGCGATATAGCCCAAAATGGTGCTGATGCAGGCGTAAAACCCGAAATATAACATAACAAATACCCGGTATATTTTGTAGGTTAAAAGAGTCGCATCATTTTTGGAGTTTATTTATGGTGGTGCACAGATTAACTTTACTGTAAGTAAATAGTAAGGTAAAGTGTTTGTTTATTATATTTCACCCCTGTTGAAAGGGTCAGCCATTTCTAACCTATGAGACACCTCTTATGGACATCAGTACTTCCCGAATCCTCTCCTTGTAGGCCAGGTGCCAGGCTGATAGGCAATCAGTAAGCATTATTTAACTAGCTGGTGGCTCACCAACTGACCATATCAGAATAAACCCCTGACGAGGTTCGAACCTTCGACCTTCCACTCCGTAGGTGGACACCTTCACCACTAGGCCACGGAGACGGTAAGTAAGCCTGATGGTTGTACACCTAGAAATACCTTCTCTTTGTTGTTCATTTATTTCAAACACTTTTTCTTTGTTTAATTACTTATATACCGTATTTACTCGCCTATAAGACGGGGATATTTCCCGCTGATTTAAGGCTCAAAGTCAGGGTCCCGTCTTATAAGCGGGTCACAAAACATGACCTAAAAGTTTTCAGTCATTATCAGTTGGTTTGGCATTTTCTAAATGTCAGCCAGCTGTATTTTATTTGGCCAATTTGATCCATTTTTATACTTTTTTCACCGACTTTGACAGGTATTAAATGTAATAATAACTGACATTAAATATATACATATTTGTTAATTCATATATTCATGCAATATTAATATTATTTTCATTAAATGAACAAAACACTAAAGTGTATAGTAAATTAATTCGAAATATGTGGAAAAGTTAGCAATGACACCAATTGGTCTAGTATATACTAGGGATGGCAACGAATATTCGCTCGAACGTCAATAAAAAAATATTATATTGTCCTCAAAAAATGCCACCCGCTCAGTCACACGTTTGGAAATGCTTGAATCGCTCGGAGAATAAGAAAACAAAATTACTCCCACTATATCTGACATTAATTCCGGAAGTACATATATACAGTCAAACCTGTCTTAAGCAGCCAGCCATGGAAATCACAGAAAGTGGCTGCTTAGCACAGATGGTTGCTTAATAGAGGTCAAATGTATAGCAAAAACAACATATTGTGAATCTGGAAACTGGCTGCTTAATGCAGGTTGGCTGCTGAATAGAGGTGACCACTAACACAGGTTTGACTGTATGTCTGAAATAAAGATTTGAACCCTTATCACCATGGTAACATTGCTTAGTAATAAGATATGTGACTATTCTATCAATAGCATGTATGTATCCATAGCAACCAATAACCAAAGTAAATGACATACTAGTAGTTATTGCAAAAAGATTTGAACCCTTGTCACCATGGTAACATTACTTAGTAATAAGATATGTGACTATTCTATCAACAGCATGTATGTATCCATAGCAACCAAAGTAAATGACATAGTTATTGGCAATGTATGACAGCAATGATTATGTGTATGTTTATAGGTGGGTGTAGATTTTACAGGCTCTAATGGAGATCCCAGTTCTCCCAACTCTCTACACTATATCAACCCCTACCAACCCAATGAATACATGCAGGCAATACAGGCGGTGGGCACGGTGTGTCAGGACTATGATACGTAAGTTCCCCCAACTCTCTACATTATATCAACCCCTACCAACCCAATGAATACATGCAGGCAATACAGGCAGTGGGCACGGTGTGTCAGGACTATGATACGTAAGTTCCCCCAACTCATTCCCAAAAGAATTTGAATAGCGAAATTGCTTGCGAAACGATCGACGCCAAGCAGAGAACTGACGATCAATCGAACCATATCACATGACCAAGCACGCACTAACAGGCATGTGATCATCTCTATATGCACCAATAATTCGCACACACAATTTTGTGCCAAGTATTGTTAAGACATACGTTCTGAGCTATGCTAACATAACGCACAGAACTTGAAAGTCTGTGTGGACAGCCATACTCGCATGTGGTAACAAATTTCTTTCCGGTATTTTAGCTACTTCTAATAGGCTGTCAAATGATAAACGTATTACCATTAATTAGCAATAATATCCGCCAGAAATAAGGCGAATGGATGTCACCCTGATGTCTATTGTCGGCGAAGTGGCGGAAAATAAATCGACCACTTCGCCCGAATCGCTCTCTAGCGTGAGCCCGGCTTCTATATACCGCAAATGAAAATCTCTAAATAGATGACGAAATGATGTTTTACTTTTGGCAAAACCTCCGATTTAATAATTAACCGTATATTATATGACAACGCATAATCTGGAATGTATTCTGTTGTTAACACGCTGGACTGGTAATCCAGGGATCGCAGGTTCGATCCCCCGTCTGACCCTAATAAAATTAACAGAATTTCAGATGGGACGTTAAACCGAGGTCTTGTGTCGTTGCTTTACACAGTGCACGTAAAAGAACCAGAGGAGACTCTGGAATTGGTCTCTTTCTGTATCATTGCACTATCCTCCAAAAATATAAAATGACTAATCTCTTCAGGAGGCGTCGCTCATATGGGTAACCTGTAGCGACGATAAATAAACGTAAAACACACAAATGTATTCTGTCATATATGCCTGTACAGACACAAAGTTGTAGCTATAATGGTTTTGGTTTCAGAGACAAGATGTTCCCAGCGCTGGGCTTTGGAGCCAAGCTTCCGACAGGGGCGGTATCACACGAGTTTGCAATGAACTTTAACCCTCAAAACCCATTCTGTGCAGGTAATACATAATTGATGTAACTACGGTGACCAACATTAGATTTATTTCAGATTATTTTCTGTAAGTGTGATGGATCGTGTAGATTTTAATCAAATTGGGAGAGCGGTTCATTAGTTGAACCTCAAAAAAGATTTCTCTGGCCACGAGGTTACAAAACATTTCTCAAACTCAAGTCTCGAGCTTCTGATTGGTTCAGCTGAGTATAAATATCAGACTCAACCAATCAGATTCCCTGAGCTCGAGTTTGAGATATGAGAATAAAATTATAACTGCAGGCCCCGCACACCACTTAAAATATTTCCCTATGACTCAAACATGCAACTTTTACACACAATTGGAAGAAAATATTGATCCCGCCTACTGATAGTCAAAGATCCCTCCTGCTGATAGTCAAAGATCCCGCCTGCTGATAGTCAAAGATCCCGCCTGCTGATAGTCAAAGATCCCGCCTGCTGATAGTCAAAGATCCCGCCTGCTGATAGTCAAAGATCCCGCCTGCTGATAGTCAAAGATCCCGCCTACTGATAGTCAAAGATCCCTCCTGCTGATAGTCAAAGATCCCGCCTGCTTATAGTCAAAGATCCCACCTGCTGATAGTCAAAGATCCCGCCTGCTCATAGTCAAAGATCCCTCCTGCTGATAGTCAAAGATCCCGCCTGCTGATAGTCAAAGATCCCGCCTGCTGATAGTCAAAGATCCCGCCTGCTGATAGTCAAAGATCCCGCCTGCTGATAGTCAAAGATCCCACCTGCTGATAGTCAAAGATTCCGCCTGCTAATAGTCAAAGATCCTGCCTGCTGATAGTCAAAGATCCCACCTGCTGATAGTCAAAGATTCCGCCTGCTGATAGTCAAAGATCCCGTCTGCTGATAGTCAAAGATCCCGTCTGCTGATAGTCAAAGATCCCGTCTGCTGATAGTCAAAGATCCCGCCAGCTGATAGTCAAAGATTCCACCTGCTGATAGTCAAAGATCCCGCCTGCTGATAGTCAAAGATACCATCTGCTGATAGTCAAAGATCCTGCCTGCTGATAGTCAAAGATCCCGCCTGCTGATAGTCAAAGATCCCGTCTGCTGATAGTCAAAGATACCATCTGCTGATAGTCAAAGATCCTGCCTGCTGATAGTCAAAGATCCCGCCTGCTGATAGTCAAAGATCCCGCCTGCTGATAGTCAAAGATCGTGCCTGCTGATAGTCAAAGATCCCGTCTGCTGATAGTCAGTGCTCCCGCCTGCTGATAGTCAAAGATCCTGCCTGCTGATAGTCAAAGATCCCACCTGCTGATAGTCAAAGATCCCGTCTGCTGATAGTCAAAGATCCCGTCTGCTGATAGTCAAAGATCCCGCCAGCTGATAGTCAAAGATTCCACCTGCTGATAGTCAAAGATCCCGCCTGCTGATAGTCAAAGATCCCACCTACTGATAGTCAAAGATCCCGCCTGCTGATAGTCAAAGATCCCGCCTGCTGATAGTCAAAGATCCCGCCTGCTGATAGTCAAAGATCCTGCCTGCTGATAGTCAAAGATCCCGCCTGCTGATAGTCAAAGATCCCGCCTGCTGATAGTCAGTGCTCCCACCTGCTGATAGTCAAAGATCCCGCCTGCTGATAGTCAAAGATCCCGCCTGCTGATAGTCAAAGATCCTGCCTGCTGATAGTCAAAGATCCCGCCTGCTGATAGTCAAAGATCCCGCCTGCTGATAGTCAAAGATCCCACCTGCTGATAGTCAGTGCTCCCACCTGCTGATAGTCAAAGATCCCATCTGCTGATAGTCAAAGATCCCGCCTGCTGATAGTCAAAGATCCCGCCTACTGATAGTCAAAGATCCCGCCTACTGATAGTCAGTGCTCGTATAAAAATAACACATGCGTTATATATAATGCAATGAAGCTTTATCAGCATCATTTATACAACCTTCCTATAGGGTGTGACTGTAACAGTATAGTGTTGTTGGATTTACTGTTGCTATGTCGGTGTGACATTGATTGCCAGCTGCCGGGGCACAGCAAGAGGAACAAACAAAAGGGGCTCATGTAGGTTGCTATGTCGGTGTGACATTGATTGCCAGCTGCCGGGGCATAGCAAGAGGAACAAACAAAAGGTGCTCATGTAGGTTGCTATGTCAGTGTGACATTGATTGCCAGCTGCCGGGGCACAGCAAGAGGAACAAACAAAAGGGGCTCATGTAGGTTGCTATGTCGGTGTGACATTGATTGCCAGCTTACATCCTATTTATTAGAACTCGTGTTTTCCTGCAGGTATCCCGGGGATTATACAAGCCTACCAGAATTGTGTTCCGCAGATCAGTCTATGGGGACCAACAAACGTGGCCCCTATCATCCATCATGTGGCAAAATTTGCTGCCGGGGCACAGCAAGAGGAACAAACAAAAGGGGCTCATGTAGGTTGCACTTGCAGTAAATACATAAATATTATACGTTGAAGGTCAGTGGTTTTAGTCTGTATCTGAAGTAATGTTCTTCTCCCCAATAATAGTACGTTGCAATGGAACCCCGGTTCGATCCTCGGACCGGAAAGTATGTGAGATAGTACGGTGGTCGCCAGATCGGACAGGTGCGTTTTCTCTGTGTCCTCCGGTTTCCTCCCACACGAATGACCACATTTACGCTTTCATCCGTGCCAACGAGATTGATTAATATAAGTTGTTAAATAAATGAAGTTTAAACTTGGTGCGACTTTAAATAAAATGCTGCAATATCATGCATCGCGTACATATTTCTCCTGTCGTCTGCTCATATTGATTCAATTGTGTTCTAGTTGGAAGTATGTTCTTCAGGATTTCATGCACAACTTTGACCCTATTTGTCTGCGGAGCTATGTCAGTTCTTGCTAGCACATTTTGATATATGAATGTAAATCCGCACCATTCTCTAAATACTGATAATATACTTTACGGATGCAGAAACCAAACCAGCGATGATATGAAGTTAATTATCTAATAGCTGCCTTTTCCAAGAGCAATGGGACGTACTGGGATATATATTAATTAGGATGAGCGCGTAGAAATGCGAGCAACAAATCATGTACATAATACTACAAAAATGTTGTTAAATCATGTAAGTAGCACTTGTATCATCAATCTCCCTGTGGTTATTGATATGTGTACATCCATGCTATATACACAGTCAAACCTGTGTTAGTGGTCACATGTATTAAGCTGCCACCTTGATTAAACAACCATTGTTATATCTGTTCCTTGCCAGGCTGCTTTAGACAGGTTTGACTGTACATCCATGATATATGTGGTTTTGGATGTTATGAACGTTTGTTGAAATCTCGAGCGATTTGATTGGACGAGATCGAGATGTGCATTGACCTCAAACAAATGCAAAGCTTGAGACTGAGTTTGTAAACAACCTAGAAAACAAATTGAAATACGAGACAATTTCGGAATCTTCGTTTTCTTAGAAAACAAATTGAAATACGAGAGACAATTTCGGAATCTTCATTTTCTTAGAAAACAAATATAATAATAATAACAATTTCGGAATCTTCGTTTTCTTAGAAAACAAATTGAAATACGAGACAATTACAGAATCTTCGTTTTCTTCCCAAGTGTTTTAAGAAAACCATTGTCATCATTATTTGTTTTGCAGGCATACTATGTGCTGTTGTTGCTGACAGATGGAGTTATAACCGATATGGACGAAACCAGAAGTGCAATAGTTCACGCGTCCGCTCTTCCCATGTCGCTCATTATTATTGGTGTCGGCGGGGCGGATTTTACCGACATGCAGATGTTAGATGGAGATGATGGCGTACTCAAAGCACCCAATGGGCAGCCTGTACACAGGGATATCGTGCAATTTGTGCCCTTCCGAGACTTCAATAAGCCAAATAATCCCGCAGTAAGTACATCAGATACTTTAACATTGGACTACTGCAGTCTCTAAGTTTTACCCATTTATCCCATTGGAAGTGTTGATAGCGCAGAGGTAGGGCCCTCGCTTCAGGTGCGAAAGCCCGGAGTTTGAGCCCTTAGGCAAGGTATTTAAATTCCACGTTGCCTCTTCTCTCTCCCTCGTGGCGATAGATTACATCAGGAATGAGGTCTTGAGAGTGATTAATATAAGTTGTAAGAACTTGTTTCGCAATCGAGCTCAAATAAATTTGTATAAACTAATACGCCGTTAACAATGTCAATTTTGGGGGATGCCGGATCAGCTAGGGCAATGATCTGGCATATTTCGTGGCAATTTGTGGTCCGTAGATTTCCGTATTACACCCATGATCAATAGTAGTAGTCATTTTGTGTCCAAGTTCAAAATTCATTACGAATCGGGCATAAAAATCATTATGAATCGGGCAAAACAATCATTATGAATCGGGCAAAACAATCATTACGAATCGGGCAAACAAATTCATTATGAATCGGGCAAAAAAATCATTAAAAATCCGGCAAAAAAAATTCATTACGAATCCGGCAAAAAAAAAATTCATTATGAATCCGGCAAAATATTCATTATGAATCCGACAAAAAAAATCATTACAAATTCGGCAAAAAAAATCATTACGAATCATGCAAAACAATTCATTACAAATCCGACAAAAAAAATCATTACGAATCTGGCAAAAAAAATCATTACGAATCCGGCAAAAAAAATTCATTACAAATCAGGCAACCAACTATATCTCACCACTGTAGGTATTATTCCCTCTGGGGGAGTCATATTATTTCATGGCTTTCAGAATGTCGATGGTGCTACACAAAATACTGTTCAGCAGGGAATCAAGGTCTTCTTCCACCAATAACAATTGGAGAGGCACCTTAACGACCGAAGCTGGTCATGCGACTTTAAACCCCAAAATCAAACGAAGCAAATCGATCTATCTACATATTTCAATATACAGTCAAACCTGTCTTAAGCAGCCAGCCAAGGGAATCCCAGAAAGTGGCTGCTAAGCACAGGTGGCTGCTTAGCAGAGGTCAAATGTATAACAAACAAAGTAACATATTGGGAATCTGAAAACTGGCTGCTTAATGCAGGTTGACTGCTTAATAGAGGTGACCACTAACACAGGCTTGACTGTGCATTAAGATGAACACACTGAGCTCTCCCCTTTCTAGAGCCTGCCGAGCATAGAAGTTAACACGCATTCTATTTTGAATGTTTGTGTGATATTTGTTTGAGTTTTTTTCTATATTTGTTTGTGTTGTCTGCCGTAGTGGATTTCCATGACAACAGACTTGATGTGTTGTGTTATCTGCCGTAGTGGATTTCCATGACAACAGACTTGATGTGTTGTGTTGTCTGCCATAGTGAATTTCCATGACAACAGACTTTATGTGTTGTCTGCCGTAGTGGATTTCCATGACAACAGACTTGATGTGTTGTCTGTCGTAGTGGATTTCCATGACAACAGACTTGATGTGTTGTCTGCTGTAGTGGATTTCCATAACAACAGACTTGATGTGTTGTCTGCCATAGTGACTTTCCATGACAACAGACTTGATGTGTTGTCTACCATAGGTGGATTTCCATGACAACAGACTTGATGTGTTGTCTATCATAGGTGGATTTCCATGACAACAGACTTGATGTGTTGTCTGCCGTAGTGGCTTTCCATGACAACTGACTTGATGTGTTGTCTGCCATAAACAGACTTGAGGTGTTGTCTGCCAGTGGATTTCCATGACAACAGACTTGATGTGTTGTCTGTCGTAATGGATTTCCATGACAACAGACTTGATGTGTTGTCTACCATAGGTGGATTTCCATGACAACAGACTTGATGTGTTGTCTGCCGTAGTGGATTTCCATGACAACAGACCTGATGTGTTGTATTTCTCTTTCAGTCCTCAGCAGCAGAATTAGCGAGACACGTGTTGGCAGAGGTTCCGGAGCAGGTGACTCATTATTACAACTGGCGGGGAATGCAGCCAAACCAGGCAGTGACTCAACCTATGTAGAGTTTAACAAACATTGAAATCAACCTACACAGAGATTAGCACTCTGACTATGAGCGTACCGACTGATGTGGTGACCATGGTTCACTCTGTCTGAATGTTTGTCTGCGCCACTTCTGTCGCCAATTGAAAAACACTGGAGCCAATTTTAAAAACTTGGAGCCAACCAAGAGCCATATAGTTTACAAATAAATAATTGAAGCCATGTATTTGACAAAACATGTGCAGCCCAAAAAAAAAGATAAAAAAAAAAAGTTGCGCCAAATATTTTCGCCAATTCACAAAATTTGGCGCCAATATTTGTTATTTGGCGCTATTGGCGATCGACAGCGGGAACCTTAATCATCCAGCTGTGCAGCCCATCATCATGTGTAGGGAAAGTCCATAAACAACAAGTTGTGCTTATAACTGATAATTTTAATTAATTATTATCACTTTAATTTAATTGAGCTTACTATATTTAATGTTGTCCGCCTCCTTGGTCGAGTGGTTACGGTCGCTGACTTGTATACCACTGTAACCTATCATCACTGATGGTCACGGGTTCCAGCCCTGCTCAGGCCATGTCTCATTTATATGAAAAAGTTGGCAGTTTCTTACGGAGGTTGGTGCACCCAAGTACTGGGTTAACCGCTGGAGCCTGCCCCGGAAAGGTGTTGTTAGGTAAACTGCCCGCCGGCGATATAGCCCAAAATGGTGCTGATGCAGGCGTAAAACCCGAAATATAACAATATATTTAACCTTCAACATTCTCACTCATACCGGTAGTCACACTTCTTCCAATCCATCCATCCTGGCAATCAGAATTGTGTACCAACATTATTCTGACAACCAATCAGAATTGTGTACCAACATTATTCTGACAACCAATCAGAATTGTGTACCAACATTATTCTGACAACCAATCAGAATTGTGTACCAACATTATTCTGACAACCAATCAGAATTGTGTACCAACATTATTCTGACAACCAATCAGAATTGTGTATCAACATTGTCACGGGTTTGAGCCCCGCTCAGGCCATGTTTCATTTCTATGAAAAAGTTGGCAGTTTCTTACGGAGGAATGGGCACCAAGTACTGGTTAACCGCTGGAACCTGCCCAGGAAAGGTGTTGTTCGGTAAACTGCCCGCTAGCGATATAGCCCAAAATGGTGCTGATGCAGGCATAAAACCCGAACAAAGAAACAAACCTTTCGGTGTCCACACTATGGAACCTACTCGTAATACATTCAATGTACCATATATATAAATTTATGTCTTTGGATACACTAAATATTGTGACACCTCCATTTTCTATAAAAATAATTATTTTTCATTTTCCAAAGCTTTATGACACTGAGCTTATCGGTTATTTGTTCGCAACGACGTTTTGTGTACAGATTTAATTAAGTTTTCTCATTGCGTCAGTTATTTTGAAGCTATTTACTAGTATTTAATCGCCGATGTAATTATATCTGCTTGTAAACATCTTTAGTACCTACTAATTGGGTGTAAGTGAATTAAATTAAGCAAAAGTTGTAAAAAATAATGCTCCAATTACTCGTCTTTATCTAAGTCTATCCGTAAACATGTATCGGTGTATACATGTATTTACATTGCTATTGCATTTCCTTCGATGAACGTATGTGCCCCGATTGTATACATTTTCGCAACTAATGATATGTACGCGCATTCGAATTCGCAGTGTTTGGCAGCGTTCGTCACGAGAAAAGGCGTGTCTTACACAGTTTACGCTGTTCCAAGGATGATCTATTTACTAGTTCCGACTGACGGTAAGTTGCAAATCTGGACTAAAAACATTTAAAATGCAAAATGTGCTATATTTTCTTTGTGCCATTAAAAATAATAATTAATGTAAATATAAGGAATGAATCGCGGGTTAATAGTTTCCATCATGGTATGAACTACATTGGGCGTGCTTAAGGTTAGCGTGGATGCCTTAGGCCTCCACACACTTTAACCACGCCCAATATAGTTCATACTCCGATGGAAACTATTAACCCGCGATTCATTGCTTAATTGATAATTTTCCTGCAAGAAGTAGTGACACAAACAAACATACACGATATAAAAGTAAAGTGTTTATTATAGTGTAACCCCTATTTAAAGGGCAGGCCATTTCTGACTTATGAGACACCTCTTTTTATGAACATCAGTACTTCCCGAATCCTATGCTTGTATGCCAGGCGCCAGGCTGGTAGGCAATCGGTAACCATTATTTAACTAGCTGGTGGCTCACCAAACGGCCATATCAGAACGAACCCCTGACGAGATTCGAACCTTCGACCTCCCGCTCCGTAGGTGGACGCATTAACCACTGGGACTGTATATATTTATAATCTATGTACACATGGATTAACAATAGATATATGCTTCTAGCATGATCGGAATGATGTTGACATGTACATGGCTTTATGTTGATATAACCTACCAATGTTTACAATTACCAAAATGTCTATATTACTATTTTGTTTTTTTGTTTTGTTTTTTTTTTTTTCTCTTTTATTTAAGATCACATACATGTTAACAATTACATAATAACAATATCAATTATAAACATTGTGATATGTACTATGTACAATAGATTCACAGAAAACTATTATTCCGTATGTTTTATAATACATTGACTATGTAAATTGACAATGTCAAACATGAAACATAGAGTAGTAAAATTCACCTAATTAACTCATAATTCTTGCCACAATTTAATAGTAGTCAATAAACTTTTTTAAAAAAGGAATCTCTTTACCTTTGAATTTAAAGTATTCTTTAATCATGTTGATTTCTTGCAGAAATGTGTTTGAAACATTAAATGCCTTAGATCGTTGTTCGCTTATGAAATACGTTTTGTAAATACTGAAACCGACTATTGTTAAAATTAGATTCATTTCCCAATAGTTGTTGTTGATGTTGTATCCCAACACAATTGATTTTAGATTTGCGGTTTGCTTGCATATTCCTAGCTGTCTAAATGTTTCAGTAATTGCATTCCAAAACGATATAACAGAGTGACAATGGATGAAAAAATGTTCCATATTGTCTATAACTTGACACAATTTGCAATTCGGATTTTCGTAAAGTTTCCATTTGTGCAAATTTTCGCCAGTTGGGATAATATTGTGTATTACCTTATATCGAAATTGCTTGTATCGATTATCAATACATGTATAAACTTGTGAATAAATTTTAGACCACGGAATTTCTAATTCAAGTTTATTTTCCCAATAAGAGTGTATATATGGTTTTGAAGCCTTTTCCTTTATGAGTATTTTGTATATATATTTGTTAGTAATGCATTCAAGCGATATATTATCAAAAGGAAGGGGAGTTAAACTTGTTTTGACTAATGTTTTAGTGGATTTTTCAGATATTAATGTCAATTTCCAGGATTTCGGTATTTCATTTCGTATGATATTTATTTCTGCAATCCAATTAGATTTATTTTGAAGTTTTCTGAGCACACATTCTTCACTTATATTGCCATTATTACCAATTATGTCGTTCACAAACAATATACCAGAGTTAATCCAATGTAGGAAAAATAACCCTTTACCATTATGTTTAATGGATTCATTACCCCATATTAGTTCTTTGCGTATCTCATAATATGTTTGCGGTTGTTTATTATTTGTGTTTCTGAACGCTATCCATTTTCTTAGTAGTTCTTTGTAAAATTCTGGCAATGATGAATAGGTACTTGGTAAACATTTCACCGATTTTAGACTCGTGTAAAAGACAAGACAAGAATGACCTAATTTGTCAAGATAATATTTCGGAATAACTTTCCAATTTGCTGTGTCAGCTGAAAGTAGAGATTTTACCCATTTAATTTGTAACATTGTTGCATAACTTCCAAGATCAATCATATTAAGTCCTCCGTTTTCGACGTTGTTTATAAGTATACATCTTTTTATTTTTTCACGTTTACCATTCCAAATAAAGTTATAGAATAAGGTATTAAATCTGTTTAATATGTCTTTAGGAAAATTAAGTGATTGTATTAAATACGTGAGTTTTGGCAGCAGTATCGATTTAATTACTGTTATTCTGCCATAAAAAGTTAGATATCTTTTATTCCATTGCTTAATTATGTATTGGAAATTTTCAAGTTTAGAGGCCCAGTTCAAATGTTCGCAGTCTGTCGTATTTGTTCCAAAAAATACACCTAACACCTTTACTTTATCACTCCATTTTATATTACCTATTTGTTCTGTTGATAATTTGGATTTACCAATCCACATTCCTTCAGTTTTGTTGATGTTTAGTGCTAATCCTGAGTATTTGCCAAATGTATTTATAGTTGAAATTGCATTTTGTATATCTTTTATGTCCTTTACGAATAAAGTTGTGTCATCTGCCAGTTGTGTCAATTTGAGATTTACTGTTTTATTACCTGTTTTTATGGGTATACCGGATATGTTGTCATTTGTACGTTTTTTGATGGCTAGTATTTCAGCGACAATTATAAAAAGAAGAGATGATATGCAACAACCTTGTCTAAGACCGCGTGTTAAATTGAAACGGTTGGAAATCCATCCGTTATTTATTATGCATGATAATATATTATTATAGAGTGTTTTTACCCAACGTACACACATTGGATGGAAGTTGAACTTTTTGAGAGCTTTAAATAGAAAATCAAGTTCAATGGTATCAAACGCTTTTCTAAAGTCAAGAAAGAGTATTGCTCCATCAACATCTGTATCTTCACAGTAGTCTATTATGTCTGATATCTGTCGAATATTATTTCCTATGTAACGACCCTTTATGTAACCCTGCTGGTCTAGATTTATTATGGAAGGAAGAACGTTTTGTAGTCGAATTGCCAATATACGTGTAAGAATCTTGTAATCAGTATTTAAAAGAGAAATGGGTCTCCAATTCTCAATATTTTGATGATCGCCCTTTTTATATAATAGTGAAATTATTCCAACTTTTTGAGTAATTGATAGTTCATTGCTGAAATATGTTTCGTTAAAGCTGTTTACAAGTAGGTGTTTTAGGTTATTCCAAAATGTTCTATAGAATTCAGCTGTTAGACCGTCATTTCCAGGACTTTTGTTTGTTTTCATACATAAAAGAGCTTTTTCGCATTCATTTTGAGTAATTAACCCTTCACAACTATTTGCTTCTTCCTCTGTTAAAATATGAGAAGGTGTAGCTGTATTAAGGTATTCATCAATATTAGAATTTAGAGAGCTTTTCGTATATAATTTACTGTAAAAGTTTACTTCTTCGTTAAGAACATCTTCAAAATTTGTAACTACTTTTCCATCAACAAACAAAGACTTCAGGACTTTCTTTGATTGTCGTGATATTACTATTTTGTTACTTTTGTTAATTAATAAAATCTACGGTCTTACTTGAATCTCTCTCAGTCAATGCAGATTTATAACTTATGATCAAATGTTATCAAATTATCAGTTCTATTGATTTTGCACATTGCACAAATAAAATTAAAACATTCAACTGGCTGTCCGATTAGCGCAGTGGTTGGTGCACTCGCTTCTCACCAATGCAACCCGGGTTTGATCCTCGGACCGGGAAATATGTGAGATGGTACGGTGGTTTCCTCCCACACGAATGACCACATTTACACGTTCATCCGCGCCAACGAGAGTGATTAATATAAGTTGTTAAAACTTGCTTCGTAATCGTAATAAATAAAGTTTAACCCTTTCCCTCATAGAAGCACCTCTTGACACCTTAACCAATACGACATACATTGACAATGTAGTAGCCGAACCAATGCTCATAATACTGGCCAGAATCTCATGTAGTCCCAGTAATATCTATGGATGTGGGATAGATATGGCGACTACTTATCCACTGCATGATAGCTAAATGGCTGTCGTTTGTATGGAGATATAATAGTATATTAACCTAAATCTCTATGAAGGAAAGGGTTAAAAAAACGTTGGCCAGGTTTACCAATTATGAAATCTGTCCTTAAGCTCATTCCAACATCGCCACAATTCAAATACGGATTGCGCAAAACTGAATCTCCACTGCATCACGTCATGATAATAACACTGACTGTAAGCACGGGGGAACAGTTAAATATGTATAGGTTATTACGTGGCTAGTTTCATATCAGCATAGGTATCAACCCAAGGTATCTTGATATAAGGTTTAGTTTATGCAAATTAATTTAGCTTGATTGCGAAACAAGTTCTTTCAACTTATATTAATCACTCTCGAGACCTCATTCCTGATGGAATCCATCGCCACGAGGGAGAGAGAAGAGGCAACGTGGAATTCAGGTGCCTTGCCTAAGGGCACAGTTGTTACGGCTCCAACGCGGCTCGAAATCTGTCCAAAATAACAGTTTTATATATTACCAGTTCATGCTACCTATTTGCTTTCATACAGTAATTGTGTTCAATACACTTGTGTGATACATCTACTTGAATGTGTGTGTGTGTTTTACGTTTATTTATTGTCTCTACCGGTTGCCCATATGAACGACTCCTCCTGAAGAGATTAGTCATTTTAGATTTTTGGAGCATAGTGCAATGATACAGAGAGAGACCCATTCCAGAGTCTCCTCTGGTTCTTTTACATGCATGGTGTAAAGCACCGACACGAGACCGTGGTTTAACGTCCCATCTGAAAGACTGTTAATTGTATTAGGGTCAGACGGGGGATCGAACCTACGATTCTTGGATTACCAGTCCAGCGTGTTACCACTGGACTACATATCCGTCTGTATCTACTTGAATGGTGTTTATTCACTATTTCATAGAAAGTGGTTTATATTGCCACACTCCTAGCCCCTAAACCCTATATACTAGCCCGAACCTGGTAACCAACGGATATTGGTTATCATTTACAAATTACCGTCGGTTCATCCCATCATTTTTGTGTGTCTTTGAAACCGCTACGCAATTTTGCAGCTGACTTCACACAAAATGTCGCCATATGTCTCGCGTAAGATTCATTTGACTGGTTTCTGGTTTGACTGGTTTCTATGAATATACACTTTACCTTAGGCTTTTACATGAATTACCTTGTTTTATATTAAAATTTTATACAGTCTACATCCGTTATGTCAAAGTCGGTTATGTCGAATTCTCCAGTTATTTCGAAGTTGGATCAAAGTCCTGTTTCAGACACTATCATTTTACACATAACTGGATCTGTTTACATCGAATTTCGTTAAGTCAAACTTCGGTTATGTCGAAGTATTTTGTTCAGTCCGACGGAAATCGACATAATGGATGTAGACTGTATATTGTATGCATGTGTGACACATTTAACAAAAAGAACTAAATACTTCTACAAATGAACGTTGTTATTTTATTCTTAAAACATTTTTAGAAATGATATACAAATCATGGTCGAGTGGTTACGGTCGCTGACTTGTATATTCCACTGTAACCTATCATCACTGATGGTCACAGGTTCGAGCCCCGCTCATTCCGTATCTCATTTATATGAAAAAGTTGGCAATTTCTTACGGAGGTTGGTGCACCAAGTACTGGTTAACCACTGGAGCCTGCCCAGGAAAGGTGCTGTTGGGTAAACTGCCACGCCAGCGATATAGCCGATAATTGTGCTGATGCAGGCGTAAAACCCGAAGAAACAAACAAATTTTGTTTCAGCTTGATTAGTTTAATCCATCGTCATGAGGGAGAGAGAGGAGACAATGTGGGTTTAATCACTCTGGATACTTCATTCCTGATGGAATTCATCGTCACGAGGGAGAGAGAGAGAGGGAGAGAGAGGAGACAATGTGGGTTTAATCACTCTCGAGACCTCATTCCTGATGGAATCCATCGTCATGAGGGAGAGAGAGGAGACAATGTGGGTTTAATCACTCTGGATACTTCATTCCTGATGGAATTCATCGTCACGAGGGAGAGAGAGAGAGGGAGAGAGAGGAGACAATGTGGGTTTAATCACTCTCGAGACCTCATTCCTGATGGAATCCATCGTCATGAGGGAGGGAGGGAGAGAGAGAGAGAGAGAGAGAGACAATGTGGGTTTAATCACTCTCGAGACCTCATTCCTGATGGAATCCATCGTCATGAGGGAGAGAGAGGAGACAATGTGGGTTTAATTACCTCTGGAGACCTCATTCCTGATGGAATCCATCGTCAAGAGGGAGAGAGAGAGGAGACAATGTGGGTTTAATCACTCTGGATACTTCATTCCTGATGGAATCCATCGTCATGAGGGAGAGAGAGGGAGAGAGAGGAGACAATGTGGGTTTGATCACTCTCGAGACTTCATTCCTGATGGAATCCATCGTCATGATGGAGAGAGGGGAGACAATGTGGGTTTGATCACTCTCGAGACTTCATTCCTGATGGAATCCATCGTCATGAGGGAGAGAGAGAGGGAGACAATGTGGGTTTGAGTCTTGCCTAAGAACACCACCTACATAGTTCTGGCGGGGTTTGAACTTGAGTGTGAGACGGCATCATATCCATTTCACCACGGGGGTTGGGAATTTACTAACCTGTGTATAGATAATCTATGGAAAGAAGTGATGTTTGTTTGCAGGTTGTCTCTAGTAACGGGTTATCATACATATTGGCCGAATTGTGAGTCAAACTTATTGGTGCTTGGAAACAGGTTTAGTAAAGTTTAAACTTTATTTATTTTACATCGATTGCGAAGAAAGTTTTAACAGCTTATATTAATCACTCTCGTTGGCTCAGGTGAAAGCGTATATGTGGTCATTTGTGTGGGATGGAGTACCCGGAGAAACCCCACCTGTCCGATCTGGCGACCACCGTACCATCTCACATACTTCCCGTTCCAAGGAACGAACCCAGGTTGCATTGGTGAGGAGCGATAGGTTTATATTAGTTGATCTATATGGAGCACGGCTTATTCTAGAGGGTGAAATCGTCGCACTGAAGACCCATCCCAACTTCTCCGTAGAAACAATACAAACAAAAAATTATTTGTTTTTAAATGTTCATACGAAATCTTGTCCAGTGAGCAACTACCCTTCCCAATGTAAAACCTCCCTTCTATTCAAATCTATTAATGGTCATACTGTGCATTTTATGTTTTTAACCTATATTGTTGAAATTGATTAAGTACTACCATTTAAGGACGCGATGGCACGCTGTCTGTCTCACGTATCCCAATAATTCTGGCCTAGGATGAGCACGGTGGAGAGCTGGTCTCTCACACTACACGTTGGACATGGCATTTTATGTTGTAAACAAATGATATACAATTATTATATCATCATATGTCGGTAATATGCGTCAAATACACCAAACTTGCAGGCGCGTGTGTGTGTTTTACATTTATTTATCGTCGCTACCGGTTACCCATATGAGCGACGCCTCCTGAAGAGATTAGTCATTTTAGATTTTGGAGGATAGTGCAATGATACAGAAAGAGACCCATTACAGAGTCTCCTCTGGTTCTTTTACGTGCACGATGTAAAGCACCGACACGAGACCTCGGTTTAACGTCCCATCTGAAAGACTGTTAATTTTATTAGGGTCAGACGGGGGATCGAACCTGCGATCCCTGGATTACCAGTCCAGCGTGTTAACCACTGGACTACAGATCCGTCTGTTTGCAGGCGCGTAACTGCCTATACGCAAGTACGCAGTGGCGTCCACATCATTTTCAAAACAACAACAAATCTTTTTAGAAAAACGGAAAACCGCGCGTACGAGCGAGCGAAATGAGTTTCTACTATACAGACTAGTAAACTACCTGTGGTAATGTATATAGACTAGAGTAAAACTCTGACGTCATCGTATTGGAAACGGGCCCTATACTACCCCTTCCTAGACCACCTGGTAACCGCGATTGAGGAGCGCCTGTTATCGGCCAATGACCGCTTTCTGGCCTAGTACCTACTCCCGAGCAGTTTTCAAGCCTTTACGCCACAGCAGGAGGGCAGCGTGTTCGACGCCTACAGCACATACCTCACAGGCGACCATGAGAGCTTTCGTCGTGAAGTTTCACGTTGGAGGATACGGTGGCTCCTTGAGGCAGACAGGCCAGCTGATCTGAAGAGCGCCATAGACAACACGAACAGGGCCTTGTACCCAGATATATATACATGTCTGGTTGTACTAATTACCATGCTTGTATCTACAGCTACTGCTGAGAGGTCGTTCAGTGTCATGCGTAGAGCTAAGAACTATTTACGATCTACTATGACAACTGAGCGTATCTCTGGCTTAGCCATGCTACATAGGCACGACAAAATTGACATTGACACTGTAATGACAACATTTGCCTCCAGGAAGGAGAGAAAACTTGACATTCTTTAAAGACCTTTATAGCGTTCAACTGTCTGTATCTATGTAGGTCTACGGACTATTAAAATCTCAACCCTCATTTACCAGTACATTAATAATTACAGCGTAGATCTATATGCATGTGCAGTTTGATTGAGTTTAACGCCATCTTTCAACAGTACGTTAACAGTGTTCCTGGTAAGCTCCAGTACTAAGCAGTTCTTTGCAAGTAAAAGCACAAGTAGGTAGATCTACGTACCTATAGATGCATTCCCTTTTCATACACATACCCAGCTAAAGATATGAAACTCAGACGATGCACTGATGTACAGTATAGTTCAGACATGTTTACAAATTGCCGCATAAAAAACATACGTTTTCCAAGTGTATTTATCGGAATATAATTAGTTCTCAGAGTCGCCAGAGTGCACCAAATGACGTCCAGGTTTTATAAAAGTTCTGGGGGGAAGCCCCCACACCCCCTACACCACTCGCACCTTCGGTGCTCGTTTGGAGTCCACATCAAAAGTGGCTGGGTACGCCCCTGACTTGTAGCATTTTACTAGTCCCGTCACATACATTACCTATATGAAGTATCTGTAGATTTATAGAGTGTTGTCTTGTAGTGTGGTGGTCTTGAATAATTTGATGATGGTGCGATAAAATCTACAACTGGAGGAGGCAACTTCCTCTCCATGGTGATGAGTCCTGATGATCTCTTCTTTGTGAACGGCTCTTCTTAGGGCCACCCTCATCACTGTTGGTCATTCCGCAACAGCATATAAACGGATCTGGCAGTTAAACATATGGTCGTCTGTCGCTCCAGGGTATCTACATACCAACACCACCACCTCCCTTGTTGCAAGGTCGACAGCCAGAAGATCCCAGAATCCTACGCTGCTGCTGCTGCGAGATGTGCCCCGTTCACGATGTGCATGCCGTGAGGAGATTGGCCGGGCACGGTCATAGGTGTACTAATGACGTCCTTCCTAGGACCTTGCAGAGAATCGATATCAGCTTGCACAACCATGGTCTGATGCCGATCTACACTGCTTGCTCACCATGTGCTATTTAACTTGTACATGCACTATGACCCGAGTCAACATTATCTGTGTGCTATTTAACTTGTACAGGCACTATGACCCGAGTCAACATTATATGTGTGCTATTTAACTTGTACAGACACTATGACCCGAGTCAACATTATCTGTGCGCTATTTAACTTGTACATGCACTATGACCCGAGTCAACATTATCTGTGCGCTATTTAACTTGTACATGCACTATGACCCGAGTCAACATTATCTGTGCGCTATTTAACTTGTACATGCATATGACCCGAGTCAACATTATCTGTGCGCTATTTAACTTGTACATGCAATATGACCCGAGTCAACATTATCTGTGCGCTATTTAACTTGTACATGCACTATGACCCGAGTCAACATTATCTGTGCGCTATTTAACTTGTACATGCAATATGACCCGAGTCAACATTATCTGTGCGCTATTTAACTTGTACATGCAATATGACCCGAGTCAACATTATCTGTGCGCTATTTAACTTGTACATGCAGTATGACCCGAGTCAACATTATCTGTGCGCTATTTAACTTGTACATGCACTATGACCCGAGTCAACATTATCTGTGCGCTATTTAACTTGTACATGCAATATGACCCGAGTTAACATTATCTGTGCGCTATTTAACTTGTACATGCAATATGACCCGAGTCAACATTATCTGTGCGCTATTTAACTTGTACATGCAGTATGACTGTATGACCCGAGTCAACATTATCTGTGCGCTATTTAACTTGTACATGCAATATGACCAGAGTTAACATTAGCTGTGTGCTATTTAACTTGTTCATGCAATATGACCCGAGTCAACATTATATGTGTGCTATTTAACTTGTACATGCAGTATGACCCGAGTTAACATTATTTGTGCGCTATTCAACTTGTACATGCAGTATGACCCGAGTCAATATTATCTGTGCGCTATTTAACTTGTACATGCAATATGACCCGAGTCAACATTATCTGTGTGCTATTTAACTTGTACATGCAGTATGACCCGAGTCAACATTATCTGTGCGCTATTTAACTTGTACATGCACTATGACCCGAGTCAACATTATCTGTGCGCTATTTAACTTGTACATGCACTATGACCCGAGTCAACATTATCTGTGCGCTATTTAACTTGTACATGCACTATGACCCGAGTCAACATTATCTGTGCGCTATTTAACTTGTACATGCACTATGACCCGAGTCAACATTATCTGTGCGCTATTTAACTTGTACATGCACTATGACCCGAGTCAACATTATCTGTGCGCTATTTAACTTGTACATGCACTATGACCCGAGTCAACATTATCTGTGCGCTATTTAACTTGTACATGCACTATGACCCGAGTCAACATTATCTGTGCGCTATTTAACTTGTACATGCACTATGACCCGAGTCAACATTATCTGTGCGCTATTTAACTTGTACATGCACTATGACCCGAGTCAACATTATCTGTGCGCTATTTAACTTGTACATGCACTATGACCCGAGTCAACATTATCTGTGCGCTATTTAACTTGTACATGCAATATGACCCGAGTCAACATTATCTGTGCGCTATTTAACTTGTACATGCACTATGACCCGAGTCAACATTATCTGTGCGCTATTTAACTTGTACATGCAATATGACCCGAGTCAACATTATCTGTGCGCTATTTAACTTGTACATGCAATATGACCCAAGTCAACATTATCTGTGCGCTATTTAACTTGTACATGCAATATGACCCGAGTCAACATTATCTGTGCGCTATTTAACTTGTACATGCAATATGACAATAAGTAACATTAGCTGTGTGCTATTTAACTTGTACATGCACTATGACCCGAGTCAACATTATCTGTGCGCTATTTAACTTGTACATGCAGTATGACCAGAGTTAACATTATCTGTGCACTATTTAACTTGTACATTCACTATGACCAGAGTTAACATTATCTGTGCGCTATTTAACTTGTACATGCAATATGACCCGAGTCAACATTATCTGTGCGCTATTTAACTTGTACATGCAGTATGACTGTATGACCCGAGTCAACATTATCTGTGCGCTATTTAACTTGTACATGCAATATGACCAGAGTTAACATTAGCTGTGTGCTATTTAACTTGTACATGCACTATGACCCGAGTCAACATTATCTGTGCGCTATTTAACTTGTACATGCAATATGACCCGAGTCAACATTATCTGTGCGCTATTTAACTTGTACATGCACTATGACCAGAGTCAACATTATCTGTGCGCTATTTAACTTGTACATGCAGTATGACCCGAGTTAACATTATCTGTGCGCTATTTAACTTGTTCATGCAGTATGACCAGTCAACATTATCTGTGCGCTATTTAACTTGTACATGCAGTATGACCCGAGTTAACATTATCTGTGTGCTATTTAACTTGTACATGCACTATGACCAGAGTCAACATTATCTGTGCGCTATTCTGTTGGTTAGCATTCAAGCCAAGTGGTAATTCTCTTGTTACACAATGCTGGCTTCTATTTTCTATACGGTAAGTCATTACCACATTGTAAGGAGATATAATTGTGTTGTATCAAACGTCTTTAATCACGAGTAGCACTTAAAAATACAGTGTATGCAGGAAGTCCGTTCCTTCTTATTTTAGTATGTCTAAATTTATACCACTAATAACACAATAGCTTTTGTTTTCAACATTACCACTAAGTTTATTACAGGAAGGAACCTTTTGCACACCCTTTACCGTGTATATTTTTCGAAAAATACTCGTTTTATTCTGGAAAAGGGCGTTGATCTAGTACAATTATGTATCGGCTTAGTTTGCAAAGAGCCATTGTTAAGCACAGATATAAGTAATTTAGCATCTATTTTTTAATTACCTAATGATACAGTGTATAACTAATAATTATAATGCTTTCCCTTCCTCCAAATTTGAAGAGCCTGTTTAAGGTGCATGACTATCCGCCGTGTATCTGTAAACACGAGTGTTCAGCTTGACGGTTAGTGCTGAAATACGATATGGATAACTAGTTATACCTATTTCACGTTTGTTTCATGTAAGGATATAGTGAGAAGAAGAGGCTATATGATAAGGTATTTCAATATTCTTTTATGATTTATTTATCTTTGAGTTGTGCCTTAACCCTTTCAACACCACATACCTCTATTCAGAGGCTTACAAAAAGTGTAGATCCAGATGAGCCGGCTCGTGACGAGCCGTCTCATCAGGATCTGCACTTTTTGCAAGTAGTATTACTAATTTTAGACAAAATTACCCATCTTGATAAATGAACTGGTCCGAATGTAATTTTCTTATTCATTTATTGGTCTAAGAATATCATGGACCAGTCCATGTCAGTTACTTGGTGTTGAAAGAGTTAATAAGTTGTCTTTATTAGACTTATTAGTTTTTGTGTTTTGTTTTTTTGAGGCCCTCATTAAATCACAGGGATTCGGCGCGTTTGGGGTATATATTGTATACCAATACTTAAATGTATATACTAGTACCCCCAAACGCGCCGAATCCCTGTGCGCTATATAGGTAACCCCGTTTATTTCCATTTTTATTAACAATTATAATACATATAATTTTAACAAATAATTCACGTGAACATGAAGTAAATAACAAATATGTTCTTTATATCTTAGAATAACAATAATTATCATCTGTTCAAAGTTTATACTCAACATGTATAGACTTATTAGTTTAATCAATTTACTGTATTCATTCTATATATACAATGTACAGAACAAAACAAATGAACACAGAACAGAACAGAAATTGTATTAAGACTTGTACATGTTACATCGTCAAATACATATATACAAATATATATGATGTAAATATATACAACAATTGTATCGTGGTCATGTGGCATATAGAATCTGATAATAATAAGAAAATGCATCTAATTATGAGGATGAACAATAATTAGTGCTGATATTGGATTTATGTCATATTATTTAAAAGTGTTATTTTAATGTCAACTGCTTTATTATAGAATAAAGCTAAATTAAATAGGATATTTCTTTTATTAGATTGCAACAATTCAATAAACTTAAGCATATTTGGTCTTACAAAATAATATTTCTTTATGTAAAGTTTTCTCAAATCTGAATAGCACACACTTGTATAATTATGCATAGTATACACGTTTAATCATATTTTATTGCATTCATTCTATATATACAATGTACAGAACGAAACAAATGAACACACTTGTATAATTCTATATAGTAGGCTATATACGATTTATATCATTGATGTGCACACGAATTGTCAATAAATGTTGAAGCAAATGGGTTGGGCCACACGTTTTCAGCAAGTATACCATGATCGCATTCGAAATGCTTGTAACAACCTGCATTCAGATCTTTATTAGACTTATTCGTGTCTGTATTTCATAATTTCGGGTGCAACAACATGAGTTTCTAATAATAGCTATTGATATACAGTCTACATCCGTTATGTCGAATTCCGTCAGACCGAACAAAATACTTCGACATAACCGAAGTTTGACGTAACGAAATTCGATATAAACAGATCCAGTTATATGTAAAATGATAGTGTCTGAAACGGGACGTTGATCCGACTTCGAGATAACCAGATAATTCGACATAACCGACTTTGACATAACGGATGTAGACTGTAGTTTAATGCTATACTATCATATATCAATACGTAGAGCTGAGAGTGGCGGTCGAGTTATTAAGTTCGTTGACGTCAAAATCAAATATCGTAAGTTTGAATCCCATTGGGTTTTTTTATAATTCGTTCATACGAGGATGCTATCCAGCTGGTTTGCGGTAGGTCGGTGGTTCTACCTTGGTGTTCGTCCGTGCCTAATATACTGCTGGATAGGCACCCGGGGCCTTCACCCACACATACTACTGTAGCTTTGAGAGTCGCCGAATGACCTAAGCTGTCGGTGCGACATTAAACACAAGCACAAACAAACAAGCAAAAGGGCTGAGAGGTTTAGAATGTTCATATCCTTAGTGCCCGGTTTCGTCCGCAAGAAGAATCTCTCAACATCAATGGACATCTAACCGATACAAAACTTGGCCAGAATCAAATACACAAGCTTATTCATTCTTGATGTGCTAAATTCAGTAATCCGTCATTTAGTTTATACAAATTTATTTTAGCTATATTGTGAAACAAGTTATTTCAACTTATATAAATCACTCTCGAGACCTCATTCCTGATGGAATCCATCGCCACGAGGGAGAGGGAAGAGGCAACGTGGAATGTAAATGCCTTGCCTAAGGGCACAATCGTAATGGCTCCAGTGGGGCTCGAACTCCGGACCTTTCGCACCTGAAGCGAACGCGCATCCACTGCGCTATCCGTCATTTAAATGAACTCAAAGCAAATTATTTTTAGTTTCATCTTATATTTGGTAAATATTAGAAAGGACTAAATGCATGCTGTGCATAATCTTCATAATTTATGTAACATGTACAATTGGTTGCATTTTCACGATGCTGAGACTATTTGCATTCTCCCCCACGTTGGAGACATAACATAATATTCAAGGGACATAACTCTGTTAAATATGATGGCAAGAAAAACATGCATGCATGTACTTTCCATTTTCGTTGCCCATGCCCGAAGGTTCATAAAGCTATGACAAGTCATATAAGAGTTATTGCAATATTAGTAAATTGCTTGTTGTAATTATTAACAAATTTATTTTAGCTCGATTGCGAAACAAGTTCTTATAACTTATACTAATCACTCTCGAGACCTCATTCCTGATGGAGATTCCATCGCCACGAGGGAGAGAAGAGGCATGTGGAATTTAAATGCCTTGCCTAAGGACACAATCGTAACGGCTCCAGCGGGGCTCGAACTCCGGGCCTTTCGCACGTGAAGCGAACGCGCTACCACTGAGCTATCACGACTTCCACTGTTGTAATAGTCAAGGGGCAATAACTCAGTATATAATGATGTTAGCAAATCTCTAAATGCACGTGCAATTGGTCTGTACCCAGGACTGTGTTTCACGATGCTACATCATTTCTTTTTTTAGTTATCGCAAAATCATAATAACAATAGTAATAATAAAGACTTTATTTTACGAGAGAACTCATTTAACAAAAGTTAATCTACCATGAGACCCTCAACATATATACAAATCAAATTATAGGACTATAAGTGAAAACTGCATGTTGGATTTAGTTTGTTTTTTCCGGACAGACGGACGGACAGAGGGATGTAAACGTCATGGGAAACAAATTAGACAATGACCTTAAATGGAAATACAACACACATTAAGGGAAATGTCTAGGCTGTCGAAAATATATTGTGCCGGGACATAACTGTCTTTGATGCTTAGACGTGCATTTATAACACATTGGTTACCAAGTAGCCTGGGTTCCAGTATGTCGATTTTTCACTTTTTATCTTCTGGCAAAATAGCCTTGTTTCCAGTCTGTAGATTTTCACTTTTTAACTTCTGGCAAATTGATATGATCAGAAGCTTAATACTGCCCAATTAATAGACTCAGTGTTCAAATATGTTTATTTGACTGACCAGGCAAACTATATCGACGCCTGTTCCCAGCTAGTTACCAAGTTTTAAGAGTCCGGTACATTGTATATCCTTTCGTGATAAGAAAATTTGAGATTTTAAAAAGTGAGATGTGACAGTTGTGGTTTTGTGTCACCTAAAACATAGCATGATCACACATTTCGTAGCAGATATGACTGTGTTTTACGTTTATTTATCGTCGCTACGGGTTGCCCATATGAGCGACGCCTCCTGAAGAGATTAGTCATTTTAGATTTTTGGAGGATAGTGCAATGATACAGACAGAGACCCATTCCAGAATCTCCTCTGGTTCTTTTATGTACACGGTGTACAGCACCGACACGAGACCTCGGTTTAATGTCCCATCTGAAAGACTGTTCATTTTATTAGAGTCAGACGGGGGATCGAACCTGCGATCCCTGGATTACCAGTCTAGCGTGTTACCACTGGACTACAGATCCGTCTGTGCAGATATGACAAATGTGTTCGGGTCATGTGACATATGCGAACATAAATGTCACATATGTGTAGACAACGATTGCAAGTGTGAATAATAAGTTACGATTGCAAGTGTGAAGAATATGATACGATTGCAAGTGTGTGAAGAATATGATATGATTGCAAGTGTGAAGAATATGATACGATTGCAAGTGTGTGAAGAATATGATACGATTGCACGTGTGAAGAATATGATATGATTGCAAGTGTGAAGAATATGATACGATTGCAAGTGTGCAGAATATGATACGATTGCAAGTGTGAAGAATATAATACGATTGTAAGTGTGAAGAATATAATACGATTGCAAGTATGAAGAATATGATAATGTTACATATATGACCCTACACATAATTGCCTTTTTTCACGTATACATTATGCAATGTTACTATAAATTCTTTTGAATACACCAACAATTGTTTAATCATATTTTAGTTGCTATTTTTATATATATATAGTACATATAGACATCGAACACTAACATTGAATCATTTTAACAGTGTTCTTGTAGTATACAAACTTTCAAACGTGAAAATAGGATTTCATAAAACGGTCATCCATGCTCCTGAATTGACGTTTTTTGTCATTGAAGTCAATACTAAACACGCGATACGTTTAGAGATAATTTAATTAAGATTAGTCTACAAATAAATATGCATAGGCACACATGTGATATATCACGGTAAATATGTAGCATAACTCGTTATATGTTATTCAGGATAAACGCTTTGTATTACGCATGAATGTCAACCCTATTTACATTATTTTGTTATGTCAACAAACCGCGTAGACGACGTTTGTTTATTTGTTGAAATACCTATTTGCCTATCTATCTATTTATTTTCCGTTAATGTCGAACCCCTCGCTGGGACGTAGACATGTTGCGCGTCAAAAACCTCAAAGAAGTTAAAAGTATGAGTAGTTAAAAGTATAATTTAAGAAAGTAATGAAAATAAGTTGTGGTAAAAGTTTAAAAGCAGCTGCGCAGAACAACTAGGGACTGGCATGATCAATATGGCAAACTGCCGTATTGAATTGCTCTATGGTAGGGAGGTGGACACTGTCAGGAGGGAGATGGTTCCAATGGTAGATTGTTCTTGGGGAAAAGGAAACATTGTAGTAGTCTGTAGTTGCTGTAATTAACCTATAGCTTAAGGAATGACAATGGCGAGCAGGACGGGAGAGGGGAACTAGGTAATTTTCAATGGGAATAACAACAAGATCATTATGAATTTTATACAGAAGGGATAACATATAGTCAATACGCCGTTGATCTAGTCTGCGTAGATTTAGGGAATGTAGCATTTCTGTGACACTAGAGGTACGATAGAAGTCGGCCTTTATCCAACGGGCTGCTCTTCGCTGGACACCTTCAATTTGGTCTATCAATGTTTGGGTATGGGGCGATCAGGTCTCCGCGCCATATTCAAGCTGGGGTCTCACTATTGTCTGGTAAGCCATGGACTTAAGGGGTTCGGATTTGACCTGTAGGTTTCTACGTAGAAATCCTAATGTTTGGTTTGCTTTCTTTGTTGACCTATTTATGTGAGTGTCCCACGACAGGTTATTTGAGATATCCACGACAAGGTATTTGCCTGAGGTGACCGACTCAAGTAGGACTCCATGGAGTTTATATTTGCTTGGAATAGGATGTTTCCTTCTGATGACGTGGATAACTTGATATTTGGAGGGGTTAAATTCCATGTCCTATAAATGCCTTTTGGGGGCAAATACTTGGAAATAAATTATACTATATAATAGCAAATTACATTCTGCAGACATTTGCGTTTTCACCGATGTAGTGTCGCTTTAAATGTACACACCGGATGCACGAGATACCATTCTAAAAAATTATGATACAGTAAATTGAGCTTATTATTCCGAAACAGTGCTTTCATCTCTGCGAAAATGTGGAGTTATTTAATTCTGACATTATCTCGATATTTTATCACTTTCTGGAAGCCTGCAAAGGTTACCTTCTCATGTCGGAATGATTTTAATCTACTCATTACAAATGTTATTTGAAATGTTTCATGGTTTCAACGGAAATTCATAATCACGATTATGGAAGCGTCAACAATTTCGCTTATTTAAGGATTGAATCGCAGGTTAATAGTTTCCATCGGGGTATGAACTACACTAAGCGTGTGTGGATGCGAAAGGCCCTGCGTTCGAGCCCTGCTGGAGCCGTTACGATTGTGCCCTTAGGCAATGCATTTAGATTCCACGTTGCCTCTCCTTTCCCTCGTGACGATGGATTACATCAGGAATGAGGTTTCGAGAGTGATTAATATAAGTTCTAATAACTTGTTTCGCAATCGAGCTAACATAAATGTGTACAAGCAAACAATATAGCAGTCTAGGCTCCCAATAGTTATCCAGTTCCTTTTCACAACCATCAGCACTACCCTTGAATAGCATATATAACCCGCTGAAATCCTAAACGTCCCTGCATATACGATAACATAATGGTACTTTCTTGTATATAAATAAAGTAGGCCTAAAATAAAGACATCGTAATTTAGAAGTATGATGATGCAGTATACGCTATGCATGACAATGGTTAGTGCCTAGTATCTATTGTGTGTTGTATATATATCTAATACTTATGACGTATAGAATGTATAACATACTGATACGCTTAAATATCAAAGACGTCTGCGTTTCGCAACCAGACGACACTAACGTATGCTAATGCAAATGAGACTGTCTCGCTCAGGTAGAACATAATTTGTATACATATCTAATACTTATGATGTATAGAATATATAACATACTGATACGCTTAAATATCAAAGACGTCTGCGTTTCGCAACCAGACGACACTAACGTATGCTAATGCAAATGAGACTGTCTCGCTCAGGTAGAACATAATTTGTATACATATCTAATACTTATGATGTATAGAATATATAACATACTGATACGCTTAAATATCAAAGACGTCTGCGTTTCGCAACCAGACGACACTAACGTATGCTAATGCAAATGAGACTGTCTCGCTCAGGTAGAACATAATTTGTATACATATCTAATACTTATGATGTATAGAATATATAACATACCGATACGATTAGATATCAAAGACGTCTGCGTTTCGCAACCAGACGACACTACCGTATGCTATTGCAAATGAGACTGTCTCGCTCATGTAGAATATAATTTGTATGTATATTATTTTATTTTGGTGAATGATATTTATATATCGTCGCCCCCTAGTTAATCGGGACAACGTCTCCAGAAGTACGTTAGTCAGTTTGGTTTTTGGAGGATAGAGCAAAATACAGAAGACGCACCAATTCCAGAAACACCCCTAGTTCATTTACATGCTCTGTGTATAGCACTGATACATGAAACTTCGGTTCATGGTCACATGTGAAATATTGTTACTAGTCTAGACCATTGATGTTAACCACTAGACCATTGATCCGTTTGGAGTGGCTATGACAGGAAACGAAAGATGGGAATGTAGACGATGCGACGCGCCTCAAGTCTCATCTCTAAACCACAACGGAAGATGGGAATGTAGATGCTGCGACGCGCCTCAACTCTCATCTCTAAACCACAACATCAGCAACGGAAGATGGGAATGCAGATGCTGCGACGCGCCTCAACTCTCATCTCTAAACCACAACATCAGCAACGGATGATGGGAATGCAGATGCTGCGACGCGCCTCAACTCTCATCTCTAAACCACAACATCAGCAACGGATGATGGGAATGCAGATGCTGCGACGCGCCTCAACTCTCATCTCTAAACCACAACATCAGCAACGGAAGATGGGAATGCAGATGCTGCGACGCGCCTCAACATAAGACCTCTACATTTGTTTTCTTTCTGAAAAATGCCTGGATAGTAAAATGTCACATTTTTCAAATCTAAATATTTGGACTACTACCTGTACTGCCATCTCATGACTTCCACTTTTGTTTTACGGGCCCGGATTCCCTTACCACAACATGTTCATATGAATGAATTAAACTTCATTTTAGTCTCGGGGACTCCGTGGCCGAGTGGTTACGGTCGTTGACTTCTCATCGTTGTAGGTTCGTATCCCACTAGGGGTGTCGAATCAATTCACGTGAGGAGGCTATGCACACAGATGGCTTGTGGTAGGTCGGTGGTTCTACCTGGTGCCGAGACATATCTCGTCTCAGTATAGCAATGGCTTGGTGCCGAGTCACGCGATGTCTCCAGTGCACGTGTCCACTTCAGTTTTGAACAACCCCTATGCACTGAGTGCATAGAGAACATTGTTATAAGTGTTCAGAACAATGATCACGGTATATTTGGTTTGTATAGTGTTATCTGAAAACTTCTAAATTAAATAAGTCAAGTCACATGAAACTCGTTATTGTCATCAGGAATACAGATAGCCATCATAATGGTCCTGCTGGCATTAACATATACATTGTATAATAATTTATTATGCTGCTGTTGCTGCTGCTGTTGCTGTTGCTGTTGTTGTTGTTGTTGTTGTTGTTGTTGTTGTTGTTGTTGTTGTTGTTGTTGTTGTTGTTGTTGTTGTTGTTGTTGTTGTTGTTGTTGTTGTTGTTGTTGTTGACGTCGTCGCCGCCGCCGCCGCCGCCGCCGCCGCCGTCGTCGTTCGCTCCATGGTCTGGACTTACCTCCAATGCTGGAGGATGTGTCCCTTGTTGCAAGGTCGACGACCAGAAGATCCCAGTATCCTACGCGGCTGCTGCGAGATGTGCCCCGACCCTGAAGTGTAAGCCGTGAGGAGATCGGCCGGGATATGATATGTGCGTGTCTGTTTTACTTTTATTTATCGTCGCTACCGGTTGCCCATATGAGCGACGCCCCCTGAAGAGATTAGTCATTTTAGATTTTTGGAGGATAGTGCAATGATACAGACAGAGACCCATTCCAGAGTCTCCTCTGGTCCTTTTACGTGCACAGTGTACAGCACCGACACGAGACCTCGGTTTAAAGTCCCATCTGAAAGACTGTTAGTTTTATTAGGGTCAGACGGGGCATCGACGGTGGATCAAACCTGCGATCCCTGTATTAGGGTCAGACCGGAGATCGAACCTATGATATAGATAAAGGATCTGATTTGTTTTATTCAAAGAATTTGTAATAAAAATACTTATCGTTTGAATACATTTAATTGGCATACATGTGTACATTTGATTACGCTTCCGTGCCTACTACTTCAAACGAGTCAGTGTCCAAAGATTAATATGTCTCTACTTATAGGCCATACTACACCGCGAGAGTGCATGCATTGTCTGAATCACTTTGTTTCCTTTACGATGTTTGTTGTGCTATACTGACTGTGTGTTTTTTGTTTGTTTCTATACTAGAGGACATAGAAAACGCACACCTACATTATATACTAGAGGACATAGAAAACGCACACCTACATTATATACTAGAGGACATAGAAAACGCACAACTACATTATATACTAGAGGACATAGAAAACGTACACCTACATTATATACTAGAGGACATAGAAAACGTACACCTACATTATATACTAGAGGACATAGAAAACGAACACCTTCATTATATGATTATTATTACATGAAAACGATATACAAAGGATTCCATCAAAGATATATCACATCTTTATTACAAAAACACAAACTGAACAACTAAAAATATTCCAAAATGTTTAAAAACTATGTATTTATATAGTTATTGTTTTTCATGTAAAAACATACTTATCCGAAGTGTGCGTTTTCTATGTCCTCTAGTGTATTACCAGTGAGGCTGATAAGTACTTGACTAGAGCAATTGACATACATATTTAATTGACAGTAACTCCACAATAACTCGATAACAGATGAGAGCCGGCAAACACAATAGGCCGACACCATATATGCAACCCTGTACAACACATTGGCTTTCAAGCCGCTACGAGCCTTTATTTATAATGTCTAAATACTAATTATCTACGACGTTTGTATATGATGTAATGTTTTTTTTTAAAGTTTATTTAACGTCGCTACCGGTTACCCATTTGAGCGACGCCAGTTTACTTAACAACACCTGTCCTGGACAGGCTCCAGCGGTTAACCAGTACTTGGTGCACCAACCTCCGTAAGAAACTGCCAACTTTTTCATATAAAGAGACACGGTCTGAGCGGGGCTCGAACCCGTGAACATCAGTGGTGATAGGTAGGCCTATACAAGTCAGCGACCGTAGCCACTCGACCAAGGAGACGGACATGATGTTGTGTGTGTTTTACGTTTATTTATCGTCGCTACCGGTTGCCCATATGGGATGCATTAATTAATAGCTATGCAGTTTATTCTATATATGGATATCATGTAAATCAGAAACCATATGTTATCATACGAAGTTATGTTTCTTACGGTAATACTCATAAATAACAAAATTCGGCCATTGCATTAGTCACCATTTGACAGCGAATATACAAAATGCGACATGCGAAGCGCTGATGTCTTTGTATGTTTTACGTTTATTTATCATCGCTACCGGTTGCCCATATGAGCGACGCCTCCTGAAGAGATTAGTAATTTTAGATGTTTGGAGGAAAGTGCAATGATACAGACAGAGACTAGAGACCCATTCCAGAGTGTCCTCTGGTTCTTTTACGTACACGGTGTGTGCTTATGTCTATCTGCATGGTCGTTTTATAAATATGCTGCTACGAGATGACGAACAGTGAGGGAGGGCCTTAAACAGGACCGTTTCGAAGGAGTAATACGTACAGGACTTGTCACCCTGCCTCCTCCAGATGTACACCAATCAACTAAGACTCGGTATAAGATTCACTCGCCCATGTTACTCGGTGGTGGCGTGTAGAAACAAAAACTATTGGATTGGATTATTTCCAGATTTTAAATACTACTCAGTGCTGGAAGGAACACCAGGTCATCCCTACCCATCATAACACAGCTGGAGAGTCGCCATATCACTTAAGCTGTGCAACGTATATACTCACAAATAAACAAGGAGAGAAACTACATAAGCTCTGCTTCCGTTTTGATCCTTTCCTATTATTGATTGTGTGTATTGTTTTGTGAATGTATATAGTGGAATAAATATGTTTAAATCAAACAAACAAACTTTATCTTAAAATATAACTTATATGAACAGATAATTGTGAAGATCTGACGGTCGACAAACTAACTGATGTTAGTGATATTAAGAAGTATTTGTAAATTACCTTTCCTCGCAAAATCATCAATATCTAAATATAATGACGGCTATTACTTGTCGTTATTTAAAGCGACACTACATCAGAGAAAATGTCAACAGAATGTATTATCCTATTATATAGTATCATTTCCCCCCAAATAGTTGCCTCAAAAACTGAGTATTTCAACTAATAAACAAACGTCGTATACGCGGCTTGTTGTAATAACAAAATAATGACAAACAAACGGCAATTCAGGAGCATGTATGACCGTTATATGAAGTCCTACTTTCAATTTTGAAAGTTTATAGACCACAAAAAACGCTGTTTGTAGTAGTATTGCATATATACGTGGAAAATGTATTGTCGTGGAAGTCGTGATAGCGCAGTGGATGCGCGTTCGCTTCAGGTGCGAACGGTCCGGAGTTCGAGCCCCGCTGGAGCCGTTACGATTGTGTCCTTAGGCAAGGCATTTAAATTCCACGTTGCCTCTTCTCTCCCTCGTGGCGATGGATTCCATCAGGAATGAGGTCTCGAGAGCGATTTATATAAGTTGAAAGAACTTGTTTCGGAATCGAACTCAAATAAATGTGTATAAACTAATTGTATTGTATTTTCTTTTAGCGATGTAATGTCGCTTTAAAGGTTCTTAGGCGTGTTTCCCTTTCAATTATGAATACTGTAATTCGTATGTATATTTCACATGGAATCTAAATAACTGACTATTGAAGATGTGCATAGTTGACGGTATTAACTATTGCTACTGTGAATATCTCATTCTATATAAGCTGTATGTAAGCTAGGCAACCCTGAAGCATTTATTTGACCATTGACTGCAACAACAAAAAACAATTTCAATGTCAATGGAAATTGAATACGGAATTGATCAAATCAATCGAACCGTAAATACTCCTATAGTGGGTTTATATTTATATATATATATCACGATACATTATTTTCAAATAATCGTTTATAATAATATTTAGCCTTGCTATATTATAGATTTGTAAAGTAAAAATCTCTCGTATTTGATATGTACATACACAGACGCTTGGGGTCTGGATATCGGGGTCACAACCAAATTATATTTATCATTTTTTAAAGAACATTTTGATAGACTGATCTATAATTACTCTGATAGTGACGGGATGTCATTTTTAACCCTTTCAACCCCACAGGCCTCTAAATAGGCTTATGAAAAGTGTAGATCCGGATGAGCCGGCTCGTGGCGAGCCGTCTCATCAGGATCTGCACTTTTTTGCCAGTAATAATTATTACTATTTTTAGATAAAATTACCCATTTTGATAAATGAACTGGTCCAAAGGTAATTTTCTTATTAATTTATTGGTCTGAAAATATCACGCACCAGTCCACGTCAGTTATTGGGGTTGAATGGGTTAAATATACTTGGATATGACCTACAATGTGTGACTTACCGTATAGGGTAAGCCTTGTTTAGCAACCACGCACTTCCACGATGTGTGACTTACCGTATATGGTAAGCCTTGTTTAGCAACCACGCACTTCTACAATGTGTGACTTACCGTATAGGGTAAGCCTTGTTTAGCAACCACGCACTTCTACAATGTGTGACTTACCGTATATGGTAAGCCTTGTTTAGCAACCACGCACTTCTACAATGTGTGACTTACCGTATATGGTAAGCCTTGTTTAGCAACCACGCACTTCTACAATGTGTGACTTACCGTATAGGGTAAGCCTTGTTTAGCAACCACGCACTTCTACAATGTGTGACTTACCGTATAGGGTAAGCCTTGTTTAGCAACCACGCACTTCCACAATGTGTGACTTACCGTATATGGTAAGCCTTGTTTAGCAACCACGCAATTCTACAATGAAAGCAACCACGCGTTTTGATCCCGCCTATAGCATTACGCCCCGCCCTTTAAATATATATTGACAAGCCTATGGTTCATAAAAATGTTCTTTCATTTTTTTATTTAAAACAATGTTTTTGAACCCGACACCACTACAGACGGATCTGTAGTCCAGTGGTAACACGATCGCAGGTTCGATCCCCCGTCTGACCCTAATAAAATTAACAGTCTTTCAGATGGGACGTTAAACCGAGGTCTCTCGTGTCGGTGCTTTACACCGTGCACGTAAAAGAACCAGAGGAGATTCTGGAATGGGTCTCTGTCTGTATCATGCACTATCCTCCAAAACTCTAAAATGACTAATCTCTTCAGGGGGCGTCGCTCATATGGGCAACCGGTAGCGACGATAAATAAACATAAAAACACACCCGACACCACTTGTCCAGACCCCAAGTGTCTGTGTGTGTATATACATCAGTCAGTAAATCACGAGGCGCTACGCTCTAAATGTCATAACACGCACATGTTACACTTTTATTACAGCCAAGACTCAGTTAGTAGGTAAATGTTGAAGATTTAAATCGTTTGTGAATGTATACTTGCTTACAGATGGATAAACTGTATGAATTATAGAGGAAAGCTTTGTTCACAAATCACGAGGTATACAATATCATTTTAAAATAATCATTAATTTTTATAATTTATACTCTGTGCACTATTTTGTTTATGAAACGTTATTTGAGCTCGATTGTTTGGTTTTGACGGGCTCGAACTGACAACTTCTCGGGTGCTAGGTGGACACAACCTCATGGTGCTCCTTGGTATTACTGTGGTATTTCTTAGTCAGTAAATAATAAACGAGTTTAGGCCAGTGACTAATATATGAGTAATTAAACAAATATTACGTTTAATGTATTATCATATTTTGCACAAACACCAGGCCTATCCGTGGCTATAAAGAACTCGTGAAATTATTGCTAGGACGTTATGTTTATAATGTTTATTGTTAGGACGTTATGTTTATAATGTTTATTGTTAGGACGTTATGTTTATTGCTAGGACATTATGTTTATTGTTAGGACGTTATGTTCATAATGTTTATTGTTAGGACGTTATGTTTATAATGTTTATTGTTAGGACGTTATGTTTATTGCTAGGACGTTATGTTTATTGCTAGGACGTTATGTTTATTGCTAGGACGTTATGTTTATAATGTTTATTGTTAGGACGTTATGTTTATTGTTAGGACGTTATGTTTATAATGTTTATTGTTAGGACGTTATGTTTATTGCTAGGACGTTATGTTTATAATGTTTATTGTTAGGACGTTATGTTTATTGTTAGGACGTTATGTTTATTGCTAGGACGTTATGTTTATAATGTTTATTGCTAGGACGTTATGTTTATTGTTAGGACGTTATGTTTATAATGTTTATTGTTAAGACGTTATGTTTATTGTTAGGACGTTATGTTTATAATGTTTATTGTTAGGACGTTATGTTTATTGTTAGGACGTTATGTTTATTGTTAGGACGTTATGTTTATAATGTTTATTGTTAGGACGTTATGTTTATTGTTAGGACGTTATGTTTATAATGTTTATTGTTAGGACGTTATGTTTATTGCTAGGACGTTATGTTTATAATGTTTATTGTTAGGACGTTATGTTTATTGTTAGGACGTTATGTTTATTGCTAGGACGTTATGTTTATTGTTAGAACGTTATGTTTATAATGTTTATTGTTAGGACGTTATGTTTATTGCTAGGACGTTATGTTTATTGTTAGGACGTTATGTTTATTGTTAGGACGTTATGTTTATTGTTAGGACGTTATGTTTATAATGTTTATTGCTAGAACGTTATGTTTATTGTTAGGACGTTATGTTTATAATGTTTATTGTTAGGACGTTATGTTTATCATGTTTATTGTTAGGACGTTATGTTTATTGCTAGGACGTTATGTTTATCATGTTTATTGTTAGGACGTTATGTTTATTGTTAGGACGTTATGTTTATAATGTTTATTGCTAGGACGTTATGTTTATTGTTAGGACGTTATGTTTATAATGTTTATTGCTAGGACGTTATGTTTATTGTTAGGACGTTATGTTTATAATGTTTATTGCTAGGACGTTATGTTTATTGTTAGGACGTTATGTTTATCATGTTTATTGTTAGGACGTTATGTTTATTGCTAGGACGTTATGTTTATTGTTAGGACGTTATGTTTATTGCTAGGACGTTATGTTTATTGTTAGGACGTTATGTTTATAATGTTTATTGTTAGGACGTTATGTTTATTGTTAGGACGTTATGTTTATAATGTTTATTGTTAGGACGTTATGTTTATTGCTAGGGCGTTATGTTTATAATGTTTATTGTTAGGACGTTATGTTTATAATGTTTATTGTTAGGACGTTATGTTTATAATGTTTATTGTTAGGACGTTATGTTAATCATGTTTATTGTTAGGACGTTATGTTTATTGTTAGAACGTTATGTTTCTAATGTTTATTGTTAGGACGTTATGTTTATTGTTAGGACGTTATGTTTCTAATGTTTATTGTTAGGACGTTATGTTTATTGTTAGGACGTTATGTTTATTGTTAGGACGTTATGTTTATACTGTTTATTGTTAGGACGTTATGTTTATTGTTAGGACGTTATGTTTCTAATGTTTATTGTTAGACGTTATGTTAGTTAGACTTATGTTTATTGTTAGGACGTTATGTTTATTGTTAGGACGTTATGTTTATTGTTAGGACGTTATGTTTATAATGTTTATTGTTATGACGTTATGTTTATAATGTTTATTGTTAGGACGTTAATGTTTATTGTTAGGACGTTATGTTTATTGTTAGGACGTTATGTTTATAATGTTTATTGCTAGGACGTTATGTTTATTGTTAGGACGTTATGTTTATAATGTTTATTGTTAGGACGTTATGTTTATTGCTAGGACGTTATGTTTATAATGTTTATTGTTAGGACGTTATGTTTATTGTTAGGACGTTATGTTTATAATGTTTATTGCTAGGACGTTATGTTTATTGTTAGGACGTTATGTTTATAATGTTTATTGTTAGAACGTTATGTGTATAAGTAGTTGTACTGTTTATATTGTTCCGACAGGCCGATTACAAAACACCAACGTTCATAGAAATATGTTTAAAACATTTGGATAATAAAATAGACACATAAAATGACTCTGCGCTCATGAAAGTTTAGTCAAAATTATTAGAGCGTTTGATTAAGGCATCCTTGGGCGGTTAAGTGACACGAAGGCACATTGTATAGTGTATGTATATCGTGTAGGTGTTATATACAGACGGATATGTAGTCCAGTGGTAACACGCTGGACTGGTAATCCATGGATCGCAGGTTCGATCAATATAAGTTGCTACAACTTGCAATCGTTGTAAAATAAATAAAGTTTAAACTTTAAACTAAATTTGGAACGGAACTGACAAGCAAATATCTCACAGGTACAACAACTACAAGTGTTAAAACTATAGAAAACATACACTATAGACACATTCTATGCATGTATTGACCAGTGTGCCTGTGTGTGTGTTTTATGTTTATTTATCGTCGCTACCGGTTGCCCATATGAGCGACGCCTCCTGAAGAGATTAGTCATTTTAGATTTTGGAGGATAGTGCAATGATAAAGACAGAGACCCATTCCAGAATCTCCTCTGGTTCTGTTACGTGCACGGTGTAAAGCACCGACACGATACCTCGGTTTAACGTCCCATCTGAAAGACTGTTAATTGTATTATGGTCAGACGGGGGATTGAACCTTAGACTTCGTTCGGTTTATGTCTATTTTATGAAATAATACACCTGATTTCTTTGACATGTACTGTACAATGCCACAGGAATTCGGCACGTTTGGGGGTAATAGTATATATATTTAAGTATACTTAAATATATATACTAGTACCCCCAAACGTGCCGAATCCCTGTGTACAATGCCTGTTTTTTAATCTAGACTTTTTTTAATTCATTAGCTATATACACATGTGTCTACAGTCGGTTCAAACGCTCATCAGAGCATAATAATAATAATTATTATTATTCTCATTATTAATAATAATACTAATAACAAATATTAATCTACCATGATGCCCTCAACATATATATATATATTCCACGTTGCCTCTTCTCTCCCTCGTGGCGATGGATTCCATCAGGAATGAGGTCTCGAGAGTGATTAATATAAGTTGTAAGAACTTGTTTCGCAATCGAGCTAAAGTAAATTTGTTTAAACGAAAGCTGAAAAGTAGAGAAACTACATATATAATATGCTTCTAAAATGTTATATGTCTCGCAGGCTTGAACAAAATCTTATCTTATGTATATCCAACCACAGACAAACGTGGGGATATCGGTTGATCGCAAATAAAGCACATACACAATATGTATAAAATAGCGGCTCCATTTCAGAGGCGTAGCCAGCTGAAAATGACGTGCAAGCCCGTTTGAACTAAATTCAGCACGGTAAGGTGATCTGGGGGCCGTCTTCCTCCCGATTGTTTTGCAACCTAGACATCAAATGGTGCACTCTGGCACCTTGAAGGGCAAATGTATACACTAACAAACATATAAGAAAAGTTCAGTTTTTCATCTACTACTGTAGATCTATATCCCGCAATAAAGTAAATTTAAAAAATCCTGAAAATAGTGTGCAAGCCCGGGCGTTGTGGCGTAAAAGCAACTACGCGCCTGCATTTACAATTATTCTACACAAAATAGAATTAGAAATGGTTAACAATACTTCTCCCTATAACCAAAGCTATAACTTTCAGACAGAACATCTAGTGTTTATACTTTAATTTGTTATGTCTACATGTATGTCCTGCTCGTAGTCTAGCATAGAGTGTGATATGTCCGGCTCGTTGTCTAGCATAGGATGTGATATGTCCGGCTCGTTGTCTAGCATATGATGTGATATGTCCTGCTCGTAGTCTAGCATAGGATGTGATATGTCCTGCTCGTTGTCTAGCATAGGGTGTGATATACCCTGCTCGTAGTCTAGCATAGGATGTGATATGTCCTGCTCGTTGTAGAGCATATGATGTGATATGTCCTGCTCGTTGTCTAGCATAGGGTGTACTATGTCCTGCTCGTTGTCTAGCATAGGATGTGATATGTCATGTTCGTTGTCTAGCATAGGATGTGATATGTCCCGCTCGTTGTATAGCATAGGATGTGATATGTCCTGCTCGTTTTCTAGCCTAGGATGTGATATGTCCTGCTCGTTGTCTAGCCTAGGATGTGATATGTCCTGCTCGTTGTCTAGCATAGGATGTGATATGTCCTGCTCGTTGTCTAGCATAGAATGTGATATGTCCTGCTCGTTGTCTAGCATAGGGTGTGATATGTCCGGCTCGTTGTCTAGCATATGATATGCCCTGTTCGTAGTCTAGCATAGGGTGTGATATGTCCTGCTCGTTGTCTAGCATATGATATGTCCTGCTCGTAGTCTAGCATAGGATGTGATATGTCCGGCTCGTTGTCGAGCATAGGGTGTGATATGTCCGGCTCGTTGTCTAGTATATGATATGCCCTGCTCGTAGTCTAGCATAGGATGTGATATGTCCTGCTCGTAGTCTAGCATAGGGTGTGATATGTCCTGCTTGTAGTCTAGCATAGGGTGTGATATGTCCTGCTCGCTGTCTAGCATATGATATGCCCTGCTCGTAGTCTAGCATAGGGTGTGATATGTCCTGCTCGTTGTCTAGCATAGGGTGTGATATGCGCTGCTCGTAGTCTAGCATAGGATGTGATATGTCCTGCTCGTAGTCTAGCATAGGGTGTGATATGTCCTGCTCGTAGTCTAGCATATGGTGTGATATGTCCTGCTCGTAGTCTAGCATAGGGTGTGATATGCGCTGCTCGTAGTCTAGCATAGGATGTGGTATGTCCTGCTCGTAGTCTAGCATAGGATGTGATATGTCCTGTTCGTAGTCTAGCATAGGATGTGATATGTCCTGCTCGTAGTCTAGCATAGGCTGTGATATGTCCTGCTCGTTGTCTAGCATAGGGTGTGATATTTCCTGCTCGTAGTCTAGCATAGGATGTGATATGTCCTGCTCGTAGTCTAGCATAGGATGTGATATGTCCTGCTCGTAGTCTAGCATAGGGTGTGATATGTCCTGCTCGTTGTCTAGCATAGGATGTGATATGTCCTGCTCGTTGTCTAGCATAGGATGTGATATGTCCTGCTCGTTGTCTAGCATAGGGTGTGATATGTCCTGCTCGTAGTCTAGCATAGGGTGTGATATGCGCTGCTCGTAGTCTAGCATAGGATGTGATATGTCCTGCTCGTAGTCTAGCATAGGATGTGATATGTCCTGTTCGTTGTCTAGCATAGGATATGATATGTCCTGTTCGTTGTCTAGCATAGGATGTGATACACCCTGCTCGTTGTCTAGCATATGATGTGATATGTCCTGCTCGTTGTCTAGCCTAGGATGTGATATGTCCTGCTCGTTGTATAGCATAGGATGTGATATGTCATGTTCGTTTTCTAGCATAGGATGTGATATGTCATGTTCGTTGTCTAGCATAGAATGTGAAATGTCCTGTTCGTTGTCTAGCATAGGATGTGATATGTCCTGCTCGTTTTCTAGCCTAGGATGTGATACGTCCTGCTCGTTGTCTAGCCTAGGATGTGATATGTCCTGCTCGTAGTCTAGCATGTGATATGTCCTGCTCGTTGTCTAGCATAGGATATGATAGGCTCTGTGGAACTGTGATTGGAGAGTGAAACAATAAAACCTGAATGGTTTGTAATAAAATGTCAGAAAATAAAAATGTCAGAAAAACATATTAATATATAAATAACAGTATTCCTACAAATTAGTAAGTGCAGAGCATACTAAACCAAACTACTGCTAATGATTTGCCCAAGGTTAATGAAGATTGTTTGAGATGACCCTATCTGGACAATCCAAAGACCACAGATGCAAGTTCGGCCGTCTGTGTGGGCCGTGTATCCGTGGTGTAGAGGTTATCACGCTGGACTCGTACTACAGGGATCGTAGGTTCGATCACTCGCTTTGTCGTACCAAATTGACTAATATCATAGTGTTTCGGATGAAACTTTAAACAGAGATCTCGTGTTAGTCAGTGTTTAAACACCGTGCACGTAAAAGACCCAGCTGACAGGGTTCCCGCCTACCATTACAGTATTCTCCAAAGCGAAAGAAAATGTTCACGTGGGAAACTGATAGCGACGATATGTGCCTCAATTAATAGGGAGTTTTTGGTGGGAAGCGACTGAACTACTGATCAGCCCCTTAAAACAGTAACTGTTTATTGTTTATTTATACATTCCGCAAACCATAATAATGTAACATGAGCTTTATTACTTCAAGCATCCCCCAAAAAACACGTATCCCCATCTTATAAACACATGCTAGACAGCTAGACAACTGAACGTGCACAATGCGCTACATGCCAATAACATAACCATTATCGTCAACAAGAAAGAAAAAAAGCGAATAGAAATATGTTATCCAAAATACTGCACAATTTATCATCATAGCCTACATGACAGATTGACAGGCTAGTTGCACGCCCATACAATTTCCTCCCCAGAAATACGTTTGTGTTTGAACTCGACTTTAACTCGTGCTTAATATTAGATCGGTGTCAGATCCATTTTTCCCAGCCACAAAATAACATCCTTACAGGCAAATCCTCATGCTACACCAAACCACAGGCACCGGGCGTGGAGCTAGGACATAAAAAAGGAGAACATAGACCCCCGCCCCTGACCCACACCCCGACCCGACCTTCCCCATATATCTACAGAAATGAAATTTGCCATCAAAATGGTCTTATACCAACATCAATATGTACACTATATAGAAATACATACAGTCAATCCTGTGTTAGTGGTCACCTCCATTAAGCAGCCAACCTGTATTAAGCAGCCAGTTTCCAGATTCCCAATATGTTGTTTTATTATGCGTTTGACCTCTATTAAGCACCCACCTGTGCTAAGCAGCCATTGTCTGTGATTCCCTTGGATGGCTTCTTAAGACAGGCGTTCTTTACGTTTATTTATCGTCACTACCGGTTGCCCATATGAGCGACGCCTCCTGAAGATATTAGTCATTTTAGAGTTCTGGAGGGTAGTGCAATGATACCCATTCCAGAGTCTCCCCTGGTTCTTTTACGTGCACGGTGTAAAGCACCGACACGAGACCTCGGTTTAAAGTCCCATCTAGACAGGTTTATCTGTAGTACTATGATAACTATAGTGTATGGGGGTATTATCATAAATATGTATATTTCTATATATTGTTCATTACTTTATTAGGAGATAGTGTGACAGAGAGAGGTACAAATATATGTACAGATGAACGGACGGACGAACACACGTCGTATACCTGATATATTATCTTCATTATACTATATCATGACTGAATATCATATTGTTGATGTAATCATTGTGACTTCTATATGATGTTTATATGTATAACAATTTAATATGTAGGTGACTTATAGACCCATTGGGTCGGGTGCTATATTCATGTATTTATGTATGTATTGAAATATGTTAATGCACATGTCACTATAATAAACTATTTACTTACTTACTTACTTACTATATTAATGTACATGCAGTTAAAATCTTGCTCCGCGCACCACTGAGCATAAACAGACAAATATATAGTCCAGTGGTAACACGCTGGACTTGTAATCCAGGGATCGCAGGTTCGATCCCCCGTCCTGTCTGACCCTGATAAAATTAACAGTCTTTCAGATGTGACGTTAAACCTAGGTCTCGTGTCGGTGCTGTACACTATGCACGTAAACGAACCAGAGGAGACTCTGGAATGGGTATATCTCTGTATCATTGCACTATCCTCCAAAAATCTAAAATTACTAATCTCTTCAGGACGCGTTGCTCATATGGGCAACATGTAGCGACGATAGATAGATAGTTTTATTCTGGTAAAAATAAAATATATGTCATAAAACAAATACAAAATCAATGTCAACATAGTACATGTGAGCATTAACGTGCAGAGTAGATGACATATAATCAATACCAAGGATAACACAAAAAGAGAGCAACAAAGCTCCCTTATTTCCATTGTGGTCCTTAGAATTAATCATATTAATAAGCCGACATCATCACACACAAAATATACAAAGTCATACAGTCAAACCTGTGTTAGTGGTCACCTCCATTAAGCAGCTGACCTGTATTAAGCAGCCAGTTTCAAGATTCCAAATATGTTGTTTTACTATACATTTGACCTCTATTAAGCAGCCACCTGTGCTAAGCAGCCACTTACTCTTACTCCCTTGGCTGGCTGCTTAAGACAGATTTGACTGTACACACTCATCAAAATTCCTATTTGCTCACAATGTTTCTACAGTATTTAGAAGCAAACTTTATATAACCATATGACATCGGAAAGGCAAATTAGTCAATCAAATATCAATAAACACAAAAGTTTCATAAAACACTAACCTGATGTTTTACAATATTTAGAGCAAACTAATAACCATATAATATCAAAATTCATATCATCTTATTGGTTATATTTTATTACAGATCGTTATGCATGATTTTCTGTATAATCAATTCGGATAAAATGCATTAAATGACAATAAGAAAATATTTATATTGTATGATTATTAATTGGCTCCAAATATAATAAAATACCATGTGACCGATTAGGAATTTTGTTGAGTGTATATACATATGTACAGATGAACGGACGGACGAACACAAGTCATATACCTGATATATCATCTTCATTGTACATGTATATAGCAATGTACAACAGTTGAAATATATCATCTTCATTGTACATGTATATAGCAATGTACAACAGTTGAAATATATCATCTTCATTGTACATGTATATAGCAATGTACAACAGTTGAAATATATCATCTTCATTGTACATGTATATAGCAATGTACAACAGTTGAAATATATCATCTTCATTGTACATGTATATAGCAATGTACAACAGTTGAAATATATCATCTTCATTGTACATGTATATAGCAATGTACAACAGTTGAAATATATCATCTTCATTGTACATGTATATAGCAATGTACAACAGTTGAAATATATCATCTTCATTGTACATGTATATAGCAATGTACAACAGTTGAAATATATCATCTTCATTGTACATGTATATAGCAATGTACAACAGTTGAAATATATCATCTTCATTGTACATGTATATAGCAATGTACAACAGTTGAAATATATCATCTTCATTGTACATGTATATAGCAATGTACAACAGTTGAAATATTGCGCCGCGCACCACTGAGCAGGACAATAACAATTTGTTTAAAGTATCGGCCATTATAAACTATACATGGCTCGTCAATTAACTGACAGACAGATATGTAGTCTAGTGGTAACACGCTGGACTGGTAATCCATGGATCGCAGGTTCGATCCCCCGTCTGACCCTAATAAAATTAACAGTCTTCCAATGGGACAATAAACCGAGGTCTCGTGTCGGTGCTTTACACCGTGCACGGAAAAGAACCAGCGGAGATTCTGGACTGGGTCTCTGTCTGTATCATTGCACTACCCTCCAACATATCTAAAATGACTAATCTCTTCAGGAGGCGTTGCTCATATGGGCAACCGGTAGCGACTGAGCATGACAATAACAATGTTTAAAGTGTCGGCCATTATAAACGATACATGGCTCGTCAATTAACTGACAATTTATCATTTATCTGAGCTGTGAATGGATAACGATATAGATGTGTGCATGTATTGTGACATATTTATGACACGACTTAGCAAAATACTTTTTATGAAAATTGTCGCGAAAAACAAAGGTGATACAATTATCCGGTAACCGTGTGTAGTTTACGTTTATTTATCGTCGATACCGGTTGGCCATATGAGCGACGCCTCCTGGAGATATTAGTCATTTTAGAGTTGTGGAGGGTAGTGCAATGATACAGACAGAGACCCATTCCAGAGTCTCCCCTGGTTCTTTTACGTGCAAGGTATACAGCACCGCCACGAGACCTCGGTTTAATATCCCATCTCAAAGACTGTTAATTGTATTAGGGTCAGACGAGGGATCGAACCTGCGATCCCTGGATTACCAGTCCAGCGTGTTACCACTGGACTACAGATCCGTCTGGCAACGGGATTTTTGAAAGCGTTTATGTAAGCTCACGCATGGCTTGTAGTTACTATTCATTATTGCCACATCACATATGCCTGGTCTGGGTGGCCAACTAAAGAACTACTCACTATTCGACTTGAAGGCAGTGAGCAGACGCAAACATTCATGCAGACTGTATACATGCATCCATGTGTTTTCTCACTTTTCAGATATACTGACAATTTAGTTCACTTCGAACACGTGCAGGCGCGTAGCTGCCATTAGGCCAAAAGGCCCGGGCCTGCACATCATTTTGACCAAAAATAAATAAATCTATATCATGTTTATTTGTTATAAAAACATATCCGAATTTGTCTTTTAAATGCAGCAGAATGCTGGAAATTGCATCCTAAAAACCAAAAAAAAAGGTGCATGCCCCCGGACATACCTAGCAACCTCGTTCACTACGCTCACTCAACATTCTTTACCCGGGTCTGCACATAAGTTGCCTCCTGGCTACGCCCCTGACGTGTATCGCACTACATAATATTGGACTACTTCGTAGATAGGTTTTAATATAAACTTAATTTATTTCATGACGATTGCGAAACATGCTTTAGCTACTTATATCAATCACTCGCGTTGATGCCGATGAACGCGTATGCGGTCATTCGTGTGAGAGGTAACCTGAGTACCCGGAGAACACATGCCCGATCTGGCGACGTCACCGTGCCATCTTCCATACTTCCCAGTCAGAGGATCGAACTCGGTGGTGCATTGGTGAAAGCGAGCGTGCTAACCATTGCGCTAAGCGGACAACAGCCCAACTATGATACTTTATGAACTGCAAGAACTAAATAAATATATTATACCCGTGTATTGTTTTCACTTTTCAGAGGTGATTTAACCGCTACTGAATCAATGACCAAAATAACAACATTTGACCTAAGAATTTTGTCAAGAATCAACACTAGTCATGGCTAATACTTCGGACCTAACAACACCATCGACACAGGATATACAAAGTGTGGAAGAAATACCAACACTGGAAGATCTGAATAATTCAGATGTTGAAAAACTGATACCAACAATAGTGTATTTATTGGTTGTCTGTATCGTTGGAATAGTTGGCAATAGCTTAGTGATACATATATACAGAACGAGGTATAAAATGTCAAACTGCAAGTGTTTTATCCTGTGCTTGAGTGTTGTAGATTTGTCAACGTGTTGCATTGCCATTCCTCTAGAAGTAGCAACAATTTTGGACCAGTATTCATTTGAATACCAATGGCTATGCAAAATGTCTAGATGTTTTAATACTCTAGGGACTAGTTCATCTTCCTTCATATTGTTGTTTATTGCCGTGGACAGATTTAGAAAAGTGTGTAAACCATTTGGCTGGCAAATTAAAACCAGCATTGCTAAGTTCCTGTGTGGTTTGGCGATCTTTATTGGCTTTATGGCCTCGTGGCCCGCCATCTTTGTATATGGTAAACAGACGTTCGATATACCAGAATTCAATTTGACAGGAACGGAATGTTCCAATGCAGACGAAATGCTCGGCACATTGTATCCATTCATATATGCGAGTGTGTTCGGATTTATGTTCGTAACAGGAATGCTAGCAATGTCAATTCTTTATTGTTTTATTGGACATAAAGTTCGAAAACATACGCGGAAAATGAGCAAGATGTTTGGCAGAAGTATGTCAATACCTAATACGTCATCAATTATTGACGTGTGTGATGCAAAAATCAATGGAGAAATAGTTCCTAACGCTTGGTCGAAATATGATATTGCAAATAACAAAAACATAGAAATAGGGAAAAAGAAAGGCTTCACAAAGAAGAAACAAGAGAGTGATGAGTCATGGACGTATAAGACTCGACATGACTTTGAACTATCGTACACAATGAGTCAGGAAAGTCGAGAGAAGCAACGAAGTCAAAAGAGACTGGATAATCTTGAAGATTTGGAAGATAACTTTAATGATCAGAGAGTTGAAAGCAATACTGATTCTGAAGACAGTGGTATTAAGATAAAAGACGAAACTGAAGAAATCAGTGAACATCAAGAGGATAAGAGTAAAACATCGAATGAACTGAAATATGAAAACGAAAGGCCAATGGCTGTAAATGAAAAACCATACGCAGACATTAAAAAGGAAGTGTCACCGACTTCGAGTGGAGAAATAATTACAAAACGGCATTACGTAATTCGCCAGATATCGTCGATTAGTAACCAGTTCTCTAACGTATTCTCTCGGATGACATCAACGACAAGCGCGCATACGAATTCATCGCACGGCACATTAAAGAAGACTCAATTTTTAAAACAAGCACGTGCTAGAAAGACGGCGTTTCTTATGTTCGTTATAACATTGGGGTTCATACTTAGCTTCCTTCCGCATTTACTGTTAATGCTCGTGCGGCAGATAAAGGGCGATTTTGTTGATGATATGTCAGATACAAACAGGGCAGTGTACAAATTCTTCTTGAGATCTTACTTTCTGAACAGTGCTATAAATCCCGTAATATATAGCGTGTGTGATACCCGATTTAAATCTGCATGTGCGAACATTTTTGGACGTTGTTGTCGAAAAGCTGAATGACGTAGTATGTGCTGAGTCGTCATGCGGAGTCGTTCAGGCTAATCTCTAAGAATTGACGAATTCTTAAAATGACAAAACAATTTGGCAGTGACTGGTGCACCTATTGCCTTAATTCCTTCAGTCGTGTAAGGCGAACATGCCATTAATATTAATGTACATGTATCTATAGAAGTGCTTTTATATACTGCTGTATATTTGCGAAATGTTAGCGATTTACAGTTAATGGTGGCATTTCTATGGAGGTTCGTGGAGTGCGTAAGCGGAACTTATGTTGAGAGAGTATAATTATGCATTGCTTTTAGTACCTTCTGCTCTATTTTCGAAAAGGGACGCCTACCAGTTATTTTCGGAGTGTTTTACGTTTATTTATCGTCGCTACCGGTTGCCCATATGAGCGACGCCTCCTGAAGAGATTAGTTATTTTAGATGTTGGAGGATAGTGCAATGATACAGACAGAGACCCATTCCAGAATCTCCTCTGGTTCTTTTACGTGCACGGTGTAAAGCACCGACACGAGACCTCGGTTTAACGTCCCATCTGAAAGACTGTTAATTTTATTAGGGTCAAACGGGGGATCGAAGCTGCGATCCCTGGATTACCAGTCCAGCGTGTTACCACTGGACTACAGATCCGTCTTATTTTCGGAAGAGAGCATTCTGCGCCCAGTTGTATACTACAACGGATTGCATACAATCCATACGAAAGAAACAACGATTGTGCATGCTAATTTCACAATTATTAAAGGGCCGAGTGGTTAAGGTCGTTGAATTCGAGTCACTTGCCTCTCACCGCTATATGTTCGAATCCCACTGGGGGCGTCGAATTAGTTCGTGTGAGGAAGCTATCGAGCTGGCTTGTGGTAAGTCGGTGGTTCTACACAGGTATCAGACCATGTATGTAATACTGAACGGAGAGTCATCCGGCTGTCAGATTAGCGCAATAGTTAGTTAGCACACTCGCTTCTCACCAATGCAACCCGGGTTCGATTCTCGGACCGGAAAGTATGTGAAAGTGATACGGTGGTCATCAGATCGGATATGTGGGTGTCTAATGATGATTAGATCATGAGATGTTGCCTCCATGTGATGTGTATCTCAACTAGTACACCGAGAACGCGAAGCCTATTTTCGCTAAAGCAAATGTCGCCAAATTATATAGATGATATATACATGTATATATATAAAATAAATTGTGTATATTTTCACAGTAGTTGTGTATGTTTATGTATGTATTGCTGTCCGATTAGCACATTGGTTAGCACGCTCGCTTCTCGCCAATGCAACCTGAGTTCGATCCTCGGACAAGGAAGTATGTGAGATGGTACGGTGGTCGCCAGATCGGACAGGTGGGTTTTCTCCGGGTACTTCAGTTTCCTCCCACACGAATGTATTGCTGTCCGATTAGCACATTGGTTAGCACGCTCGCTTCTCGCCAATGCAACCTGGGTTCGATCCTCGGACAGGGAAGTATGTGAGATGGTACGGTGGTCGCCAGATCGGACAGGTGTGTTTTCTACGGGTACTTCAGTTTCCCACAACACGAATGGCCATATATACGCTTTCATCCACGAAAGTGGTTGAAGCTTATTTCGCGATCACTGTAAAATAAATAAAGTTTTTAAAAAATGTCTCTCCGATGTAAACGGTATGCCGATGCGCAATGAAGGACAGCATAAAGAACATTCCAGCCAATTGCATGAGGTTCTCGCTTAACTCTTTTACCGCCAATGTCGCATAAAAGCGCTTTGCAAAAAGCTGAAAACCATATCAGACAGAACATAACGTGCTGTCTGATCAGGCTATATGCCGATTGCCCTTCAGACCGTCGAGCTGAAGCACCTGTCCGAATAGCAAACAACATAGATCCTGATCAGATGTGTCTGGTGTGATTTGATAATATTTTATTGCTCTATATACATGTATATAACAATAACAATCGTATAACCGATAAATAATTAGCAAAATGGGTTAGTCCACGAGTTCTGACAACATTAGTGATTGGCCCTCTGCATGTGTCTGTACTGAAAGTGTGTTTTACGTTTATTTATCGTCGCTACCGGTTACCCATATGAGCGACGCCTCCTGAAGAGATTAGTCATTTTAGATTTTGGAGGATAGTGCATGATACAGACAGAGACCCATTCCAGAGTCTCCCCTGGTTCTGTTACGTGCACGGTGTAAAGCACCGACACGAGACCTCGGTTTAACGTCCCATCTGAAAGACTGTTAATTTTATTAGGGTCAGACGGGGGATCGAACCTGCGATCCCCGGATTACCAGTCCAGCGTGTTACCACTGGACTACAGATCCACTGAAAGAGTTAAAGTGGACACATGCATTTTCTAGGAGCACACGAATTGTATGTTACACTTTGAGGACAACAACATCATGTGTAACAATAGGAAAGTGTCATTCCTTGCGATACTCAGCTCACTGGAACCATAGCAAACGATTCTATATTTTGAAAAGGCGTTAGACTAATTATTCCATTTAAAGTTCCTCCTACAAGCTCTACCGTTACGGAGTACGAGGTCCAGTAGATTAATAATATGTTAATGCACAGTTGGACATGATACACATTCTGCCCCATGTCCCTGTTCACGAAAGAAAAATTGAGTAGCGTACATGTGTGTTTACTACTATAGATCGGAAACCAATTTCAATTCCTGATCTCAATTTATATTTCAGCTATAAACTCCTATTCTATGTTTGCGCATCTGACTGTCATTGCTTGTGTTATGTAAAACATGTATAGTGTTCAATAATAATTGACCATGACATATCATAATACAATTATAATCACCGAAACGCTTATAATTATATATAAGATTCCATCGTCGTCGTCGTCATTGTTATCATTGCCATTATCATCATCAACAACAACACGAGATTAGAAGAGTGGGAGTTGGAGTGGGACATGGAATTTAACCCTTCTAAATATCAAGTTATCCACGTCACCAGAAGGAAACATCCTATTCCCAGTCAATATAAACCCCATGGAGTCCTACTTGAGTAGGTCACCTCAGCCAAATACCTTGGCGTGGATATCTCAAATAGCATGTAGTGTGACCCTCACATAAATAGGTCAACACAGAATGCTAACCAGGCATTAGGGTCGCTACGTAGAAACATCCAGGTCAAATCCGAACCCATTAAGTACATGGCTTACAAGAGTCTAGTGAGACCCAGGGAATATGGCTCCAAGATTTATTTATACAAATTTAGTTTAGCTCGATTGCGAAACAAGTTATTACAACTTATATTAATCACTCTCGAGACCTCATTCCGGATGGAATCCATCGCCACGAGGGAGAGAGAAGAGGCAACGTGGAATTTAAATGCTTTGCCTAAGGGCACAATCATAACGGCTCCAGTGGGGTTCGAACTCCGGATCGTTGGTACAAGATATAGGAAACCCATACCCAAACACTGACCATCAGTGATGCTATGTAACAATGGTATACAAGTCAGCGACTTTAACCACTCGACCAGGAAGGCGGACTAGTGTCCTTATTATTTTTTTAAAGTTTATTTAACGTCGCTAACGGTTTCCCATTTGGGCGACGGGCAGTTTACCTAACAACACGTCCTGGGCAGGCTCCAGCGCTTAACCAGTAGGATGCATTATGGGTATATCGCGGTACTAGCTATTAAAAACCAAATTACAGATATACTATTATGTGCCTGAATTTAAACCTCATTTTGCTTCATTCTATGACTTCTCCACTTCAACATTACAAATACACAAAGAAGAAATACTATTGGGAATTACTTGTGTTTATCATGTTTTTGATGCCATCGTGTCAGCAGTTACGTAGTCAGTAGTTCCGAGTATACCGGCAAATGGTTGAGGCCCTGATTTGGGTGTTTATACAAAGGTAGTCATAATAAAAGTATGTGAGTATTTGATAGAGACCTTAATCTGTATAATATGTAAGTCTAGCAGTAAATTTGTCATTTTAACATAAAACATGAATATCTTTTTAATCTCCCACCAGAAAACAACAAACAGTCTTAGGCCCACGATAGGCGTACTTTTTATTAATAATAAAATGTGGGAATCTGGCTATATCACCACATGTCAATAGATTTACACCACGGAAGAAAGTTCAATAGATATGAACATCAACTTGTTTTTAATAAAAAATACTACAATTGAGGGGGGGAACTGTTTTGAAAAATAATCATTCAATAGAAAAAGCGCGTCTCGGACCTTAAAATTATGCCCATATTTGGTAATACGGTTAGTAACCTAAACACGTGATCAAAACAGCTTCATTCATAAATACCAGGTAGCAGACCGCCATTTTACAAAGTTGGAATGAACATAAATATATATTATGGACATTTGGAGCATTTTATCAGATAAAGGGGTGGGGTAATTTTGCATAGATCTTGATATTCAGGTAAGCATCTTGCATCAGTAATTTTCGAACCACTTACGTTGACAGTTTATGATTTCTTGTTTATCAACACATGTTTACCTTTCTGGGTCACCACTGATCCAATGGAAAGAATGATAGGTGGCGTTATTTTACCTCGTTCTGAAAAAGTGTGGATGCCTCGGTATGTTACGACCAGCGGTATGTTAAGAAACGACTATACTTGGGTGCACCAACCTCTGTAAGAATCTGCCCACGTTTTCACATAGAGAGACACGGTTTCAGCGGGGCTCGAACTCGTGACCACTAGTGATGATAAGTTACAATGGTATAGAAATCAGTGATCTTAACAACACGACAACGGAGGAGATTTAGTGTTTTGTAATTTGGTTGTTTTATACCCGGATCATATTGCCGATAAAATTGTCGTAATAAGGGGAGGTAATTATTACGAGCTGTCAAAAAAAAAATAGAAATACAGAAAATAAATGTTATTCCTTCTACAACTTCCAGGCCTGAGGGTAGTCTAAATATTATGGAAAGAATAAAACAACGATTAACTAAAACTAATGTCATAGATAATGTTCTTAGTGATAGGGTGTCAGATGCACAGGAACTAGAATTGGCAGATGATTCCGATGCATTCACGAGTTCCATCACACGCAAGACTGAAGTTGACATCACGTTGAGATTGAAGCTTTCTGAATCTGCAAACAGCCTACATGCTACAAGTATGCAAGATGTCTGTTTTTTAAAGCATGGGTTAAGCAAATCATATATTTTGTGATTTGAAAGCAGCGACAGTTCCAGAAATTGACGTTAGTGTCAGTATGAGTTGGCCGGTAACTGGAATTACCGGAAACCTCTTATTTACCGAAAACCACCGAAATACCGGAAACCCCTGTAATTCACTATATAATAACATAAATAAGTGTTTGTTCTGTGATAAATGGTTTGTTTACTATATTATGAGATATATATGCACTAATTAAAAACTATTTGTGTGAAATAAAATGAGTTATTATCCTCTTGTTTGGTGTTTAATTCCAAATTCAGATCGACTGTGAAATTTACCGGAAAACACTCGCAGTTACGAACGGACAGTACTAATAGTCTGTTCTTCACAAATAATAGATAATAATAGTATCTTAGGCATGGCATATAATTACTATAATGATTAAATATTGTGTTTCAAATATGATGCTGTCTGATGTAGATAGTGTTATTATTCCAGATTAGCGTGATATATATTACCGGAAAACACATTCGTTGACTCGATTTACCGGAAAACACCTTCGCTGACTAGATGTTCGTGATTTACCAGAAAACACATGTGTGTGTACAGTATATTATATAATAGTCTGTTCCTCACAAATAATAGATAATAATAGTATCTTAGGCATGGTATAATAATTATTATAATTACTATAATGATTAAATATTGTGTTTCAAATATGATGCATCAAACACCAAACAAGAGGATAATAAATAGTTTTTAATTAGTGCATATATATCTCATAATATAGTAAACAAACCATTTATGACACGACAAACACTTATTTATGACATTATATAGTGATTTACAGGGGTTTCCGGTGGTTTTCGGTAAATAAGAGGTTTCCGGTAATTCCAGTGACCCTGAGTTGGCTAGTGTGTTGGAGGGGGCATGACCCGTCCGAACAATTTTGGCCGAACATTACGTTTGGTACATTTTCACGAAGTTTTGTTTGCGTCAAATAACATTGAAATATATATATTATATGCAAATGAATGGTCAATAATTACTCTGATAGTGACGGGATGTTATTTTTAAATATTGTAGTGGTATATAGGGAGACTTATACTGTCTCGCTATAGAGCAAGCTTTAATAGCGATGCGGTAGAGTGTTCGCCTCCAGGTAATGGAGAATCTGGCAGCCCGCCTTGGGCTTGGTTACTTTACTATGCTTGATGTCAGTTCTTGAAACACTATGTTCATATAGACCAGTTCATTAAAACACTATGTGTGTGTTTCGTTTATTTATCGTCGCTACCGATTGCCCATATGAGCGACACAGACCGAGACCCATTCCACACTTGTGGAGTGACTAAAAGTAAGTATTTACAAACCGTAAATTCTAGAACATCTGTCGGGGCGACCAGTGATGTGTTCACTCCCATTCACTATCAAGCATTTGTTCTTGTGGAGGGGAGGGTATTGATCTCCCTGAGTGTTAGCCATCAGAGTGTTAGCCATCAGAGTGTTAAGTGTTAGCCATCAGAGTGTTAGCCATCAGTGTTCAGCAGTTTTCTTTACTGACCGGAATGTTCAACAGTGTTCAACTGTTTTCTTTACTGACCGGAATGTTCAACAGTGTTCAGCTGTTTTCTTTACTGACCGGAATGTTCAACAGTGTTCAGCTGTTTTCTTTACTGACCGGAATGTTCAACAGTGTTCAGCTGTTTTCTTTACTGACCGGAATGTTCAACAGTGTTCAGCTGTTTTCTTTACTGACCGGAATGTTCAACAGTGTTCAACTGTTTTCTTTACTGACCGGAATGTTCATGACATCAATGTTCAACTGTTTTCTTTACTGACCGGAATGTTCAACAGTGTTCAGCTGTTTTCTTTACTGACCGGAATGTTCAACAGTGTTCAGCTGTTTTCTTTACTGACCGGAATGTTCAACAGTGTTCAGCTGTTTTCTTTACTGACCGGAATGTTCAACAGTGTTCAGCTGTTTTCTTTACTGACCGGAATGTTCAACAGTGTTCAACTGTTTTCTTTACTGACCGGAATGTTCATGACATCAATGTTCAACTGTTTTCTTTACTGACCGGAATGTTCAACAGTGTTCAGCTGTTTTCTTTACTGACCGGAATGTTCAACAGTGTTCAGCTGTTTTCTTTACTGACCGGAATGTTCAACAGTGTTCAGCTGTTTTCTTTACTGACCAGAATGTTCAACAGTGTTCAACTGTTTTCTTTACTGACCGGAATGTTCATGACATCAATGTTCAACTGTTTTCTTTACTGACCGGAATGTTCATGACATCATTGTTCAACTGTTTTCTTTACTGACCGGAATGTTCATGACAACAGTGTTCAACTGTTTTCTTTACTGACCGGAATGTTCATGACAACAGTGTTCAACTGTTTTCTTTACTGACCGGAATGTTCATGACAACAGTGTTCAACTGTTTTCTTTACTGACCGGAATGTTCATGACATCAATGTTCAACTGTTTTCTTTACTGACCGGAATGTTCAACAGTGTTCAGCTGTTTTCTTTACTGACCGGAATGTTCATGACAACAGTGTTCAACTGTTTTCTTTACTGACCGGAATGTTCATGACAACAGTGTTCAACTGTTTTCTTTACTGACCAGAATGTTCATGACAACAGTGTTCAACTGTTTTCTTTACTGACCGGAATGTTCATGACATCAATGTTCAACTGTTTTCTTTACTGACTGGAATGTTCATGACATCAATGTTCAACTGTTTTCTTTACTGACCGGAATGTTCATGACATCAGTGTTCAACTGTTTTCTTTACTGACCGGAATGTTCATGACATCAATGTTCAACTGTTTTATTTACTGACCGGAATGTTCATGACATCAGTGTTCAACTGTTTTCTTTACTGACCGGAATGTTCATGACATAAATGTTCAACTGTTTTCTTTACTGACCGGAATGTTCATGACATCAATGTTCAGCTGTTTTCTTTACTGACCGGAATGTTCATGACATCAATGTTCAGCTGTTTTCTTTACTGACCGGAATGTTCATGACATCATTGTTCAACTGTTTTCTTTACTGACCGGAATGTTCATGACATCAATGTTCAACTGTTTTCTTTACTGACCGGAATGGTCATGACATCAGTGTTCAACTGTTTTCTTTACTGACCGGAATGTTCATGACATCAATGTTCAACTGTTTTCTTTACTGACCGGAATGTTCATGACATCAGTGTTCAACTGTTTTCTTTACTGACCGGAATGTTCATGACATCATTGTTCAACTGTTTTCTTTACTGACCGGAATGTTCATGACATCAATGTTCAACTGTTTTCTTTACTGACCGGAATGTTCATGACATCAGTGTTCAACTGTTTTCTTTACTGACTGGAATGTTCATGACATCATTGTTCAACTGTTTTCTTTACTGACCGGAATGTTCAACAGTGTTCAGCTGTTTTCTTTACTGACCGGAATGTTCAACAGTGTTCAGCTGTTTTCTTTACTGACCGGAATGTTCAACAGTGTTCAACTGTTTTCTTTACTGACCGGAATGTTCATGACATCAATGTTCAACTGTTTTCTTTACTGACCGGAATGTTCATGACATCATTGTTCAACTGTTTTCTTTACTGACCGGAATGTTCATGACAACAGTGTTCAACTGTTTTCTTTACTGACCGGAATGTTCATGACAACAGTGTTCAACTGTTTTCTTTACTGACCGGAATGTTCATGACAACAGTGTTCAACTGTTTTCTTTACTGACCGGAATGTTCATGACATCAATGTTCAACTGTTTTCTTTACTGACCGGAATGTTCATGACAACAGTGTTCAACTGTTTTCTTTACTGACCGGAATGTTCATGACAACAGTGTTCAACTGTTTTCTTTACTGACCGGAATGTTCATGACATCATTGTTCAACTGTTTTCTTTACTGACCGGAATGTTCAACAGTGTTCAGCTGTTTTCTTTACTGACCGGAATGTTCAACAGTGTTCAGCTGTTTTCTTTACTGACCGGAATGTTCAACAGTGTTCAGCTGTTTTCTTTACTGACCGGAATGTTCAACAGTGTTCAACTGTTTTCTTTACTGACCGGAATGTTCATGACATCAATGTTCAACTGTTTTCTTTACTGACCGGAATGTTCATGACATCATTGTTCAACTGTTTTCTTTACTGACCGGAATGTTCATGACAACAGTGTTCAACTGTTTTCTTTACTGACCGGAATGTTCATGACAACAGTGTTCAACTGTTTTCTTTACTGACCGGAATGTTCATGACATCAATGTTCAACTGTTTTCTTTACTGACCGGAATGTTCATGACAACAGTGTTCAACTGTTTTCTTTACTGACCGGAATGTTCATGACAACAGTGTTCAACTGTTTTCTTTACTGACCGGAATGTTCATGACAACAGTGTTCAACTGTTTTCTTTACTGACCGGAATGTTCATGACAACAGTGTTCAACTGTTTTCTTTACTGACCGGAATGTTCATGACAACAGTGTTCAACTGTTTTCTTTACTGACCGGAATGTTCATGACAACAGTGTTCAACTGTTTTCTTTACTGACCGGAATTTTCAAGCCCTGTATGTTCATGACAAATTCAGGGTTCATTCTAGATCAGAATTTTTGGGAGAAGTGAGAAAGCGCGTGATCGCTCCCTTAAATGGTGTTCTTTAATATAGTTCTGCAAAATAGGGTTAAAATGCACCGTACAACCATTAAATACAACATTTGAATAGAAGGAGTGCTTTATAATGGGCCAGTGTATCTTACTAGACAACATTTTGTTTGAAAATCATAAAAACCAAAAAATATAAATATTTTTATTTAAGGCGAAGTCAGGGTCCCTAGGGCGACTATTTCGCCCACATCGCCTCCTAGAATGATCCCTGTACATTCATAACCATTTTACCGTGACTGTTTCAAACAACCCTCATTTGAAGTGTTTTCAGCATTATGCCTATTCTGGTATTTTCAGGTACATTAATTGTTTTAGATCTGAAGACGACCTATTCGAATGTTTTCCTTTATTTAAAGGAGATGATAAAGTGAGTGATGACGATGATGATGATGATGATGATGAGGACATGCAAGTGCCAGTGTTTGATATGGAGAGCCCGGTGAGTGGACCAACTGCGTTTGAGATCATCTCTACAGATATTCACAAGGATGGGCTTATTGACTTTGTGGCAAGTATTTTATTTATTCTTTAAGTTTTAGTTTTTATTTATTCTTTAAGTTTAATTTTTAAATATATATAATTGTGTGGCAACTAGAAATGTTCTCTTCAGATGTGAGACTGAAGTGCATCTTTGGCATAAATTTAATTTCATGCTCAAGTAGTGTCGTGGCCGCGGTTCTGTGGTAGAGTGTCGGATTTTGAAAACTTGATAAAACAGAAAATGAACATTGATTGAAATTACTGATTACGCCCCTCACCATGGTAGGATATAGTTACTGAGCGCCCCTCACTATGGTAGGATATAGTTACTGAGCGCCCCTCACTATGGTAGGATATAGTTACTGACCGCCCCTCACTATGGTAGGATATAGTTACTGACCGCCCCTCACCACGGTAGGATATAGTTACTGACCGCCCCTCACCACGGTAGGATATAGTTACTGACCGCCCCTCACCACGGTAGGATATAGTTACTGACCGCCCCTCACCATGGTAGGATACAGTTACTGACCGCCCCTCACCATGGAAGGATATAGTTACTGACCGCCCCTCTCCATGGTAGGATATAGTTACTGACTGCCCTCACCATGGTAGGAACAAATCCTACTATGGTGCCGAATGCTTCTTGTGACATAGCTATCCAAATGGCAATACGGTCGGTGGTTCTACCCAGGTGCCCGCCAATGTCTGAAAAACTGTTTGATTGGCACCCAACAGTAGGAACGTCGCCATATGACCTACGCTCTCTATTGGAAATTAGCTCTTCACCATAAAAACATATTTTCATGTTTCACTATACAGTCAAACCTGTGTTAGTGGTCACCTGTATTAAGCAGCCAACCTGTATTAAGCAGCCAGTTTCCAGATTCCCAATATGTTGTTTTATTATACATTTGACCTCTATTAAACAGCCACCTGTGCTAAACAGCCACTTTCTGTGATTCCCTTGGCTGGCTGCTTAAGACAGGTTTGACTGTATCACCGTTTCACAATAAGGACCAGTTGTTGTATATACCGTGTTGTATTATTGTATATGGTGGGCATTGTGTCTTTTAAACCTTTCCCTCATAGAAGCACCTCTTGACGCCATTACCAATAAGACATACATTGACAATGGAGTAGCCAAACCAATGTTCATAATAAAGGCCAGAATCTCATGTAATCCCAGTAATATCTATGAAGGTGCGATAGATATGGCGACTACTTATCCACTGCATGATAGCTAAATGGCTGCCGTTTGTATGGAGATATTATATTGACCTAAATATCTATGAAGGAAAGGGTTAAGTAACACATACATATGCCATGTAAGCTTACATATTACTTGAGGAATTCTTTACTTTGAGTTTGTTGTAACATGCAGTATAGGATATCGAGCTCTTCTACATGTATATATTACAGATATACAGAATTTTGCTCACTAAAACTCTGGTGGTGGATCAGCATCCAGTCGTCATCGAGAGACGTTACTCCAACTTTGAACAACTTCATAGCAATTTGCACAAACATTTCCACCATCAGATGGACATAATAGTGTTTCCGAAAAAGCGACTGTTTGGTAACTTTTCGTCAAAAACAATAGCAAAAAGAAGCAGAGCATTCGAGCATTACCTTACATATCTCTACTCAGTACACGACATTCGCTTCTCACACACATTTTTAGAGTTCTTTTGTATAACAAATATCAAGGAAGCTTACAGGTCGATGTTGGCTATCGAGTATGGAATGGCAATCGTGAAATTGAAACGGGTGCTGAATACACAAGAGAAGATTGTTGGGGAGATGAACCTTCTGCTCGGAGAGACACTGTGTGCATTGGTTGCTTGCTATCAAGCTGTAGAAGATGATGCAAGCGCATTGAAGTATGGGAGACAAGCAATAAAATGTTACGTCAGTCATGAAGACAATACATTTTATCTCCCTTTGTTGCAAAGCTGTATACATCTGTGTTGGAAGCTAAGATTGCACAAAAAGAAGTTGGAAAAGAAATGGGACGAAATAAAAAGCGAGGCGAATGAAATTCCCAGTTTGCTTTCAGTTGTACTTAGCTCTGTAATTTTATGAGCAGTCATCAAAATATTTCTTTTGTTGAAATAATATTCAGATTCCATAATCAGAATTACCACATGGGTGGCAATCTTGAAAATGTATTAATCAAATATTCCTCTCAATCCAAGTGGTCAATTGTGATGTGTGTTGAATCAAGTGGAGCCGTTACGATTATGCCCGTAAGGCATTTAAATTTCACGTTGCCTCTTCTCTCTCCCTCGTGGTGATGGATTCCATCAAGAATGAGGTCTCGAGAGTGGTTAATATAAGTTGTAAGAACGTGTTTCGCAAAATGAACGTTGTGGTGGCCATACTGAAATTCTACTTTTATTTCTCGGTCCAAACTGCTTTGTGAACTCGCGGAAACTTTGTATGGAGAATCATAATAGCAGATAAATTAATTCTAGTTAAAGTAGCTCCGATCTGAAATTTAATACCCACCCCCAAAATCCATGTGGCCAATTTTAGAGCCTCAGTGCAAGTTCAGACCCGTAGCCACACTGAGGCACACCGAGGCAGTTTCCTCCGTTAACATTTCCAAAGCAACCAAAAAATAAATGAAAAATTAAATAAATAAAATGCAAATAATATCCTTTTGCTGTATAAAATGTTGACTGCTAGAGAGCTGAAAGGTCAGTACATAATTATACGTCTAAACTCATTAAATCAGAAAACGCAGGAAATCGCTTCTATACCCCAACACTTTTAAAGGGAAACATGACCCCGGACCCCCTAGATTGCCTCGGTTGAAATTTACCTCTGGCTACGGTACTGAAGTTGTAATGGCTACCTTTATAGCCATCTTCAACATCTAGTTCAACTTTCCACCAAAACACACAACAAACAAACAACTCATCCTGAAAGGGTTACTGTGACATCGGGATGACGAGATACGAGAGACAGTTACTCATCCTGAAAGGGTTACTGTGACATCGGGATGACAAGATACGAGAGACAGTTACTCATCCTGAAAGGGTTACTGTGACATCGGGATGACGAGATACGAGAGACAGTTGCTCACCCTGAAAGGGTTACTGTGACATCGGGATGACGAGATACGGGAAACAGTTACTCATCCTGAAAGGGTTACTGTGACATCGGTATGACGAGATACAGGAGACAGTTGCTCATCCTGAAAGGGTAACTGTGACATTGGGATGACGAGATACGGGAGACAGTTGCTCATCCTGAAAGGGTTACTGTGACATCAGGATGACGAGATACGGGAGACAGTTGCTCATCCTGAAAGGGTTACTGTGACATCGGGATGACGAGATACGGGAGACAGTTGCTCATCCTGAAAGGGTTACTGTGACATCGGGATGACGAGATACGGGAGACAGTTACTCGTATTGCTGATCTGAAGACCAATCTGGTTGTCACCATTAAGAAATCTATCTCGCCGTTTCCTCCCAAACTTTTATGTCATTTTACCCAAAAATTGCACTGTAAGGATCTCTGGTGTGTGTGTGTGTGGTGTGGTGTGGTGTGGTGTGGTGTGTGTGATACATACATACATACATACATACATTTATTTTCTTTGTTGTTTCATTTTGTTTAAAATATTTATTCATTCTTAAAACACTGTTGTGACGTCATACCTTTGTACTTGCAGTCCATTATTATTAATATTAGACTGCTTTCAAAAGGCCAGAGTGTTTATATTAAATCCTATGCATAAATGTACAAAACCAGCTTGTTATATAACTGTGTGTTTTAAATAAGATATAAGCCTCAAACAGATGTAAAATATTGGTTGGCACTGTCTTTGGCGCTAAACATCTCACACAATCCAATAGTTTACATATTGGATCGTTTTCGGCTTATATCCTATACATAATGTACAGTACATATCTATTGTATACAAAACGAAAATGGATTTAATCGAAACCGTAAAAGCTTATTGAGATTATCTTCATTGTTTCCTTTGCATCACATGGTATCAATTTTCAGTTTTCTCAACTGCATTATTGGCAATAACTTAAGCTTAAATTTGCATTATTGGCAATAACTTGAGCTTAAATTTGCATTATTGGCAATAACTTAAGCGTAAACAATAATTATTCATAAACTTATCACTATTAGTAATAATTTTGGCTTAAACTAGCATCAAATCCCTCCTCACTAGACAGACTCACTACTCACTAGACAGACTCACTCCTCACTAGACAGACTCACTACTCACTAGACAGACTCACTCCTCACTAGACAGACTCACTCCTCACTAGACAGACTCACTCCTCACTAGACAGACTCACTCCTGGGTCTCTCTGTCTGTATCATAGCACTGTCCTCTGGAGGAGACTCTGGAATGGGTCTCTGTCTGTATCATAGCACTGTCCTCTGGAGGAGACTCTGGAATGGGTCTCTCTGTCTGTATCATAGCACTGTCCTCTGGAGGAGACTGGAATGGGTCTCTCTGTCTGTATCATAGCACTGTCCTCTGGAGGAGACTCTGGAATGGGTCTCTCTGTCTGTATCATAGCACTGTCCTCTGGAGGAGACTCTGGAATGGGTCTCTGTCTGTATCATAGCACTGTCCTCTGGAGGAGACTCTGGAATGGGTCTCTGTCTGTATCATAGCACTGTCCTCTGGAATGGGTCTCTCTGTCTGTATCATAGCACTGTCCTCTGGAGGAGACTCTGGAATGGGTCTCTGTCTGTATCATAGCACTGTCCTCCACAAATCTAAAATGACTAATCTCTTCAGGAAGCGTCACTCATATGGGCAACCGGTAGCGACTACAGATCCGTCTGTGAAACCGGACCTCCATAGAGACATATGTTTATATACTATTGTATCTCCATTCTTAATCAATGGATATAGTCAGTTTGTCTCCATTCTTAATCAATGGATATAGTCAGTTTGTCTCCATTCTTAATCAATGGATATAGTCAGTTTGTCTCCATTCTTAATCAATGGATATAGTCAGTTTGTCTCCATTCTTAATCAATGGATATAGTCAGTTTGTCTCCATTCTTAATCAATGGATATAGTCAGTTTGTCTCCATTCTTAATCAATGGATATAGTCAGTTTGTCTCCATTCTTAATCAATGGATATAGTCAGTTTGTCTCCATTCTTAATCAATGGATATAGTCAGTTTGTCTCCATTCTTAATCAATGGATATAGTCAGTTTGTCTCCATTCTTAATCAATGGATATAGTCAGTTTATCTCCATAGAGATTATTGATAATTTTAAAGCAGCATTATATCGTATGAAATAAAAGATATTTGAAAAATTCAATTTTTACGTATGGGTAGCAATGCTGTTACACATTCTAACATTATACTTTGTATGCTTATGTTCATTTGGTAAACAGTGTTTATTTGTGATAAAACAAACTCGAAACCGAAAGTAGGACTTTCCGAGTCGATCGGTAACACACTTGTTTACAATCGGAACGCATCGTCCGCACTTGTTTGCATTCGGAATGTATCGTCCCCATTTGTCCCACGTTGTCTTTTTTAATTAAATTACTTGATATGTTGATTCATACCTCTGTTAGATAAGTCTTTTAGGGACATTTCTACATCCCCGCGAGGGGTTCGACATTAGAGGAAGATAGATGGATAGTATTTCCTGTTCAAAATATATACATTGTTTTCTACATCCTCTGTTGTTTCACGCAAGCGGGCTGTGCGTGTTTACATTTCGTGTGTTGATAAACAAATTTGCGTATACGACGGTTTAAATTTATTGGAATTTTATCGTTTCTGAGCGACTATTTCGATTTTTGTAAACACACACACATTAGAATTTATCTTTTACCCAAAACATCTTTTATTACGATGTAATGCTGCTTTAAGCGTTATGACCATTATGATATTGTTACCACTATTTCTCTTTGCTTGACAATATATATATGTGGTATTGGTATCAAGAGTCACTTGGATGTGGGACAGGACTAAAGCATGGAGACCATATGAATACTAGTAATAGCTTTCTATGTTTTTGAGTGAAATATTATTTGATCATTGGTTTAAACAAACAAATATTCTTTTTATTATAGGCTTAAAAAATTGTTTTTATGATAGAAAACAATGCAACTTTTGGTAAATGGTGCTATAGGTCGTGTTTAGATGACAATAAATGACGTCACTGACAGATTGAGACTGAAAACGTTCGCGTTGACATCATTTCAACATTCAGCAGCTAGGTACCACACAGCAAAGCAGTGAGAGATATAATTTGTTATTCCACTACTTTCAACCAGAGGAATAACACATTTTATTTCACTGATAAATTTCTATAATTCATTGGAAGTCATAAAATAAATATTCACATAAATACACATCTACTTACACAGAGAGACGGATCTGTAGTCCAGTGGTAACACGCTGGACTGGTAATCCAGGGATCGCAGGTTCGATCCCCCGTCTGACCCACAGGGATTCGGCACGTTTGGGGGTACTAGTATATATATTTTACTTAAATATATATACTAGTACCCCCAAACGTGCCGAATCCCTGTGGTCTGACCCTAATAAAATTAACAGTCTTTCAGATGGGACGTTAAACCGAGGTCTCGTGTCGGTGCTTTACACCATGCACGTAAAAGAACCAGAGGAGATTCTGGAATGGGTCTCTGTCTGTATCATGCACTATCCTCCAAAATCTAAAATAACTAATCTCTTCAGGAGGCGTCGCTCATATGGGCAACCGGTAGCGACGATAAATAAACGTAAAAACACAGAGAAATACTCAATTGTTATGTGTCAATATTGTTTATAACCAGAACAACATAGCTTTTTATAACTTTATTATTTTTCATTAATAAAATGACTTCTCAATTGTTCGTCACATTCTTATTTATTCTCCAGAGTCATCTGGAGGTCATCCGAGTCAATTAAAACAAGTGTTTTATTGGCTGTACTGGGTCAGCATGTTAAAAGGGCCATTTTATTAAAGTTTAAACTTTATTTATTTTACAGCGATTGCGAAGCAAGTGTTAACAACTTATATTAATCACTCATGTTGGCGCGGATGAAAGCGTATATGTGGTCATTCGTGTGGAAGGAAACCGGAGTACACGGAGAAAACCCACCTGTCCGATCTGGCGACCACCGTACCATCTCACATACTTCCAGGTCCAAGGATCGAACCAAGGTTGCATTGGTGAGAAGCGAGCGCGCTAATCTGACAGCCCATTTTATTAGCTTGCATAAGTCGACGTATTGCAACAACCATGCTACATGTATTATATTACTTGAGGCAATGGTTGCAGCACACATGTTATTAGCTCCATTATGTGAACTAGGTTGAAACAATTGCCTGGAATCAACGATTTGAAACAACTGTGTTATTAGCTCCCTGGAATCAACGATTTGAAACAACTGTGTTATTAGCTCCCTGGAATCAACGATTTGATGCAACTGTGTTATTAGCTCCCTGGAATCAACGATTTGATGCAACTGTGTTATTAGCTCCCTGGAATCAACGATTTGAAACAACTGTGTTATTAGCTCCCTGGAATCAACGATTTGAAACAACTGTGTTATTAGCTCCCTGGAATCAACGATTTGAAACAACTGTGTTATTAGCTCCCTGGAATCACCGATTTGAAACAACTGTGTTATTAGCTCCCTGGAGTCAACGATTTGAAACAACTGTGTTATTAGCTCCCTGGAATCAACGATTTGAAACAACTATGTTATTAGCTCCCTGGAATCAATAATTTGAAACAACTGTGTTATTAGCTCCCTGGAATCAACCATTTGAAACAACTGTGTTATTAGCTCCCTGGAATCAACCATTTGAAACAACTGTGTTATTAGCTCCCTGGAATCAACCATTTGAAACAACTGTGTTGTTAGATTTAGACCTCGATATAAAGTCCTAATGAAAGACTGTTAATTGTATTAGGGTCAGATGGGGGATCGAACGTGCGATCCCTGGATTACCAGTCCAGCGTTTTACCACTGGACTACAGATCAGTCTGTTACATTTGGTATTAATCAATAGTTGTTTTATTGCTGACTATAAATAAGACTTGGTCACAGTTTCAGTACCTAACGGTCACCCACATGGTTCGCCAGAAGCGAGGGTAAATAAGCTCAATCATCATCATCAGTTCCTATGAACTCTACATCCATGAGAACATTTAGAGCATGACAAATTCAGCCGATGTTACTAGACCCTCCATTTTTTCCGTAGCATAATAAATGGCACTTGTAATACTAGTACTCTATGCATTGTAAAACAACTACCTTTAGTTTTTTTAAATTTCTTTTCATGATAGATCCCACATTCCAGAGACATACCCGACGACTGTAGAATGTCGTTATCACATAACTTAGCTGGTATTCAATGCAATACAGTCGTCACATATTTTCTTATATGTACACACGTGTATGATTGTGATTGGCATGACATTGACAGCTTGAAATACACATTCGACATATACATGATGTTTGTGTTCATGCTTTATTTGTTGAAAATCAACTGCTTAGATCAATAAAATGCTAAATATGCACTAGTGGAATACGGTGATTAAAAATATTATGTCGATTATTTACATGAAGTTGTTTGATTATCAGGAACTAATTACTACGGCGCACGGATGCAGCTTAATATAATAAGCCTAGTGGAAGTCGTGATAGCGCAGTGGATGCGTGTTCGCTTCAGGTGCGAAAAGTCCGGAGTTCGAGCCCCACTGGAGCGGTTATGATTGTGCCCTTAGGCAAGGCATTTAAATTCCACATTGCCTCTTCTCTCTCCTTCATGGCGATGGATTCCATCAGGAATGAGGTCTCAAGAGTGATTAATATAAGTTGAAAGAACTTGTTTCGCAATCAATCTAAAATAATTTGTATAAACTAATAAGGATCAAAAGTATGCTGGCATACAGAAACGTATTTATCTTCAAACGTATGGTTGTTATTACTGTGGTAATGTGATAAAACGGATCTTACACGCCCAAACGGCTCGGTTAATAGCAACATTCCAAATCCCGTTTCATAAAATATGGTATGAAATCGCCACTCATGTATGATCCTATATTTATTAGTCATCATTCACCACAGTACAGTCAAACCTGTGCTAAAGGCCACCTCCGAATAAAGGCCGCATAAGAAAAACCTGTCTAAAGACCACCATTTTTCTCCCCCGTTGAGCCATTTTCAATGCATTTTAACCCTCTATTGAGAGGCCACCTGCCAACAAAAGCCACTTTTTGACTTTCCCGAGGGTGGCCTTTATAGACCGGTTTAACTGTATTTCCAAGAACTTAGATACCCTGGTATTTCTTGCATTTACATAAAGTGGTGTTACTATCTTTTGATCTGTGTGTTTTATGTTTATTTATCATCGCTACCTGTTGCCCATATGAGCGACGCCTCCTGAAGAGATTAGTCATTTTGGAGGATAGTGCAATTATACAGACAGAGACCAATTCCAGAGTTTCCTCTGGTTCTTTTACGTGCACGATGTAAAGCATCGACACGAGACATCGGTTTAATGTCCTATCTGAAAGACTGTTAATTTTATTAGTAGTTTATTTAGTTTGTAATTTTAGTCTCTGGTTAAATAGAGTTTGTAGCAGAGATATCTAGAGAGTTAGTGTATCTCGCACAACAGCATAGGTTAATCATTTGGGACAATGTCAATGGCAGATAATAACCCTAGGACCGCCGCCGTGGTCGAGTGGTTAAGGTCGCCGACTTGTATTCCACTGTAACTTATCATCACTGATGATCACGAGAACTAGCCCCGCTCAGGCCGTGTATATTTATATGAAAGCGATGGCAATTTCTTACGGAGGTTCGGGTATATACTGGTTAACCGCTGGAGCCTGTCTGTTGTAAGGTAAACTGCCCGCCGGCGATATAGTTTAGTCGGGTGCTGGTCAAAACGTACCCAAGTCAAAACGTACCCGCATTTTAAGTCAAAACGTACCCACTCAAGAAGTAAAACGGTGGCCATTTGGAATTTTAAACAGAACTAAAGTATATACAGAACATTTATTTTATTTGCAAACACTCGGGATCCAACATTATCATGAATTAAAGCAAGCGTGTTTCCAATTACCAACACAAACAAATTAACAAATATCAAATTCTTTTATGCAATCTATAACTCACAGGAACACATACCTTTATGTATGTTGAGAGAGAGAAAATACCAATTTATATGCATATTTTAATCTCAAGAATACCATTTTTCTCTCATACTAATACCTTCTAAGTATGAGTTTACCTATCTACAATGTTTTACTTGACACATAATATTTCCAATCTATTTCCAGTTATTCAATCTCTATATTATCCCATGGGTACGTTTTGACTTATGGTAGGGTACGTTTTGACTTCTGGGTGGGTACGTGTTGACTTATACCCAGGGTACGTTTTGACTGTAACCCGTTTAGTCGGCTTAGTCTTTCAAGTGGAGAGAGAGAGAGAGAGAGAGAGAGAGAGAGAGAGAGAGTGAGTGAGTGAGTGAGTGAGTGAGAGAGAGAGATCATTAACCTGATTTTCATTATTCACTCTTTTTGTGAGCCTTAGCTGCTGAGCTGCTTTACTTATGTTGATGTCCATGCTTTCCTAGATAGAAGTATGGTCTGATTTCGCTGTTGTAGATTCGTCACTGGTCTACGTAGCACTTTCTGTTGAGTAAGTATGCAAGCGAGAGCATTGCTTGAAGTTCCTCGGACTAGTCTGCCATTCGTATGACGTCAGTTGACCCCTATTGTAGCCATGTCAGATTTCAAATCTCGCGTGTGTCAATTGGAAATATGCACTGGCATAACCGAGAACAAAAACCGGACACACAACTGTAATATCAAGCATTTGCAACCAGTAGGCCTATACACGAGAATTGACAGTTTACATATATTAACAGCAATAGACTGAAATGGAATAAAAGGAAAGAAGACTTATATATACGCTTCAGTAGTTGGTCATATAAATTATTTCTACTATTCAAAAGTGTACCACTGTTCAGTCCCCAGCAATGATAGGTCTAACACTGCGATATTCCTACATTTTGTGTGTAGGCCTAGTATGTCTAAATGCTCCAAATAGCTGGAGGCTGAATTTGTGTCTATGGTATGAAGATACACAGATAAAATACATGTCACAGTGGTTCACTAATTGTTCTCCAGTTGCAATAATTATAATTATGTTGTACGGTAACGATTTCCAGCCATAATTTTCTTTTCGTTTGAAAATAATCCTTATTTTGATGACAGCTTGACGTACGCATGCGCAGTACGTTACTTCAGATTGTGAAATTCGAACATGCTGATCAAGACAACTTGACAAATTTAAACGTTTTTTATCACTTAAAGAGGACAAAACGGAGTCTTTTACCTTATCTAGCGGTAAACAACGTGTGCATGGATCCAAGAATAGCTTGGTATCCGCCTGAACATTTGGGATTGGCGCACGATATATGGACAACTATCTGGGAAGCTGAGATAGGCGTGGACAACATGTCCCTCAACAATTCAAATCCGAATTTGGACCAAAAACCACAAGAGTACATTCCGCTGAATTATACTAATAATTTAGATCACAAAATTGCTTCAAATAACAGACAAAACAGTATTCAAAACTCTCAGAATCAGTTTAAAAGGAAATGGGACAACAAGGCAAGCACGTATGGTTTGAATCATTCATCTAACAAACACTTTCTGAGGGAGGACGGTGGACTGACACCATGGAAGCCCAGAGGAAGATTGTACAAACTCCCAGGAGTTATTGGGTAATCCATCCTTATGATTTATTTCAATGTGTTTTTTTAATGATTTTCAGAAAATGCTCTAAAAGGTCAAGGTCATAAAATCAGTTTGTGATACATGTGGGGGTAATTTGACGACAACACAATTTATTATTAAAATGTTTTTAATTCACACTTGGTTGTTGTCATTGGTCAGTTTTGTGGAAGCACGTCTAGACTTCCTAATTATGTAATCTATATTTTACCAGTTTAATGAGTTTTACTTTATTAAAATGTTTAATTCAATGTCTTTCTCTATTTATTGTTGTTGATGCTAATTATTGTGTCATACTATGTTATATACTAATCAGCATGTAATTATAATTTATATCAAAAGATTTCTCAATTCCTGGATGAACACAAAAATTTAATTGGTTTTTGCTTGTTTTAACCCTTTCCCCCATAGAAGCACCTCTTGACACCATTACCAATATGACATACATTGATAATGTAGTAGCCAAACAAATGTTCATAATAAAGGCCAGAATCTTGTGTAATCCCAGTAATATATATGGAGGTGGGATAGATATGACGACTACTTATCCACTGCATGATAGCTAAATGGCTGTCGTTTGTATGGAGATATAATAATAATAGTATATTAACCTAAATCTCTATGTAGTCCCAGTGATATCTATGGAGGTGGGATAGATATGGCGACTACTTATCCACTAAATGGCTGTCGTTTGTATGGATATATAATAGTATATTAACCTAAATCTCTATGAAGGAAAGGGTTACATGGCTGTCGTTTGTATGGAGATATAATAGTATATTAACCTAAATCTCTATGAAGGAAAGGGTTAAATTAATGTTAATAGCACATTAATAGATATAACTTGTCGTATCCATTGATGTATGTGTGTTGAATGATAATGTTTATACGCGGAGTTCTTCTTTGTCTTTATTGTTGCCCGTCAATCGTGTTTTGATTATTATTGGAGCGTTAGTTTCAGGGCGTTCATTTGACCCGAGCTCCCGGGTTTTGACGCACGAAAATTGGTAAAGACGCTTTTTGACTCTTGGTGAAAATGCCCTGAGAGTCAACTTGACCCGGGGCGTTGATCGGTCATGCGTCAACAAATATTTTCTCAGCGGAGTAATTATCAAAATATGTCTGTCTACGAGGTCGAAGACCATAATCGTTCATATATAAAACACAGTTATTTTCATCAAAAGTCTGCTGCATTTCGTTATGAACACGATCGTGATTTACGAGGGACTCACAATCGGACAAATGGCGTCTAGGCAAACTTTACGTAAAATCTTTATCTCAACCAGCCGATCAGAATATAGTATCAACCACGCATAAAGCGCCTTCATCACTTGCGCCGCCCAGGGTTAGGTTCAAAACGCGTGGTTGATGTCATTATTCAGTTGGGTGGTTGAGAAAAAAGGCTTACCCAAACTTTAGTATCAAAGGGAAATAAATAATAACGTTTCTCTAATACCTGTACGGCTCGGTATTTTTCCGGTAAAAATTAGTTTTTATCAAAAGACATTATTGATTGTCACAATAAACACCTTTAGCAAGTTTTGCAAACAATCAATTACCGTTTGTGTTGTTTGCCATCATATGTGCTGCTAATCATGAGAACTGAGACGTTTAAGTAGGTGTTGACATTATGTGTATTGTCAATGTACAATCGGCATAGATAAAACGGTGTTTTTGTAACACGTGTATTGTCAATAATAAGTTGTCCGCTATTTGAGAAGCTTATAGTGGGCCACTGATATAGAAATTATACGCCGGAATCGTTTGATGATGCCTTTTGCTATTGTTTGTTACAGATTTCTATGGGGTATTCATTGTGTGCACCACCCATTAATCATTTCATTGTTTCTACATTATTCCTTCATTTTCTGGAGAATATTCCTAAATCGATCGTAAACCCCGCCCTCGTTATAATATGCAAAGTAATAATCTTCTTTGATATTTTATGGATAACAACAATTCTAGCTTAGAGAAATGTACAATTTTGTTATATGGCCCATACTTCCCGTTTTTCTGTTGATACTATTTAATTATCTCCCTTGATCAGAACCCCCCCCCAATATAACGGAAAAATAATTAATTTTCTAAATTTTAATTTAATAATAAGAGTCGAGAAGAACTCCCAGATGACAGACGGATCTGTAGTCCAGTGGTAACACGCTGGTGTGGTAATCCAGGGATCGCAGGTTCGATTCCCTGTCTGAAGTCTCAGATGGGACGTTAAACCGAGGTCTCGTGTCAGTGCTTTACACCGTGCACGTAAACGAACCAGAGGAGACTCTGGGATGTGTATCTGTCTGTATCATTGCACTATCCTCCAAAAATCTAAAATAACTAATCTCTTCAGGAGGCGTCGCTCATATGGGTAACCGGTAGCGACGATAAAGAAACGTAAAACACACACTCCCAGATATGTTGGCAACCGGTAGCAACGTTAAATAAAAAATCCCAAATAATGTATTTAATGAGTTATGACTGATTTGTTTAGTGAAAATGAAACAAGTGAAGCTTAACGAGAGCTTTGCAATGCTTGTCATTATCAGTACATGTATGTAGTTGCGAAAGATCATACATATGAATCTACTATTCATCTGTACTTAGCGTGTACAGTGGACGATAACAATAACTGATTGAGTCGTCGCCAAATTTACAGGAAGAAGATAGGCATAAAACAGAAAGTAGATTAATTGTGAAAATTGTATGTGTTTGAGATATTTTGAGTTTTTCGCAGAATTATCGAATATTTGAATATCTTCCCGACCGCATATTCGAATACCTAAATCGCTATTCGTTGCCATCCCTACTACTTACACTAATAGTTACCACAGTATACCATTTTGTGGTATGCCCATCCTGTCCATCTGCATATCCACAGGTACATTAAGCATCAGGGATGGGGTCGAATACTTCAAATACATTACGAATACATGTATTCGTGTATTTGCACGAATAACGATTACATATGAATACATGTTGTATTCATGAATACTGATTACAAATACCCCATCCCTGGTAAGCATCATTCAACATTTAGCATAATTACTGGGAAACGTTCATTTTGCCAGTGTCACGGACAAGTCAGTTTGGAAAAGAGTGTCTCGTCCTCTTGGTGAAAAATGCAATATCCATGACAGAATTCTACACTACCGTAATTGAAAGTGCTACCCCTCCTGTGGTTGACAATAGTGCATCGAAGAGTAAAACCATTTCGGAATGTCAATGAATATGATGACCGATACAAACCTTTACATCAAATGACAATTTGACTTATTATAAAGTTTAAAAACATCGTTGAAAGTCCACTTTGCAAATGTAGCGAATTAGAGACTACAGAACACTATTTCTTTAATACTTGTCCATTATACACAACTCACAGGACAATCAATACTCATTAACGAGATCACCCACATTACTGCACCAACATTTAACACAATTAGGATATGTACAACTCGGCAATGAACAAAACATACTACTTGTCACCCACGTTCACAAGTACATTAAAGACACAAAACAGTTTGCATAACATTACATCATGATATATACAATCGCCATATGAAACACCAGCTCAGTTTCCGTACATACACGTGCCGGTGGAATCTGAATCTCTCTCCAATTCAATATTATCTAGTCACTTGTGTTTGAGTAGTTTGATGTTAAGTGCCTTGGTCTTTCTGTTGCACAACCACAAAATGACGCCCCCTATTTCAGATGTAGTAGGTCCCAAAATGGCCCTGTGTTTGGAATACCTGTATTGAACGATGATACAATCATCATATACACGGAATAAACAAGAAAATGACTATCTTAGTATGTACGTGTTGTAGGAGGTTCTAAGTCGGTGAGAATCTGACAATATTCTTAAATAACCCTTTCAACATTACATACGTCTAAATAGCCTTACACAAAGTGTAGATCCAGATGAGCCGGCCCATAGCGAGTTGTCTGATCAGGATCTGCACTTTTTGTAAGTAATACTACTATCCTTAGACCAAACATACCATGGGCCAGTCCATGTCAGTTACTTGGTGTTTAATGGGTTACGCTAGAGCTGAAAAATGCAAACACACGAAACACATTTTTATCAATTTCATTTGTCGCTCAAACAGGGATTTAATTATCTTATCTTGTTGCACAATAAAAGCTATTTGTGGCAGATCTTCATAAATAACGAATATTAATTAATGTTATATCTTTTACTTCATGACTACATGTATAGGATATCTGTCGAGATATAGTAGTTTAATAATTATAAGGTGACCAAGAGTGGATGATAATTGAATATTGATAGCATGTGTGCAAAGAAAGCAACGGTAAAATAGGAGGAAATCACTTAGAGGACCTATCGGGGGTTCATTCTAGGTCAGAATTTTTGGGAGAAGTGAGAAAGCGCGTGATCGCTTCCTTAAATGGTGTTCTTTAATATACTTCTGCAAAATAGGGTTAAAATGCACAGTACAACCATTAAATACAACGTTTGAATACTAGTGCTTTATAATGGGCCAGGTCTTACTAGACAAAATTTTGTTTGAAAATCGTAAAAACCAAAAATAATATATTTTTTAGGTAGAAGAGGGCCCCCCCCCCCCCGAGGGCGAAGTCAGGGTCCCTAGGGTGACAATTTCGCCCACATCGCCCTCTAAAATGATCCCTGCCTATATACAGTATATCCAAAATTTTGAGTAGCTTGAGCCATGATAATGTTGTGGAGTATTCAGGGGCAGTAACTGGTCGATGTCTCTAAGTCAAGTTCCAACTGACTTATCCTCTTGAATCAATGGCCGGAAGTCGTGATAGCATAGTGGATGCGTGTTCGCTTCAGGTGCGAAAGGTCCGGAGTTCGAGCCCCGCTGGAGCCGTTACGATTGTACCCTTAGGCAAGGCATTTAATTTCCACGTTGCCTCTTCTCTCTCCCTCATGGCGATGGATTCCATCAGGAATGAGGTCTTGAGAGTGATTAATATAAGTTGTAAGAACTTATTTCGCAATCGAGCTAATATAAATTTGTATAATATTTGGCCGGAATGGAGTATCTCTCCAACAACGTCTAACATGCTCGTACAATGGTTTCATTGGCTACAAGAAACTATTTTTTTACATGAACCAATCGTAGGAATGTTGCCATGGTGTGTCGACTGTGTATCCTTGTACTGTGGTATGTATTCTTGTGTAAGCTCTACCACTTTGTTGACTCAGGGTCATAGGGTACAGAGGTCAAGTGAGTGATTGTAGTCGCTATTGTTTCTAAATATGTTCATTTCATCATATTATTAAAAATGTTTTAATACCGGTACATTGTGTTACATAATAAATACAGGGCGGGCGTAATATACGCCGAGAAATTGCTGTCGTACGTCCAAAATTACACCTAGCGGCGTACATCAGACGTCCATATTTTTCCAAATACGCCGAAATGTCAGCCCCCGGACGTCCACTTCAAATACCATTTTGTAAAATATCCAATTCTCGGATCAATAAGTGCTCCTTTCACGCCATAGGGTATTCGTTAATCCAATCAGTACCAAACAACCTTTGTGTCGCCGACAGCCCGATTCCACTCTGTATGCTGTCAATCATGACTCTGATAGGCGCAGTGACAGGATTAAGCCCCGCCTTTACTCGACAGGGAAGTGAAGCCACGTGCGTCCCGTAATTTCCAATATACAGTAGCTCACATACCTGTATGATTTCTCGCGTGTCGTAAAGACAATTAACACGCAATTATAGTATACAACAACAATAGAAAACAAATTAGTAGACGATCGGTCCGACTTGATTTCGGCATTTTCGTGTGTGCATCAGTCGTACAACTTTAATTGGGACACACATATTTTCTTAACGAATGCTAAATTAGACTAATGAGAAGACATAAACGCCGCCGCATTTTGTTTTCACAACAATTATCGTCATTAAGCATTCATTTTATGCTCGGTGATTTCACACATTTCATTCAATTCCAGTCTCAATTTTGTTTATATTCAAATAATTTCTCCACATCTTCCATAGCATGTCAAAATGTCGCAACGTTCGTTACTAGATTTTGGCGTCTCGCATGCAATAAAACGTAAAATTGACAATGTCGCGTCCGTTAACGTCGAGTCTGTTAGAAGTCCGAGTAAAGTTCTGAAGCCAGATCCGAAATCGAAATCGCGCGTCTTTCAGAAAACATGGCTCACGCAATTTGACTGGCTAGAACATAATTCAAATAGCAATCGCATGTTCTGCAAAGTATGTCGCGCTGCTGGCGTACAAAACTCGTTCACCAAAGAAGGAGCAGGTATGGTATATTAATTGAGTATTGTGCGTCTTTTTTTCCAGGTAATATAACGGGAGGAACTTAGTGCATAAGTACCGCCAATTCCTACCTACACATTCAGATAGCGTTTCGTGCATTCCTGCACGTAGTCGTAGACCACGATAACGTACACATACATTTGGGTGAATAATTAAAACTCAATGCGTACAGTATATTCAATTATACACTTAGTTTAAACAATATTTATTCACTTTTGAATCAAATATATATAAATATTGTTCCGTCATTACATTTGGTCACGACATTTTAATCCGTGCCATTATTTTATCGGTACTGTTCGAATTACGTCACTTCCATGTCAAACCGAAACTGAAAGGACGCCGCATTTTATGAGCCGTTTTGGCATTCAAATTATTGGTTCAGTTTTTGGAAATCACGACCTATTTACCACACACACACACATACACACACACACACATAAATATACATGTGTCATCTCGCCGGTGGTGTACTGACCTGGAGTGAAGGGAGATAACTAGCCCCGATCCGTGGGGCTTAGCTTAAAGTCTGCGCATGCACATTAATGAACTTTTATTTGGATAGATTCGGCAATAATATTTTATAATAACATCATCACAACAAATAATAAACAAAAGTAAGTTTAAAATAGTTATTTGTGGGGGTGAAATCATCCCAGTAAGAGGGCCACCATAACTTATCAAGAAAACCGAAATGTGTATTGGATCCGTGGATCCTGCTGCTTGTCTCTAAAATTGGCTGTCATGAGGGTATTTTTATATTTGTTTATATTGAACACAGTTTGTGATGTGTCATGTTTAGTTACAGAGCTAACTTAGTTGAAATTGGGTAACATAAATTATATTTATAATGTGCCATTAAATATATTGCATTTTTTGCAATTGGACTGTGTGTTCCTGTGACAAGTGTAGCCTGTGAACGTGGATTTAGTCTCCAGAACCGAATTAAGGTGAAGTCGCGAACCTCTCTGAGCCCGGAGAACTTGGAAACACTGATGCGGATCGCCAAGGGACCTGGCATGGACTCATTCCCGTACGAGCTGGCCATCGGTCATTGGAGGCGTGAGAAGAGACGGCGTCTGGCGAGACTATACCAACCGAAGAAGTGAACATGCTCATGTGTGCTACATAGAGACATTGACTGGTCGATAAAATTTATCCACATTTATGTATATATTAAAAACCAAGAAGTATGGCAAGAAACAATAAAGAATGTTGAAAGTATATGTATTTTATTATAAATATATTATCCAAGTTCATTAATTGAATGGCATGGAATGTTGAGGTGGTAAACAAATGTTTGAAATTAAGTTGCTAGCATGTACATGTTACACGACCAATGCGATTTCGCATGCTTGTTTAACACGTAAAATGATCTGGTGGATGGGACTTCCAAACATTTTGCCTGGGACTTCCAAATTGTCATGGCTGGAAGTCCAGACTTCCTGAATTATTTTCTTAGTGCAGGCCCTGAAATAGCACGATAGGTTTTCTAAAAACACACTGACGCATTGGCATATACGTATATGTATTATTTAGGAGAATGGATGCAGCATGGCTGATTGTGTGTGTTGCCTGTGCTCTTGTGTGTGTTGCCTGTGATCTTGTGTGTGTTGCCTATGCTCTTGTGTGTGTTGCCTATGCTCTTGTGTGTGTTGCCTGTGATCTTGTGTGTGTTGCCTGTGATATTGTGTGTGTTGCCTGTGATCTTGTGTGTGTTGTCTGTGCTCGTGTGTGTGTTGTGCCTGTGCTCTTGAGTTTGTTGTCTGTGCTCTTGAGTGTGTTGTCTGCTTTTCTGTGTGTTTGTTGCCTGTGCTCTCGTGTTTGTTGTCTGTGCTTTTCTGTATGTTTGTTGTCTGTGCTTTTCTGTGTGTTTGTTGTCTGTGCTTTTCTGTGTGTTTGTTGTCTGTGCTTTTCTGTATGTTTGTTGTCTGTGCTTTTCTGTGTGTTTGTTGTCTGTGCTTTTCTGTGTGTTTGTTGTCTGTGCTTTTCTGTGTATTTGTTGTCTGTGCTCTTGTGTTGTTGTCTGTGCTCTTGTGTTTGTTGTCTGTGCTCTTGTGTTTGTTGTCTGTGCTCTTGTGTTTGTTGTCTGTGCTCTTGTGTGTGTGTTGTCTGTGCTCTTGTGTTTGTTGTCTGTGCTCTTGTGTGTTTGTTGTCTGTGCTCTTGCGTGTGTTGTCTGTGCTCTTGTGTTTGTTGTCTGTGCTCTTGTGTGTTTGTTGTCTGTGCTCTTGTGTGTTTGTTGTCTGTGCTCTTGTGTGTTTGTTGTCTGTGCTCTTGTGTGTTTGTTGTCTGTGCTCTTGTGTTTTAACCATAGAAAGGTTACCACACCTAGCCAAAACAATAAATGGATGTTTAAAATGACATAAATGTTTCTGGTTACCTCAGCACAATTTGGGGGTTGTTTTGTTTATTTACAAGAAGGTTTAGAGCTATTCTCAATAGCTGCTCCTATTCTTACCCACTCACTAGTTGTCTCAGCTCTGTGGAATTCATGGCACGAAAAGTTGCACAAGTTAGCAGTGAGTGAGTGAGTGAGTGGGTGTTCTCTAACATATAATCTCTTGCAGGTTGTTGTTTAGATTGAAAAACTAGGTCACCTATTATCCAGGTTTCATTTTCGGTATTTGTTCCTAGAATGCTCTAGATAACGGAGATGTGTGGTCTGTTTAGATATTTTATCAATATGTTATTTTTAGTAAAATTAGTTGGGCAAACATTGTAAATTACATGCCATATATAAATACATACATTTTCTGAAAATGGTCAGTTTATAAATTATGTAATGGATATAAATACATTTTCTAAAAATTGTGGTATTGTAACTAAATATAATGCCAGATAGAGGTTTATGTTGAATTACGTTTTCGTACAATCTAATTTATTGACAAACATTTAAAGTTATTTAACTAAGTCTCTAAATCAAAAATGATATGTTTTATTTAATTTATTACCATGTTGAATGGAAGTACTTGGATCTCAATAACAATGTTGTAAACACAATCAATTTTATAGGATTTTTCTGAAGCAATGTGTTGGCCATTTTCACGTAAATTTTAAATGGAGCTGGTGAACTGTCGGATGCGGTCGAAGTCGTAAATAACTCTTAAAATTATTTATTTTTGGAATTGATGGTAATAAAGGATAATAACAATGTTGTTGACTGTAAATATTAATCATTATACAGTAAAACCCCTATAATACGACCACCTATGGGACTTCCAAAAAGTGGTCTTATTAGCGGGGTGGTCTCTTTATCAAGTTTGGTCCAGAAGACCAAATTATGAGAATTTTACTACATGTACAATGTATATATCACATATGACAATTTCTTGGTGTTTCTGTTTTAACCCTTTCAACCCCAAGTAACTCGCATGGACTGGTGCATGCTATTTTTAGACCAATAAATTAATAAGAAAATTACATTTGGACCAGTTCATTTATCAAAATGGGTAATTTTATCTAAAAATAGTAATAATTATTACTGGCAAAAAAGTGCAGATCCTGATGAGACGGCTCGTTACGAGCCGGCTCATCTGGATCTACACTTTTCATAAGCCTATTTAGAGGCCTGTGGGGTTGAAAGGGTTAATTACAGAAGGGTTGGTTGTTTCTATGGTTTAGGATTGTACTTCTGAAATCCATTCATAGACAACTGTATATCACAATTAATTAATTAATAATAAAATAAAGAACAATGAATGTAAATGAGTTAATCCATTTATTTTCAACATTTATTTTCTTGTTTTCATTAAAGCAGCATTACATCGTAATAAAGGATGTTTTGGGTAAAATATAAATACTAATGTGTGTGTGTTTACAAAAATCGAAATAGTCGCTCAGAAACGATACAATTCCAATAAATTTAAACCGTCGTATACGCAGGGATTCGGCACGTTTGGGGGTACTAGTATATATATTTACGTACAGGGATTCTATTCTGTGGGATGTCAGATGTAGGTTTATTCGGCAAAAATGTACGTCAAAAAGAGATTTCGTAGCATTTTCAATTTGTTTCAGAAAATTTCTAAAGCGGCGCAATTCGCATTGAAATGAGCGTTCTGATTGGATTATGATTATTCTTCATATATATATAAAAACATCTTGTTACATTCTAATAATCCAATCGGAACGCTCGTTTCAACGCGAATTGTGCCGCTTTAGAAATTTTCAAAACAAATTGAAAATGCTACGAAATCTCTTTTTGACGTACATTTTTGTCGAATAAACCTACACGTTAGTGGAAACACATTTTATTGATAATGTTATTCACAGTTAAAACTCTCCCGTCGAAGATTTTTTGTTGTTGCTGACAGAACTCGTGTCCTAGTATGGAAATGTGACCTGCTATGGCCACTGTCTGTGGCAATTGTTTGCAAAGTATACATGCACGCAGCTTAAAGTTGTGTTTTATTTGAAGAACAATATAAAGACTCGGGATAGGCGTTATATTTGGACAGATTTGTACAAAATTGTTTCAGGTAGGGCCATTTTACTGATCGATGCGAAATCTGACATCCCACAGAGTAGAATCCCTGTTCTTAAATATATATACTAGTACCCCAAACGAGCCGAATCCCTGTGGTCGTATACGCGAATTTGTTTATCAACATACGAAATGTAAACACGCACAGTGCGCATGCGTGAAACGACAGAGGATGTAGAAGACAGCGTATATATTTTGAACATGAAATACTATCTATCTTCCTCTAATGTCGAACCCCTCGCGGGGATGTAGAAATGTCCCTAAAGACTTAGCTAACAGAGGTATGAATCAACATATCAAGTAATTTAATTAAAAAAGACAACGTGGGACAAATGGGGACGATGCATTCCGAATGCAAACCAGTGCAGACGATGCATTCCGGTTGTAAACAAGTGCGTTGCTGATCGACTCGGAAAGTCCTACTTTCGGTTTCGAGTTTGTTTTATCGCAAAAAAACACTGTTTACCAAATGAACATAATCATACAAAGTATAATGTTAGAATGTGTAGCAGAATTGCTACCCATACGTAAAAATTGAATTTTTCAAATATCTTTTATTTCATACAATGTAATGCTGCTTTAAATATATTGTGATGTATACAACCACAGTAGTTTCCTTGAAAAGTACATATCATCATCAATCATTCATTATTTAAAAAAAAACATTCACGGGTTGACTGCTTATATAAACACTTCATTTTCACGGATTGTTTCTCGATCTCATCTTGGCGGTTTTAGCCAAGTCCTGTGACAGAGTGCCCAAGTCCTTACACATGCAGTACAACTTTAGCTGCGATACTCCACTCCAGACAATATACAAAAGATTAAAAGCAATCGAAACCAATCATTTACAATCAACACTTCCATGTTTATCTCACTTAACCTTGACCCATACCATAAAGTGGTCGCTTAATTGTCGTAAAACAGGGACATAATTAAAAATGTTTTATCAATGAAAGTGAGAAAATCGCCCACGGTCGTATTAGGGGTTCAATTAGCAAAGGATTAATGGCATTTGTCTGAATTAACTGGTCGTATTACGGAATAACGGGGTGGTCTGGTTATCGGGGTCAACGACCATTGACATGTATAGTGAAATATTCCGTTCTGAAAAAAATCATTCGCAATAGCGGGGTGGTCTAGAAATCGGGGTGGTCGCATAGTGGGGTTTTACTGTATATGGTGTAACCTGTCGAATAAATTGGAAGGAATGGGCAAACAACATAACGTAGATGCAGATCAGCCGTGTCTGATCAGGATCTATGTTGTTTCCTATTCAGACAAATGTTTCCGCTATTCGAATAGCAAACAACATAGAGACAGCACATTAACAGCATAGAGCCAGATCAGACAGAACTGAATGTGACATCTGATCTGGCTCTATGCTGTTTGCAAAAGCGGCTTTAGTTGTGATTGGCAGGTTACGGGTTAATTACAGTTGCTGAAAAATGCTAAATAATCTACACACAATGAAGCAGTTTCTAACAATTTGCTCATTGATCCAACTAGCAGAATAACATATAATGTGAACAAACAGTGCAGTTGTTAATGAAGATGGTTATAGATTTTTCAATTAAACGAAATAGTTCAGATGGTACTAGCACATTCAATATTTGCTGTAGTTTTGATGAGGGGGTCTGCGTGGCCGAGTGGTTACTTCGACTTCAATGCACATGCCCCTCACAGTTATATGTAGTTTTGATGAGGGGGTCTGCGTGGCCGAGTGGTTACTTTGACTTCAATGCACATGCCCCTCACAGCTATATGTAGTTTTGATGAGGGGGTCTGCGTGGCCGAGTGGTTACTTTGACTTCAATGCACATTCCCCTCACAGCTATATGTAGTTTTGATGAGGGGGTCTGCGTGGCCGAGTGGTTACTTTGACTTCAATGCACATGCCCCTCACAGCTATATGTAGTTTTGATGAGGGAGTCTGCGTGGCCGTTTTGATGAGGGGTCTGCGTGCCAGTGGTTACTTTGACTTCAATGCACATGCCCCTCACAGCTATATGTAGTTTTGATGAGGGGGTCTGCGTGGCCGTGTGGTTACGGTTGTTGACTTCAATGCACATGCCCCTCACAGCTATATGTAGTTTTGATGAGGGGGTCTGCGTGGCCGTGTGGTTACGGTTGTTGACTTCAATGCACATGCCCCTCACAGCTATATGTTGTTTTGATGAGGGGGTCTGCGTGGCCGAGTGGTTACTTTGACTTCAATGCACAATGCTCCCTCACAGCTATATGTAGTTTTGATGAGGGGGTCTGCGTGGCCGAGTGGTTACTTTGACTTCAATGCACATGCCCCTCACAGTTATATGTAGTTTTGATGAGGGGGTCTGCGTGGCCGAGTGGTTACTTTGACTTCAATGCACATGCCCCTCACAGCTATATGTAGTTTTGATGAGGGGGTCTGCGTGGCCGAGTGGTTACTTTGACTTCAATGCACATGCCCCTCACAGCTATATGTAGTTTTGATGAGGGGGTCTGCGTGGCCGAGTGGTTACTTTGACTTCAATGCACATGCCCCTCACAGCTATATGTAGTTTTGATGAGGGGGTCTGCGTGGCTGAGTGGTTACTTTGACTTCAATGCACATGCCCCTCACAGCTATATGTAGTTTTGATGAGGGGGTCTGCGTGGCCGAGTGGTTACGGTTGTTGACTTCAATGCACATGCTCCTCACAGCTATATGTAGTTTTGATGAGGGGGTCTGCGTGGCCGAGTGGTTACTTTGACTTCAATGCACATGCCCCTCACAGTTATATGTAGTTTTGATGAGGGGGTCTGCGTGGCCGAGTGGTTACTTTGACTTCAATGCACATGCCCCTCACAGCTATATGTAGTTTTGATGAGGTGGTCTCGTGGCCGAGTGGTTACTTTGACTTCAATGCACATGTCCCTCACAGCTATATGTAGTTTTGATGAGGGGGTCTGCGTGGCCGAGTGGTTACTTTGACTTCAATGCACATGCCCCTCACAGTTATATGTTGTTTTGATGAGGGAGTCTGCGTGGCCGAGTGGTTACTCTGCACAAGCTCCTCACAGCTATATGTAGTTTTGTTGAGGGGGTCTGCGTGGCCGAGTGGTTAGTTTGACTTCAATGCACATGCCCCTCACAGCTATGTGTTGTTTTGATGAGGGGTTCTGCGTGGCCTAGTGGTTACTTTGACTTCAATGCACATGCCCCTCACAGTTATATGTAGTTTTGATGAGGGGGTCTGCGTGGCCGTGTGGTTACGGTTGTTGACTTCAATGCACATGCCCCTCACAGCTATATGTAGTTTTGATGAGGGGGTCTGCGTGGCCGTGTGGTTACGGTTGTTGACTTCAATGCACATGCCCCTCACAGCTATATGTTGTTTTGATGAGGGGGTCTGCGTGGCCGAGTGGTTACTTTGACTTCAATGCACAATTTTTGCACATGCCCCTCACAGCTATATGTAGTTTTGATGAGGGGGTCTGCGTGGCCGAGTGGTTACTTTGACTTCAATGCACATGCCCCTCACAGTTATATGTAGTTTTGATGAGGGGGTCTGCGTGGCCGAGTGGTTACTTTGACTTCAATGCACATGCCCCTCACAGTTATATGTAGTTTTGATGAGGGGGTCTGCGTGGCCGAGTGGTTACGGTTGTTGACTTCAATGCACATGCCCCTCACAGCTATATGTAGTTTTGATGAGGGGGTCTGCGTGGCCGAGTGGTTACTTTGACTTCAATGCACATGCCCCTCACAGCTATATGTAGTTTTGATGAGGGGGTCTGCGTGGCTGAGTGGTTACTTTGACTTCAATGCACATGCCCCTCACAGCTATATGTAGTTTTGATGAGGGGGTCTCGTGGCCGAGTGGTTACTTTGACTTCAATGCACATGTCCCTCACAGCTATATGTAGTTTTGATGAGGGGGTCTGCGTGGCCGAGTGGTTACTTTGACTTCAATGCACATGCCCCTCACAGTTATATGTTGTTTTGATGAGGGAGTCTGCGTGGCCGAGTGGTTACTCTGCACAAGCTCCTCACAGCTATATGTAGTTTTGTTGAGGGGGTCTGCGTGGCCGAGTGGTTAGTTTGACTTCAATGCACATGCCCCTCACAGCTATGTGTTGTTTTGATGAGGGGTTCTGCGTGGCCTAGTGGTTACTTTGACTTCAATGCACATGCCCCTCACAGTTATATGTAGTTTTGATGAGGGGGTCTGCGTGGCCGTGTGGTTACGGTTGTTGACTTCAATGCACATGCCCCTCACAGCTATATGTAGTTTTGATGAGGGGGTCTGCGTGGCCGTGTGGTTACGGTTGTTGACTTCAATGCACATGCCCCTCACAGCTATATGTTGTTTTGATGAGGGGGTCTGCGTGGCCGAGTGGTTACTTTGACTTCAATGCACAATTTTTGCACATGCCCCTCACAGCTATATGTAGTTTTGATGAGGGGGTCTGCGTGGCCGAGTGGTTACTTTGACTTCAATGCACATGCCCCTCACAGTTATATGTAGTTTTGATGAGGGGGTCTGCGTGGCCGAGTGGTTACGGTTGTTGACTTCAATGCACATGTCCCTCACAGCTATATGTAGTTTTGATGAGGGGGTCTGCGTGGCCGAGTGGTTACTTTGACTTCAATGCACATGCCCCTCACAGCTATATGTAGTTTTGATGAGGGGGTCTGCGTGGCCGAGTGGTTACTTTGACTTCAATGCACATGCCCCTCACAGCTATATGTAGTTTTGATGAGGGGGTCTGCGTGGCTGAGTGGTTACTTTGACTTCAATGCACATGCCCCTCACAGCTATATGTAGTTTTGATGAGGGGGTCTGCGTGGCCGAGTGGTTACGGTTGTTGACTTCAATGCACATGCTCCTCACAGCTATATGTAGTTTTGATGAGGGGGTCTGCGTGGCCGAGTGGTTACTTTGACTTCAATGCACATGCCCCTCACAGTTATATGTAGTTTTGATGAGGGGGTCTGCGTGGCCGAGTGGTTACTTTGACTTCAATGCACATGCCCCTCACAGCTATATGTAGTTTTGATGAGGTGGTCTCGTGGCCGAGTGGTTACTTTGACTTCAATGCACATGTCCCTCACAGCTATATGTTGTTTTGATGAGGAAGTCTGCGTGGCCGAGTGGTTACTTTGACTTCAATGCACAAGCTCCTCACAGCTATATGTAGTTTTGTTGAGGGGGTCTGCGTGGCCGAGTGGTTAGTTTGACTTCAATGCACATGCCCCTCACAGCTATATGTTGTTTTGATGAGGGGTTCTGCGTGGCCTAGTGGTTACTTTGACTTCAATGCACATGCCCCTCACAGCTATATGTTTGAGTCCCACAAGGGGTGTGGAATTCTGCCATGTGAGGAAGCTATCCAGCTGACTTGTGGCATATTGGTGTGTCAATCATGACCAATAACAGTTGGAGAATCGCCATATCACCTAAGCTGTTGGTGCAGCATTAAAGTTAAACCCCAATATGCATCATATTTCAGGTGGTATGAGTTTCAGCCCTGTCCGGATCAGACGGATATGTAGTCCAGTGGTAACATGCTGGACTGGTAATATAGGGATTGCAGGTTCGATCCCCCATCTGACCCTCATAAAATTAACCACTTTCAGATGGGACGTTAAACCGAGGTCTCGTGTCGGTGCTTTACGCCATGCACGTAAAAGAACCAGAGTAGACTCTGGAATGGGTCGCTGTCTGTATCATTGCACTATCCTCCAAAAATCTAAAATGACTAATCTCTTCAGGAGGCGTCGCTCATTAATCTCTTCAGGAGGCGTCGCTCATATGGGCAACCGGTATCGACGATAAATAAACGTAAAACACACACAGCCCTGTCAGGCTGTCGTGTCCAGGCACATGTTGGTACAATGCTCTCTGTTTCAGTGTTTCTATTTCAGAATACAGTCTACACCCATTATGTCGTATTCCGTCGGACCTAACAAAATACCTCGTGGTACGAGTTTGAGCCCTGTCAGGCTGTCGTGTCCAGGCACATGTTGGTACAATGCTCTCTGTTTCAGTGTTTCTATTTCAGAATACAGTCTACACCCATTATGTCGAATTCCGTCGGACCGAACAAAATACTTTGACTTGACGAAATTCAATATAAACAGAGCCAGTTGTATGTAAAATGATAGTGTCTGAAACGGGAGATTGATCTGACTTAGATATAACCGGAGAATTCAACAAAATCGACTTTGACATTGCTGATGTAGACTGCATATGACATGTCACGTTTTAGTAAACACATGTTGATATTTCAGAATGAAAGTAAGCACATGCACTGGTACCCTCCCTGTAAGCACATACATATACTGGTACCCTGTAAGTACATACATGTACTGGTACCCTGTTTCTATTTCAGAATGAAAGTAAGCACATGCATGTACTGGTACCCTCTAAGCACATGCATGTACTGGTACCCTGTTTCTATTTCAGAATGAAAGTAAGCACATACATGTACTGGTACCCTGTAAGCACATGCATGTACTGGTACCCTGTTTCTATTTCAGAATGAAAGTAAGCACATACATGTACTGGTACCCTGTAAGCACATGCATGTACTGGTACCCTGTTTCTATTTCAGATTGCATGAAGAGATCAAGGACTTCTATGAATACATGTCACCGACAGCTGAAGAGGCCAATATGAGATCTGATGTTGTACATCGCATTAGAAATGTCATCAATGGTCTGTGGACTAAAGCTGATGTAAGTGCATTTCTTTACATATACCTATGTACCTCTACTATGTACCTAACCTATGTGTTAGAATGCTTCTCAAGTTACGTGTAAAGTGTATCGCAGACTGTGTCCATGTTACCAGTACTGTGAGGTCATTGATGAGCCGTACCAAGTAATCAGTTTATACAAATTTATTTTAGCTCGATTGCGAAACAAGTTCTTACAGCTTATATTAATCACTCTCGAGACCTTATTCCTGATGGAATCCATCGCCACGAGGGAGGGAGAAGAGGCAGCGTGGAAATTAAATGCCATGCCTAAGGGCACAATCGTAACGTACCAAGTAATTATTGCCTGTGCACATGTAGAACCACGGCTCCATCTTACATGTACTTGAACCATTTGCGTGGGGTTATGTTTTGTAAATTCTCTTGTAAAAATGATAATACACAGTCCATCGCTGCTATTGAGGTTCAAAATAGACAACTGTTTAACTTTCTTTTCTCAGTTGTCAATCTATTATATCCAAATTCCAACCTGTGCCGTCTCCATCCAAGCTACGTTCTGTTTCACACCTGCCAGCAAATCCCCGGCAGGAATTCAATTAGACTACACCCCACTGGTTATTGATCTCGAATGGAAGTCGTGGTAGCGCGTTCACTTTAGAAGAAAAGTCCGGAGTTCGAGCCCCACTGGAGCCGTTACGATTGTGCCCTTAAGAGGCATTTAATTCCACAGTGTCTCTTCTCTCTCCCTTGTGGCGATGGATTCCATTTGGTGCGTTGATGCGACTTTGAACCCCAAAAACAAGCAGAACTCTTGTCTTACTACAGTTGTGTGCTAACGAAGACTTATTGTGTATTTTAGGTGCAGATATTTGGCAGTTTTCGTACTGGGCTTTATCTTCCTACGAGGTAAGACAACGTAATATGACTGTTTCTATGAATTATGACGGAGATTCCTAGCAAGCTCATATTTAAAGCAGCACTATATCGTAATAAAGGATGTTTTTTCCCGGTAAAATATAAATACTAATGTATGTGTGTTTACAAAAATCGAAATAGTCGCTCAGAAACGATAAAAATCCAATAAATATACATCGTCGTATACGCATGTTGTTTATCAACAAACGAAATGTAAACGCACACAGCGCGCATGCGTGAAACAACAGCGCATGTTGAAAAGCATGTTGGAATGTCAACATATTTTGAACATGAAAGACTATCTATCTATCTTCCTCTAATTAATATAAGCATATATAAGTTGTTAAAACTTGCTTCGCAATCGTTGTAAAATAAATAAACTTTCAACTTATGACTGGATATTGTATCTGCGCCGTGGCTACTTTGGGTGTTGTTATTACGTTGATAAGCAGAGCAAACCGGTGATTCCTTATTAATCCCTTGTACTGATTTAGCATCTAATAGGCTTATCAATGTACAGTCAAACCTGTGTTAGTGGCCACTTCTATTAACCCATTCAACCCCAAGTAACTGACATGGACTGGTGCATGCTATTTTTAGACCAATAAATTAATAAGAAAATTACATTCGGACCAGTTCATTTATCAAGATGGGTAATTTTGTCTAAAATTAATAATTATTACTGGCAAAAAAAGTGCAGATCCTGATGAGACGGCTCGTCACGAGCCGGCTCATCTGGATCTACACTTTTTCATAAGCCTATTTAGAGGCCTGTGGGGTTGAAAGGGTTAAGCAGCCAATTTCCAGATTCCCAATCGGTTGTTTTATTATATATTTCAAGTGTGTTAATCAACCACCTGTGTTAATCAACCACCTGTGTTAATCAACCACCCGTGTTAATCAACCACCTGTGTTAATCAACCACTTGTGTTAATCAACCACCTGTGTTAATCAACCACCTGTGTTAATCAACCACCTGTGTTAATCAGCCACTTTCTGTGATTCCCTTGGCTCGCTGCTTAAGACAGGTTTGACTGTATTTCTGTTGGAATGTTGTTTGCAATGTCACCCATGAATGTATTATTTTCAGTGACATAGACCTGGTTGTGTTTGGCAAGTGGGAAAAGTTACCTCTACATACTCTACAGAAAGCTCTGTTAGAAAAAGGGATTACAGATCAGGACAATATCAAAGTACTGGATAAAGCCTCGGTATGTATCAACCTGCAGTCAAGCATGTGCTAAAGACAGTCCGGATGAACACCACCTGTCAAAGATCACCTATTACAAACCTGTCCAAGATCACCAATTACAAACCTGTCAAAGATCACCAATTACATACAAACCTGTCAAAGATCACCAATTACATACAAACCTGTCAAAGATCACCAATTACATACAAACCTGTCAAAGATCACCAATTACATACAAACCTGTCAAAGATCACCAATTACAAACCTGTCAAAGATCACCAATTACAAAAGATCACCAATTACAAACCTGTCAAAGATCACCAATTACATACAAACCTGTCAAAGATCACCAATTACAAACCTGTCAAAGATCACCAATTACATACAAACCTGTCAAAGATCACCAATTACATACAAACCTGTCAAAGATCACCAATTACAAACCTGCCACTAAAGATCACCAATTACAAACCTGTCAAAGATCACCAATTACATACAAACCTGTCAAAGATCACCAATTACAAACCTGTCAAAGATCACCAATTACATACAAACCTGTCAAAGATCACCAATACAAACCTGTCAAAGATCACCAATTCATCAAACCTGTCAAAGAGCACCAATTACATACAACCTGTCAAAGATCACCAATTACAAACCTGCCACTAAAGATCACCAATTACAAACCTGTCAAAGATCACCAATTACAAACCTGTCAAAGATCACCAATTACAAACCTGTCAAAGATCACCAATTACATACAAACCTGTCAAAGATCACCAATTACAAACCTGCCAAAGATCACCAATTACAAACCTGTCAAAGATCACCAATTACAAACCTGTCAAAGATCACCAATTACAAACCTGTCAAAGATCACCAATTCATACAAACCTGTCAAAGATCACCAATTACAAACCTGTCAAAGATCACCATTACAAACCTGTCAAAGATCACCAATTACAAACCTGTCAAAGATCACCAATTACAAACCTGTCCAAGATCACCAATTGCATACAAACCTGTCAAAAGATCACCAATTGCATACAAACCTGTCAAAAGATCACCAATTGCAAACCTGCCACTAAAGATCACCAATTACAAACCTGTCAAAGATCACCAATTACATACAAACCTGTCAAAGATCACCAATTACAAACCTGTCAAAGATCACCAATTACAAACCTGTCAAAGATCACCAATTACAAACCTGTCAAAGAGCACCAATTACATACAAACCTGTCAAAGATCACCAATTACAAACCTGTCAAAGATCACCAATTACAAACCTGTCAAAGATCACCAATTACAAACCTGTCAAAGATCACCAATTACAAACCTGTCAAAGATCACCAATTACAAACCTGTCGAAGATCACCAATTACAAACCTGTCAAAGATCACCAATTACATACAAACCTGTCAAAGATCACCAATTACAAACCTGTCAAAGATCACCAATTACAAACCTGTCAAAGAGCACCAATTACATACAAACCTGTCAAAGAGCACCAATTACAAACCTGTCAAAGAAGAAAATGTTGTACTTAACACGCTGGACTGGTAATCCAGGTTTGATTCCCCCCCCCCCCCCCCCCCCGTCTGACCATAAATGAATAAAATTAAGTCCTTCAAGTGGGACTGTAAACCGAGGTCTCGTTATTTTTGTTTTATTTATATTTTCAGTCAACTGCAATCTAGTCTGTTATGTATAGTCAAGTCAAAATCCTTTATTTCTCTCAATTCATGTTAGCATGAACACATGAGGTTATACATGTAAATATGTTACAAGAGGCTCTTTGAACGACATTACAAACAATATATAAAACACACTGATTTACAGTAGCATATTACATGTAATGCAAATATAAGTACAAAGGAATTATCCCAATATCATATCCCAAGCAAAATTGTTTTCATGAATTTGCACAGTTTCAGAAATTCTGATCTGTTCGTAGTATTTATGAGCTGTAGGATATCAGCCGAAAATGATCCAATATGTAAATTATTGGACTGTGTGAGGCGCATTACTTAAAACACACACTTATATAATAATATCCTACTAATTAAAATTGTTACTTTCGTACATGTACGCGTAGGATTTAATATAATGGTCTGGCCTTTTGACACCAGTCCAATATTAATAATAATGGACTGCAAGTACAAAGGTATGACATTGTTTTAATATGAATTATTAAAACTATTTTTATGGTGTAGAATTATTATGATATCATACTTTTACAGTTATAAAGTGCTATCGTCTGCCCCCCACAGTTATAAAGTGCTATCGTCTGCCCCCCACAGTTATAAAGTGCTATCGTCTGCCCCCCACAGTTATTAAGTGCTATCGTCTGCCCCCCACAGTTATAAGTGCTATCGTCTGCCCCCCACAGTTATAAAGTGCTATCGTCTGCCCCCCACAGTTATAAAGTGCTATCGTCTGCCCCCCCCACAGTTATAAAGTGCTATCGTCTGCCCCCCACAGTTATAAAGTGCTATCGTCTGCCCCCCACAGTTATAATGCTATCGTCTGCCCCCCACAGTTATAAAGTGCTATCGTCTGCCCCCCACAGTTATAAAGTGCTATCGTCTGCCCCCCACAGTTATAAAGTGCTATCGTCTGCCCCCCACAGTTATAAAGTGCTATCGTCTGCCCCCCACAGTTATAAAGTGCTATCGTCTGCCCCCCACAGTTATAAAGTGCTATCGTCTGCCCCCCACAGTTTAAAGTGCTATCGTCTGCCCCCCACAGTTATAAAGTGCTATCGTCTGCCCCCCACAGTTATAAAGTGCTATCGTCTGCCCCCCACAGTTATAAAGTGCTATCGTCTGCCCCCCACAGTTTATAAAGTGCTATCGTCTGCCCCCCACAGTTATAAAGTGCTATCGTCTGCCCCCCACAGTTATAAAGTGCTATCGTCTGCCCCCCACAGTTATAAAGTGCTATCGTCTGCCCCCCACAGTTATAAAGTGCTATCGTCTGCCCCCCACAGTTATAAAGTGCTATCGTCTGCCCCCCACAGTTATAAAGTGCTATCGTCTGCCCCCCACCCCCACGATGGAAACATTAAAAACAAACTTTAATAGCATTATATTAATAATGCATATTTCGTGTACCTTACACAATTATGTTTACACTCTCGGGATCATTATATATCTGTGTAAGTTCACTATATTATAGTCTCATGTTGTACACATGTACATTGTACCTTAGTGAAATAAATGGAAGTTGTGATAGCGCAGTGGTAGTGCATTCAGGTGTGAACTGCCCGGAGTCAAGCTTCACTGGAGCCGTTGTGATTGTGCCCTTAGGCAAGGCATTTAGATTCCACATTGCCTCTTCTCTCCCTCGTGGCGATGGATTTCGATTAAATCCATTTTCATTCTGTATACAATAGATATGTACTGTAGATTATGAATTAATAAATATGTTTAAACCAACTTGTGAACTGGTGTTAATGGTTTCATGTAGCAAGCATCTAAAGATACTTTCCAATAGTTCTATTTCAGTCTACTACTCTACATTAACATTAAACGCGTATACATTAACCCTTTCCCTCATAGAAGCACCTCTCGACGACATTACCAATACGACATACATTAACCCTTTCCCTCATAGAAGCACCTCTCGACGACATTACCAATACGACATACATTAACCCTTTCCCTCATAGAAGCACCTCTCGACGACATTACCAATACGACATACATTAACCCTTTCCCTCATAGAAGCACCTCTCGACGACATTACCAATACGACATACATTAACCCTTTCCCTCATAGAAGCACCTCTCGACGACATTACCAATACGACATACATTAACCCTTTCCCTCATAGAAGCCTCTCGACGCATTACCAATACGACATACATTAACCCTTTCCCTCATAGAAGCACCTCTCGACGACATTACCAATACGACATACATTGACAATGTAGTAGCCAAACCAATGTTCATAATAAAGGCCAGAATCTCATGTAGTCCCAGTAATATCTATGGAGGTGGGATGGATATGGCGCCTACTTATCCACTGCATGATAGCTAAATGGCTGTCGTTTGTATGGAGATATAATAGTATATTAACCTAAATCTCTATGTAGTCCCAGTAATATCTATGGAGGTAGGATAGATATGGTGACTACTTATCCACTGCATGATAGCTAAATGGCTGTCGTTTGTATGGAGATATAATAGTATATTAACCTAAATCTCTATGTAGTCCCAGTAATAGCTATGGTGGTGGGATAGATATGGCCAATACTTATAATATCCACTGCATGATAGCTAAATGGCTGTCGTTTGTATGGAGATATATTAGTATATTAACCTAAATCTCGATGTAGTCCCAGTGATATCTATGGAGGTGGGATAGATATGGCGACTACTTATCCACTGCATGATAGCTAAATGGCTGTCGTTTGTATGGAGATATAATAGTATATTAACCTGATGTCATCATCCCGAATGCTACACGTACTATTCAAGCGGTATATTTGCTCATTTCAGGTACCGATCGTGAAATTAACGGATCTGGAGACAGATATCAAGGTGGACATCAGTTTCAATGTACCCAACAGCGTGAAAAGTGCCATGCTCATCATTGTATGTATCTCTTCTTGTACATCACACTTGTTTTGCACCGGGGCTCCCACTCCCCCATGGCCTCCTCCCCCTCCTGGTCAATATGGCAATGCTTGCACCGGGGCTCCCCCGCGGCCCCCTCCTGGTCAATATGGCAATGCTTGCACCGGGGCTCCCCCGCGGCCTCCTCCCCCGCCTGGTCAATATGGCATGCCAGTGTCATGATCCCTTAAATGTGGAATGATGTGTGGCATGATGCCTTGTGTTTCGGATATATTGGACGCTTCATCAGGGTTCCCGCTGTCGGTCACCAATGGCACGATTTGTGACAAAAAACAAATATTGGCGCTAAATTTTGTGAATTGGCCAAACTCTTTTGCTCAACTATTTTTTTTGTTTTTTCGGGCACATGTTTTGTCAAATACATGGCTTCAAATATTTATTTGTAAACTATATTATATGGCTCTTAGTTGACTCCAAGTTTTTTAAATTGCTCTAGTGTATTTCAATTGGCGACAGAAGTGGCGCAGACAAACATTCAGACAGAGGGAACCCTGCTTCATTTATTGTATAATGCGTGTAATGCATATAGGAGAAGACCTATAAGCTATAGCTTTTGGTTCTAATCCTTTTTCATACATGTATGTATCTAATCTCCAGAGGTTTGAACTGAACTACACTTTTCATAGGCCTATTCAGAGGCCTGTGGGGTTGAAAGGGTTAATATGCATGCATTGGTTGGTGCCACAAAGGGTTAATGGAGGTGACCACTAACACAGGATTGAATTCATGTTTTGTGATGTTTAGTGAAGTGTAAATGATGCCATATAACGCACACACCAAATGTATTTATTCATGTTAAATGAGTGCCTTTCCGGGCCAACTCGCTAAACATCTCAAATATTTTTTATTGACTTGTTTGACAAAGTTACAGTATCTTTTCCATCTGACAAACTTAGTTTCTTTTCCATTTGACAAAGTTAGTTTCTTTTCCATCTGACAAACTTACAGTATCTTTTCCATCTGACAAACTTACAGTATCTTTTCCATCTGACAAAGTTACAGTTTCTTTTCCATTTGACAAAGTTACAGTATCTTTTCCATCTGACAAAGTTACAGTTTCTTTTCCATCTGACAAAGTTACAGTATCTTTTCCATCTGACAAACTTAGTTTCTTTTCCATCTGACAAAGTTACAGTATTATCTTTCTTATTCCATTTCTAGGCTTGTTCTACTCTGTCATTCTTCTGTATGTTGAGAAAGTGTATCGTTATTGAATTCTAGTCTTCATTTGATGCTAGATAGCTTCATATTTCCCAGTATTATAAGGATAAGCTTGTGCTGAAATTGATGTGTCTGGTAGATCGTTGGAAATGTCAGCTTTTTTTTTTGTAGAATTTTTTTTATTTTCTTATCTACCTTCCCTAGAGGTGACAAAATCAATAAATTGTCCAAGTCCTACATTTTTATAAATGTGCAAGCATATTTTGTAAATCTAGATGTCCATGGACAACTAAGATTGTGTCTATAGGCAAGGCATTTAACCCTTTCAACACCACAGACCCTCTAAATAGGCTTACAAAAAGTGTAGATCCAGATGAGCCGGCTCGTGACGAGCCGTCTCATCAGGATCTGCACTTTTTGCCAGTGATATGACTATTTTTAGACATAATTACCCATTTTGATAAATGAACTTGTCCAAATGTCATTTTCTGATTCATTTATTGGTTTATGAATATCATGGACCAGTCCATGTGAGTTACTTGGTGTTGAATGGGTTAAATTCCACATGTCTCTGTTCTCTCTCCCTCGTGGCTTTGCTGTATCGCTGTTATTCCAATGTGTCCGGGTATGGAAGCCTTGAACGGTGTGGTCATAGTCCTCGTTTTGAATTTCAATGTAAAATAAGGTGTGAAACCAAAAACCTCGAGCCCAGCTGTAGCCGTTACGATTGTGCCTTTAGGCAAGTCATTTAAATTCCACATTGCCTCTTCTCTCTTCCTCGTGGCGATGGATTCTATCAGGAATGAGGTCTTGAGCGTGATTAATATAAGTTGTAAGAATTTGTTCGCAATCGAGCTACAACAAATTTGTATAAACTAATATTCCTGTTATACAACATATATCGTGTCCGCCTCCGTGGTCAAGTGGTTACGGTCGCTGACTTGTATACCACTGTAACCTATCATCACTGATGGTCACTGGTTCGAGCCCCGCTCAGACCGTGTTTCATTAATATGAAAAAGTTGGCAGTTTCTTACGGAGGTTGGTACACCAAAGTACTGGTTAACTGCTGGAGCCTGCCCAAGAAAGGTGTTGTTCGGTAAACTGCCCGCCGGTGATATAGCCCAAAAATGGTGCTGATGCAAGAGTAAAACCCGAAATATAACATAACATATATCGGACATATCACACAACGTATATCGTACATATCACACAACGTATATCATTTGTTATTATCCAGTGTATATCGTATATATCACACAACGTATATCGTTCGTTATTATCCAGTGTATATCGTTCGTTATTATCCAGTGTATATCGTACATATCACACAACGTATATCGTTCGTTATTATCCAGTGTATATCGTTCGTTATTATCCAGTATATATCGTACATATCACACAACGTATATCGTTCGTTATTATCCAGTGTATATCGTACATATCACACAACGTATATCGTTTGTTATTATCCAGTGTATATCGTACATATCACACAACGTATATCATTTGTTATTTTCCAGTGTATATCGTACATATCACACAACGTATATCATTTGTTATTATCCAGTGTATATCGTACATATCACACAACGTATATCATTTGTTATTATCCAGTGTATATCGTACATATCACACAACGTATATCATTTGTTATTTTCCAGTGTATATCGTTCATATTAATGCAATGTATATATCGCCATGTTACAGGAATTTATGAAAGATTATCCAATCCTGAAGTACCTTGTGCTGGTTCTGAAACAGTTCTTACTACAGCGAGATCTCAATGAAGTGTTTACCGGCGGAATCTCATCATACAGTCTCATACTGCTAACTGTCAGCTTCCTACAGGTGCGTACATCCAAAGTCCTCAACATTCCAAGCATGTCTTCAATTTATTGTCTTGTGTATATCAATAAAACTCGGGCAATACTGATTCATTTAAAGATGAAATAGGATTTAGGTAATGTAAAACAGACAAGCTTGCATATGTCGTGGTGTCTCTCATGACTTGGATGTCAGACTTGGAGGAATGAAATAAATGCACATACATGTACTAATATGGCATGATTTTTAAACATAGTAGAACATTATTAGATAGATATTTAGATCGCATACAATCATCTAGTATTTGAGAACTTTGAATGCACTTGACAATCATCCTGGCGACATTGATGGTACAGGTGGGTGGTGAATGCACTTGACAATCATCCTGGCAACATTGATGAGCAGGCGGGTGGTGAATGCACTTGTGACAATCATCCCGGCGACACTGATGAGCAGTTGGGTGGTGAATGCACTTGTGACAATCATCCCGGCAACACTGATGAGCAAGATGATACTGAATGCAGTTGACAAATTTGTTCAGGCATGAAACCAGAAATTCGATTCACTGTGAAAGAATAATTAACCCTTTCAACACCACAGACCTCTATATAGGCTTACAAAAAGTGTAGATCCAGATGAGCCGGCTCGTAGCAAGCCGTCTCATCAGGATCTGCACTTTTTGCAAGTAGTATTACTAATTTTAGACAAAATTACCCATCTTGATAAATGAACTGGTCCGAATGTAATTTTCTTATTCATTTATTGGTCTAAGAATATCATGGACCAGTCCATGTCAGTTACTTGGTGTTGAAAGAGTTAATATAGTTTTGTTTCCTTTGGCAGCTCAATCCACGTGAAGATGCTACTGACCCAAATATAAATCTTGGAATCATGCTCATCGAGTTCTTCGAGCTGTATGGGAGGAACTTCAACTATCTCAACACAGGCATTCGTATTAAAAATGGAGGCGCGTATGTGCCGAAGGATGACATCACACGAGCGATGGACAACGGTCATAGGCCTTCCTTGCTATGCATAGAGGATCCTCTCACTCCAGGTCAGTGCCTGTTTATATGATCATTTATTTGGAAGTGCTATTTCAATGGTATTAGTACTAGAATTTGTAAGTTTGATATTAGAATCCTGTACATCTGTGATGCATTCATGTTCTGTTTTTTTTTTTGGTGTAGTTAAATGCTGTTTGTATATTTGTGGACTTGGTGGGGTACCGTGCCCTAAATGTGTTAGAAGCCATCGTGCAGCCCTTATTAAAAACCCTCACTGGCCTAACCAAATTCGCACAGACGGATATGTAGTCCAGTGGCAACAAGCTGGAAATAATCCAGGGATCGCAGGTTCGATCCCCCGTCTGACCCTAATAAAATTAACAGTCTTTCAGATGGGACTTTAAACCGAGGTCTCGTGTCGGTGCTTTACACCGTGCGCGTAATGGAACCAGAGGAGACTCTGGAATGGGTCTCTGTCTGTATCATTGCACTATCCTCCAAAAATCTAAAATGACTAATCTCTTCAGGAGGCGTCGCTCATATGGGTAACCGGTGGCGACGATAAATAAACGTAAAACACACAACCAAATTCGCACTTTATCTTGTTGTTCTGACACATGAACATCCAGTCACTTCTGACTCTTTTGTATTTCAATGATTTTAAGAATGAAGAAAACTCTTTGAATTACGTGTATGTGTATTGCATGCATCATAGGAAAGCATATGTATGAATAATAATAATAATTATAAAATGATATTACCGTAAAATGTTTTAAGATGTTTACGATATTAGTTGGGGGGGGGGATGCTAACCATCTGTAAAGAAAATGTTGTTGAATTCAGTCACATATATTCCTTTTCATTTGCCATGGCATTTATTCTTTCGGACACATATTTGTGTGACAAGCTACTGGTTTTGGACCTGAGTTTGAGCTTCCAAGACGAGTGTAATCAATCGACCGATTGTCACACTGGTTTTCAGCTCTCAATTTGAAATTGGTCGTAAAAATATACAAGTAAAAAAGGTCCGCCTCCGTGGTCGAGTGGTTATGGTCGCTGAACTTGTATACCACTGTAACCTATCATCACTGATGGACACGGGTTCGAGCCCCGCTCGGACCGTGTTTCATTTATATGAAAAAGTTGGCAGTTTCTTACGGAGGTTGGTGCACCTAAGTACTGGTTAACCGCTGGAGCCTGCCCAGGAAAGGTGCTGTTAGGTAAACTGCCCTCCGGCGATATAGCCCGAAATGGTGCTGATGCAGGAGTAAAACCCGAAATATAACAAACATAACATATAAATATAACATATAACAAGTAAAAAAAAATATGTACACTTTACTTACATATCTGTAGATGGTGGGAAGACATTGCGTCAAATAACCGAGCAGAATTGTTCAGCCATTCCTTGATGATGATGCATTGTGTGATGTTTTATTTAATGACCCATTGACTTTGATTACAGGCAATGATATTGGTCGTAGTTCATACGGTGCAATGCAGGTGAGACAGGCTTTTGAGTATGCCTACCTGCAGCTCAACTATGCACTCGCTCCACAGAATGAATACGTCCTCAAAGGCAACCACAGGTAAGTGCTTCTGGCTGCAAATATGTAACCAGACATGATTCACATCCAACACCCCCCTCCCCCTGGCAGTACAGTATTGTGTTTCATCGTCTTGTCGTGATAGCATAGTGGTCGGGTGTTCGCTTCATTTGCAAAGGCCCGAAGTTCAAGTCCCGCTGGAGCCGTTACGGTTGTGCCCTTAGGCAAGGCAGCATTTAAAGTCCATGTTGCCTCATCTCTCTCCCTCATGGCGATAGATTGCATCAGGAATGAGATCTCGAGAGTAATTAATATAAGTTGTAACTTGTTTCGCAATTGAGCTAAAAAAATTGTATTAACTGTTTCAGTCTTGGGTGATGAGATCTTCCTGGAACTGTCCTGTGTGTATCAGTCTTGGGTGATGAGATCTTCCTGGAACTGTCCTGTGTGTATCAGTCTTGGGTGATGAGATCTTCCTGGAACTGTCCTGTGTGTATCAGTCTTGGGTGATGAGATCTTCCTGGAACTGTCCTGTGTGTATCAGTCTTGGGTGATGAGATCTTCCTGGAACTGTCCTGTGTGTATCAGTCTTGGGTGATGAGATCTTCCTGGAACTGTCCTGTGTGTATCAGTCTTGGGTGATGAGATCTTCCTGGAACTGTCCTGTGTGTATCAGTCTTGGGTGATGAGATCTTCCTGGAACTGTCCTCTGTGTATCAGTCTTGGGTGATGAGATCTTCCTGGAACTGTCCTGTGTGTATCAGTCTTGGGTGATGAGATCTTCCTGGAACTGTCCTGTGTGTATCAGTCTTGGGTGATGAGATCTTCCTGGAACTGTCCTGTGTGTATCAGTCTTGGGTGATGAGATCTTCCTGGAACTGTCCTGTGTGTATCAGTCTTGGGTGATGAGATCTTCCTGGAACTGTCCTGTGTGTATCAGTCTTGGGTGATGAGATCTTCCTGGAACTGTCCTGTGTGTATCAGTCTTGGGTGATGAGATATTCCTGGAACTGTCCTGTGTGTATCAGTCTTGGGTGATGAGATCTTCCTGGAACTGTCCTGTGTGTATCAGTCTTGGGTGATGAGATCTTCCTGGAACTGTCCTGTGTGTATCAGTCTTGGGTGATGCGATCTTCCTGGAACTGTCCTGTGTGTATCAGTCTTGGGTGATGGGATTTTCCTGGAACTGTCCTGTGTGTATCAGTCTTGGGTGATGAGATCTTCCTGGAACTGTCCTGTGTGTATCAGTCTTGGGTGATGAGATCTTCCTGGAACTGTCCTGTGTGTATCAGTCTTGGGTGATGAGATCTTCCTGGAACTGTCCTGTGTGTATCAGTCTTGGGTGATGAGATCTTCCTGGAACTGTCCTGTGTGTATCAGTCTTGGGTGATGAGATCTTCCTGAACTGTCCTGTGTGTATCAGTCTTGGGTGATGAGATCTTCCTGGAACTGTCCTGTGTGTATCAGTCTTGGGTGATGAGATCTTCCTGGAACTGTCCTGTGTGTATCAGTCTTGGGTGATGAGATCTTCCTGGAACTGTCCTGTGTGTACCAGTCTTGGGTGATGAGATCTTCCTGGAACTGTCCTGTGTGTATCAGTCTTGGGTGATGAGATCTTCCTGGAACTGTCCTGTGTGTACCAGTCTTGGGTGATGAGATCTTCCTGGAACTGTCCTGTGTGTATCAGTCTTGGGTGATGAGATCTTCCTGGAACTGTCCTGTGTGTATCAGTCTTGGGTGATGAGATCTTCCTGGAACTGTCCTGTGTGTATCAGTCTTGGGTGATGATCAATTGAGCCGTTTTACAATGTGGCACAATCGTAGCACACACACTATCCAGTTTAACCTTTACTTTGTGTGAAAACTTGTCAACAATGTGTGTTTAACCCTTAACCTGCCAATCCCGACTAACGTCACTTTTGCAAACAGCATAGAGCCAGATCAGGCGGCACAGACCAGGCTTTATGATGTTTGCTATTCGGATAGTATAGCTAAAACACTTGTCTGAATAGCAAACAACACGGATTGTGATCAGATGCGTCGTCAATTTATGCGGCAGGTTACGGTATTACATTAACTGTCTCACGTATATTTAGAATGTAATGAGTACTGTATATATACAATGTACTGGATGATATAATACTGTTTTAGCCAAATAGTCGCGTCCTTTCCAGCATTCTAGGACGTATTGTTCATGTAACTATATATACTGGACGATATAATACTGTTTTAGCCAAATAGTCGCATCCTTTCCAGCATTCTAGGACGTATTGTTCGTGTAACTGACGAGGTCGTGTCCTATAGACGATGGATCAAGGAACACTTTCCGGTGAAGATTCGTGAAATTAGTATCGTGGATTCCAAGACGAGGACGTATGCCAGTGTTGCCACATCCACAATTCCCAAATCCAAGCTGGATGCCGACAATAACAATGGGTGAGTAGAGTTTCATGTTTCCATGGCATCAAGGTAATTATAAGGCAGGGACCGCTATTATACCCTCGCATAATGAAAGTTACTAATGCCGTCCGAGCACTTGGTTTTACAGCATCTCGGTGATTCCAGCTTGTTGTTGAGCCATATCTCGTATTTTCATTCTATGTAAATGGATATCTATGAAGGTTAAATAATGTAATACTCATCAGATGAGAAAACGGATGAAAAGAGAATAGCATGTGGTGCAAATGAAACAGCGATAAAAACAGGAAACCAATTAAGATGACCTATCTACTTTTAGGAGTATTCAGGGGCAGTAACTCACTAATGTCTCTCATTGTAAAAGTCGTATTAAAATAAATAGTTTAATGCAATGTCCAATACAAAATGTCAACAGTACACAAAAAGTCCAACTGTGTTTGAGGTTAGTTTGTTTTCTATGCAATGACTGTTATGTACATGTTTTACACTTTGTATAACATTTCTACCTTGTTTTTCGTCGAGTATATGATCTGGATGTAAGAGCCGCTATATATACCGACAATAACATGGCAAAAATATTCCACTGCAGACAACTTGGATAACTAGCCGATGTCTAAGCTTCTTAGCTGTGACAAGACTTTACACCAATTATTTCATGTGTTCTCATTTCTCGGCAAGACTCAACTTCAAAGATTTCATGTGTTTTCATTCCTAGACAAAATTTGACACCAAAGATTTCATGTATTTTCATTCCAAGACGAGATTTGACACCAAAGATTTCATGTATTTTCATTCCAAGATGAGATTTGACACCAAAGATTTCATGTATTTTCATTCCAAGACGAGATTTGACACCAAAGATTTCATGTATTTTCATTCCGAGACGAGATTTGACACCAAAGATTTCATGTATTTTCATTCCGTGACAAGATTTGACACCAAAGATTTCATGTATTTTCATTCCGTGACGAGATTTGACACCAAAGATTTCATGTATTTTCATTCCGGGACAAGATTTGATTTTATGTATTTTCATTCCGTGACAAGATTTGACACCAAAGATTTCATGTATTTTCAGGCCCGTGCTGATGGAGGAGCAGAAACAGAAGGCGGTCGAGGGTGAGAACTCGGACTCGAGCGGTAACAGCTCCGTGTGTCGGTCATCCAGCGTCTCGAGTGCGAGTCCCAGCCCCAGCCTGGCCAGTGAATCTGTAAGTACATACATGTATGCCCATTAGTTCATAGTTAAGTACAAGATGTTTGGTATCGTAGAATCTGTATTGTGTTTGTGCACGTGGTTGGAAGTTACAAAACATTTCTCATTCTCAAGTGTTATGATTGGTCGAGTATGAGATTTGCTCTGGACTTAGCCAATCCGAAAGTGTGAGACCCGAGTCTGAGATTTGAGAAAAGTTTTATATAATCTTTCAAAAGCTGGCATGTGGCGGACGGATCTGTAGTCCAGTGGTAACACGCTGGACTGGTAATCCAGGGATCGCAGGTTCGATCCCCCGTCTGACTCTAATAAAATCTTTCAGATGGGACGTTAAACCGAGGTCTCGTGTCGGTGCTTTACACCGTGCACGTAAAAGAACCAGAGGCGGCTCTGGAATGGGTTTCTGTCTGTATCATTGCACTATCCTCCAAACATCTAAAATGACTAATCTCTTCAGGAGGCGTCGCTCATATGGGCAACCGGTAGCGACGATAAATAAAACATATTGCAGTTAAATCGTATAACTTTATGTTTAATTTTCCGTAAAGTGCAAACAGTTATCGCGATTTGGCTCCGATTAACAAATGCAGGTGATTGATTACACGTTGCTCATAATTACATTCACCAATAATTAATTAATGCTATGCACTCTTATTTCGACGGACACAGATGGAGGAAATTTGCAAATAATAATTGTACCCCGTGAAAACAGACCAGATTCCCAGTTTCACACTAAAAGCATGACTGTCCCCTTTTTCCGAACGTTTGATTGCGTATAAATGTTTATTTCTCCGTGCTATGTGTGGGACGTAATTTGGGATTCCCAATACACGGATGAGAGGACATTTATGTAGTGAGCCGACATGTAAGAGGCCATGTGGTTTCGAATATTGGAATACCGTTTTTCCATTCGTTGCCATCCCTAGTATATGCAGATGCAAGAGTTTATCGATGCACCCTCAATATGCACTATTTGTCCTAGTGTACGTTGTGTGCTTACAAGCAATCATATGCATGGGTTCTCGATGCACCCTCAATATGCACTATTTGTCCTAGTGTACGTTGTGTGCTTACAAGCAATCATATGCAAGGGTTCTCGATGCACCCTCAATATGCACTATTTGTCCTAGTGTACGTTGTGTGCTTACAAGCAATCATATGCAAGAGGTTCTCGATGCACCCTCAATATGCACTATTTGTCCTAGTGTACGTTGTGTGCTTACAAGCAATCATATGCAAGGGTTCTCGATGCACCCTCAATATGCACTATTTGTCCTAGTGTACGTTGTGTGCTTACAAGCAATCAATTTGTTGTTGCTAATTTCTAAGGGGTTTCATTTCAGGATTCCGATACGGAGACGGCTTCCTCTGACCAGAAAACCGTGGTACCAAGTACTGAAGACAAGCATACCTGTAGTCCACCATGCGAGCCAGCTCGGGAGTTTCGCAACAGTCGAGATCAGCAAAAGCAGGGTGAGGGCTTGAGCCCAAAGAGCCGGGACGGGAGTTCAAGTAGCGTGTCGTCTAACCGCTCATCCGCTTCATCCTCCAGCTACCGTCCCAGCTCCGTCAACAATAACTATAGCAATAACTACCCGTATTACGAGCATAATCATAATAATAGAAACGGTGATAACGGTGGCCATTACTACCACCGGGATGGTTCCCGGGTGCAAAGTGTAGGGCATAGTAAACATTATAGGCCAAATCAGTATGGGAACCAGGTCATCAAAGTTATACATACCTCCGGTGCTCGTAGTAGACGTAGAAGAAATAGTTCAGGCGGAAACAAATCTGTGAAAGAACTTTCATCAAATAAAGACAGATATCAGCAAAGTATAAACATATCGCCCAACGCTTCTAGGTAACACATCTGTAAAGCCCACAGTCGGGGATCGTGACCCACAGTTGGGCTTGTGAGAGTACTCCGTAACAGTTACAGGTCTTATTTTTTAGAATTTATGAATTTTTGTGTTTTTCCCAATTTTTTAAATGGGAAAGTTAAGAGAACTGTTTTAGGCAGTAATTGTTTTTTTCATCTCGTCGGACAAGGGCCCAAGGTTATGAAACTTTTCTCAGATCTCAAACTCAAGTGATTTGATTGGTCGATTCTGATGTATACACTCATCTGAATTGATCAGAAGCTTGAGACTTGAGTTTGAGATTGGAGAACAGTTTTATAACCTCAGAGCCAGGTCTCATTTACATGAATTAACTTGAGTCTAAAAGTAGGATAAAATCCAGTAAGTATAAATAGGCAAGGTTATGTATTTGGAAATTCTCGATTCGGTCATAATTGTCTGAAAGTCGTTTACACAAACTTTACTAGCCTGTGCATCTTTTACATATAATTGAGCTGACAATTATTTTATAAGCAATTAGCAATTTTACAAAATCTGTATTTATGGGGAAAAAATGAGAATATGTAAGTAATTTTAATTTGATTTTTTGAATGTGTGGACTTTAAGTTTAGGAACATTTATTACCTGTCTGGCCGGATACGTGCCATTTTTAATCAGAGAATTGTAAGATGTCTAAGCTTTTGAATGTAGTTTTAGATTTCGGTTTTTTTGTGTTACTGAGACCAGTTAATGGCACTGTTTTAAAAATGTGTATTTAATTATTTTATGGAAATATTGTGTCCTGTACTGGTCTATACAATGTACATCCAATATGATAATTAGGGAGATCACAGGGTGAAAAATCAAGCTAATGTCTTTCAACTCTTGATTGGCTGAAAAATACGGATATCAAAATCAGCCAATCATAATTTCTGTAGCTTGACCTATAAAAAAGTTAATTAACATGCCACCAGCATTGGGCTAGAATATACTATTTCCTTAATATCCTCCAAACAAGTGCCAATATGGCCAGAAGTATATGGATATTATTTTTAATTAAGCTTATGATATTATACGAGCACATTTTAACTTCGGGTTAGTTTTATTTTTGGTGTTGAAGAAGATTTCGTAATATATGTGTATTGCGAAAATGTCATTAAAAATTGTCGTCGAAAATTTTGAACTATAGCGTGCAATTTTCATCTGATTTGTTCTGTTTGCTAATGATGTTCCACATCTGTTGCCATGGAAACCGACAGTAACAAAACCATGGTAACAACAGCAAGTCGAGACTGTGTTCAGAATATTGTTGTTGTCAACAACTTCCAAAAAAGCAAATCAAATGTAGGAGAAATTGCATACACATCTACTAGGTTTCAATAGCTACTGTTGAACAATACGGTGTATATTAGTTATATTTCAACAAAGGTACTTAAATTTGAGAACATATGCAGCCATTGATAATGTCAGGGGGGGTAATTACTGCTATTATCTGGATGAGGAAGCTTTCCCATTGGTTGTAAACATGCGCATTTGTGCTTTTAATATTAACCCAAGGCATTACATGTACTTGTTTACAGTTTTCCGGCAATTCGGATCGGTTGTGTGCGATTTTGTTTCCAAACCCCTGTGGTTACATTTGAATATTGTTTGGATATAGAACAGAGAGATTGGTATCGATCTGTGATTAATTCTTGATATATCTTATATTCATATCTCCTCCGTAATTGCTATTGCAGTCTATGCGAACATAAACTCATGACTTATACCAAGGTAAGTATCGGTCTGGTAGAAATCTAGGTCAAATTTTATAATAATAAAATTAAACACTAGCAACTCTATTTTTGACACAAATTTATTGTAATGTTTGATTGACTTGGTCACAAGTTGTATTGATGAATGCTTGGTTCCTTTCCATTAATTGTCTAGGATGATTTCTGTGATAATTGGCCATGTATTTCCTGTTAAAACCAGGTCAAGGCCATGTATTTCCTGTTAAATCCAGGTCAATGCCATGTATTTCCTGTTCAAACCAGGTCAAGGCCATGTATTTCCTGTTCAAACCAGGTCACGGCCATGTATTTCCTGTTCAAACCAGGTCACGGCCATGTATTTCCTGTTCAAACCAGGTCACGGCCATGTATTTCCTGTTCAAACCAGGTCACGGCCATGTATTTCCTCTTCAAACCAGGTCACGGCCATGCATTTCCTCTTCAAACCAGGTCACGGCCATGTATTTCCTGTTCAAACCAGGTCACTAGGCCAAATTAAGGAATAACCATGCTTAAATATTATTGCATAATAAGTTTGATTGAATTCTGTTCAATAATTGTCAAAACTGAAACACCGAATTAAACCAAATCTGCTTAGAACTCTTGTTTACGGAATCAATACGGAATCAAATAGTTTACGGAATATAATGGTTTATGTAATCAATTAGTTTACGGAATCTTAATAGCATTACTTTTTGAAATCTTGTCTTACCAACACTAGGGTTAGTAACCCAGGGTCAAAAACATGGCCCGATTATTGTAAGGCAGGAGAAATTACAGATTGTATTGTATGGCTTGTACCAAGAACATCAAAGGCGTGATCGTGCTTCAGATTCTATAAGATAAGGTTGGTAAGGAATCCTGAACCAATATATAGTTCCCACGGCCTGTGAAATTGTCAAAAACACTCGTAAGATCTTATCTTGGGCGCCATTTTGATTGGCAAGTTTTAGTAATGGCAATTTCATGATTTTACTAGTAATTCTTTAATTGCAATAAACTTTATTAATTTTGGTTTCTTAATTTAAAATTTGGTATAAAGTTATAAGAACTTGTCTTGCATCTATTTTTGAAAGTATTTTCAGAGTTGAAATATTAATATACAGGTAAATTATTATTTATGTATGAACCATGGTGATGGGATGAAAAATAAATATTTAATGAAGAAATTTTAATTAACTTAAAACGCTAATATATATTATATATAATATCTGATCAACTTTGCCAATCAAAATGGCAGCCACAGTAGGAATGATGACGTCACACGGGAACTATGTATTGTACTGTGTGGATTAAGGAACGCATTCTATTATAAAACTTGATGATTTTTGATTGGTGCGTACTAGTTCTGATTGTCTTGCTCATTAACTGTAGATTGCTGTCAGAATTGTTAGAAGAATTATTAAATTTTTTTATATTTTCAGACATTGCTTTAACCCTTTGCCTGCTCAGTAAATAAAATCACAACGGCAAACAACATAGATCCAGATCAGTCGCGGTGTAACGCTGCGTCTGATCAGGATCTATGTTTGCTATGCAGCCTAGTGTTTCAGCTCCATTATCTATTAGAGTCTGATCTGGCTCTATGCTGTTTGCAAAAGTGATTTTATCTGCCGCTAGCATGCAAATGGTTAATGGCCATTAATTGTTTCAGTTAACAGATGTTATTATTGATAATGTTCATTAATTGCACTTGTTAATGGCCAATAATTAGGATTGTTAATAGCCATTAATTGCAACTGTTAATAACCATTAACGTTTATTCAGATTGTTAATGACCATTAATTGCAACTGTTGATAACCATTAACGCTAATTCAGATTGTTAATGACCATTAATTGCAACTGTTGATAACCATTAACGCTAATTCAGATTGTTAATGACCATTAATTGCAACTGTTGATAACCATTAATGCTAATTCAGATTGTTAATGACCATTAATTCTGATTGTGATAATGTGTCATTATTTATGATTCTTCATGGCCATGAATGTGGGATCGTTCATGGGATTGTTAATGTCGATGAAGGACCAAGTCCCTTCTGAACCCTTTTGTGGATAAAAAAGTCTGCTAAAACCGTTTTTATCAACAATATTGAGTTACAATTTTTTTTTACATTGTGATATTTCCCTGACTGAAGGCTGTGATTAATTAACAGCAATGCCGTCTGCTACTACTGCGATTAGTGGATTCAAACTTTTAATGGTAAGAAAAATTTATTTAGATTTTCAAAAATATTTGATATTAAAATTGTAAAGACGTGGAATCTTATAACATTTGTGATCCGAGGTCTTGACCCAAAAAGACGACCTATTTGTTTAGTGCGATTATTTTCATCTGCGTTTTATGCTTTATGCTTTATGCTCCATTTATTTTTGAACTGTCATAATTCAAAAGTTGTGAATTGCTGAAACGGTTTTGTTGACGTTACTTAGTGATACTGTATGCTTAGTCAGTGTAAATACTAGTATAAGCTGCTTGTGATCTCGCAGAAGTTGATGCTTCATGCGAGCTGTTGTGATCCGTTGTTGCCATGCCGTGTCGCTTCCGTCTTCCTATGCCGTGTCGCTTCCGTCTTCCTTAGAAAGTGCTGCACACTTTGGGTGATTTGAAAATCGTGGTTAGGGTTTTCATACGGTCATTTTTCAAATAATAATTTATTCACGTTTTGAAGCCAAATTTTGGAAGATCCGCCCACCGAGTAAGTTTGGTTTATAGGAATGTATTTCTTGCATAGTGCTATATTTTCAATATCATTAACTTATTATCCTGCTAATCGCAACTTGAGTAGCTGTTGAAAGCGGCATAGAGCCAGATCAGATGGTGAAGCTGTCTGCTGGTTCCCTACCATTAGTCGAGATACGGGCGACTGGCTTTACTTTTCCTGAAGTGGCTGAAGGCACTGGTCCAAATGGGATGCACAGAAGGACCACTTGCTTATATTGAGAGCAAAATATCAAATTTAGTGCTCCCTATCAGATTTCAAATGTTATGAAGCATATCTTGAATTAGGGCATGTTTACGGTTTAAAAAATAAATAAAAAACATTTAGCACTTTAACGTAACATCAGTGGGATTGTGTCCATTTTTTTACCCCAAAAAAGTTTTGACCCCCAAAAAAAAGCCTACTTCCTTTCATATGTGGTTACGTCATGAAATTATGTGAATATAAGAATGGTTTGATTCAAATCCTGGTCGGGGCAGGGTGACCATAGCGACTGAGCTGGTTATATCCGGTAATAGATACATTTTTCTTCTTTTTCAATTACAGTTGCTCAGGTGAGCCAGTCGGGCTCGTTTCGTGCCTTGCTCTGGAATTTGAATATTTCTCAAGATTTATTTTTGATAAATGTAGTGATTGCTAGTAACGATGCATCCCTCCTCTCACTCAGTTTAACAGGGTACGCCGCATACCTCTAAATAGGCTTACAAAAAGTGTAGATCCGGATGAGCCATCTCATCAGGATCTGCACTTTTTGTAAGTAATACTATTTTTAGACAAAATTGCCCATTTTGATAAATGAACTTGTTCAAATGTAATTTTCTGATTAATTTATTGGTCTAAAAATATCATGGACCAGTCCATGTCAGTTACTTGGTGTTGATTGTGTTAACAGGATACACATTTTACCTTGTAGTCGGAAGCAGAATTCATAGTGTACAAGATGCTTGTTTTCGTTTAAATGTTCATGAAAATGTAAAAACAAAATAGCGTGAAACATTTCATTATCATTCTTGTGAATGGCATATAAATGGTTTTGTGTTTACAGTTGCTTCCTGTAAATTGGTGTCGGGCTTCACAAAACTGTCGTAACTAAGAAGTAACTGTACGTGCCATTGGATGGCAACTGTACCTATTGAATTAACAGCCGTATGATATACTAGTATCTTGGCTTAGACAGCTTTGTGAAAGCGACCCCAGGTGGTTGGCAACTGTATCTATCGAATTAACAGCCGTATGATATACTAGTATCTTGGCTTAGACAGTGAAAGCGACCCCAGGTGGTTGGCAACTGTATCTATCGAATTAACAGCCGTATGATATACTAGTATCTTGGCTTAGACAGTGAAAGCGACCCCAGGTGGTTGGTTTTGTGAGCTATGCATTGGACAGTTGTAGTATGTCGTTATGTGGACAAAAAAAATTGTGAATTTGTTTCAAGAATGAGAGGAAATTTAGCAATGCATGTTGTAAATGATCTCATGAGAGAAGTGCTGTTTGTCATAAAGTTAAACACATAAACTGATGGTTCTAATGCGTTATATTGAACAGACATTAAATTCTGGTTATTTTATATGTAAATATGTCAATGGTGAGGTAAGGGTCACCGGTGTCAATTTTCATCTCGCTTGTCACTCAATTTTGTAGAGTTGAATCCATTGTGGGCATCTTATTCTATGTAGTAATGTTTTCCAGCTGGATGACGGAACGTCAGTGGTCTTACGCGAATGCCCTCTGGTGCCTCAAATACCTTCTGGAGGGGCACCAGGGACTTCCTCTCTAACAATAAAACAGGAAAGGTACCATATGACGTAATATATGTCGTGCAACTTGATACAACTCGAAACCAAAATATTCTGAAAATAAAAAGAAAACCTTCACGACTATGATGTGTATATATGTGATGCTTCAGAAGTCAAACCGTTACCTATGTTATTTAGCTCAAGTATAATGATGGGTCCTTTGTGAATGCATTAGAGTCAACCTGCATATAAATAAAAACCTTGTTTTAATATGATATTCTATGATCAATAAAGACTACCAAAAAGTTTGACAAAAGAATTCTATTTTCTAACCTGTATAAATTTTAAAAAAAATAATTTAAAAATCCAATAAACTCATATTTTCCAAAAAAAATATACAGTACCCAACTGTTGACGTTTATTTTTCTTTCGAACATTAGGAGTGTATCATCATTTTGAAGATGATACCTATACGAACCAAAATGAAATAAGAATTAATTTGAGGAAATGAAAATCAAAGTATTGCTCTTTTTTTTTATTGTACAGCGTAGAAGATAGTTAGTGCCTATTTTGTATAAACGCTACAAGTAAGAATGTAACCGGTCATACTACTATATGATGATTGTGCCATATAACAGGTCTTGCCCTTCGTTTCGAAAATCTATTTGCCAGTGTCTGGCAAATCGGCTGATCTCGAGCCAATTTTTGAAATTTTGACCGATTTTGATCGGTCTCATTTTGACAAATATTGAATGGCAGTGGAGGCCAGGTCCTGTATACATACATGTAAAGTATCCCCCATTCAGTGTGGGTACTCCCTCGTGGGAGGATACACCATTATTTAAATAGACTGTGTCCCCCTTGGGGCACTAGATATATGTGCATAATAAACTTCTTAAATGAAAATAGCACTAGTTTAATCCTTTCAACACCACAGACCTCTATGTAGGCTTACAAAAAGTGTAGATCCAGATGAGCCGGCTCATGACGAGCCGTCTCATCAGGATCTGCACTTTTGCAAGTAGTATTACTAATTTTAGACAAAATTACCCATCTTGATAAATGAACTGGTCCGAATGTAATTTTCTTATTCATTTATTGGTCTAAGAATATCATGGACCAGTCCATGTCAGTTACTTGGTGTTGAATGGGTTAACTATAGAAACATACTAGTGCATATTTTTGTCTCGCCCACGTTATAGGAATGAGAGACTAAACAGTCGCCTTTCCCTCGACGGAGCCGTCAACAATTACATATTTGCATATAACTAAAAGACCATCAAATATATGATTTGATTGCTCTATATACACGTATGTAACAATAACAATCGTATAACCGATAAATAATTAACAAATTGGTTGGGTCACAAGTTCTGACAATATTAGTGATTGGCCCTCCCCATGAACTAATAGAATGCTTTGATAACTTGTATACTGTTTCTAGGGGTTCTCTGCCCCTAACCAGTTCCCCGGCCCCAAGAGTGACTTTGAACCCAAATTTTGGCCAAAAGTTTTTAATTCAAAAATTAAACATAGACATTTCTCAAAAACCATCTAACATAGACATTTCTCAAAAACCATCTAACATAGACATTTCTCAAAAACCATCTAACATCGACATTTCTCAAAAACCATCTAACATCGACATTTCTCAAAAACCATCTAACATAGACATTTCTCACAAACCATCTAACATCGACATTTCTCAAAAACCATCAATGGTATTGCTTGAAACGTTGCATACACACCCAAGGACTAATTCTCTACACCCACAGTAAGTCCCCACCCCCAAGAGTGACATTGAACTTTGGCCCAAAAAAGTCTGATTTCATAAATTATTTATGCATAAAAAATCCCTCAAAATGTTAACATTTCTCAGGACTAATTCTCTACACCAACCCTACCACTGATCCAGCACTTACAGTCAATCGCTCGAGCGATGCACCCCTGCAGTGGTGTCGGTTATTTGTCGGTCATCTTGTAAGCGTGTGTTGACAGTATATAGTCATCTTGTAAGCATGTGTTGACAGTATATAGTCATCTTGTAAGCGTGTGTTGACAGTATATAGTCATCTTGTAAGCGTGTGTTGACAGTATATAGTCATCTTGTAAGCGTGTGTTGACAGTATATAGTCATCTTGTAAGCGTGTGTTGACAGGATATAGTCATCTTGTAAGCGTGTGTTGACAGTATATAGTCATCTTGTAAGTGTGTGTTGACAGTATAATGGCCGACTTGTAAGCGTGTGTTGACAGGAAATAGTCATCTTGTAAGCGTGTGTTGACAGGAAATAGTCATCTTGTAAGTGTGTGTTGACAGTATAATGGCCGCCTTGTAAGCATGTGTTGACAGGAAATAGTCATCTTGTAAGCGTGTGTTGACAGGAAATAGTCATCTTGTAAGCGTGTGTTGACAGTATAATGGCCGCCTTGTAAGCGTGTGTTGACAGGAAATAGTCATCTTGTAAGCGTGTGTTGACAGGAAATAGTCATCTTGTAAGTGTGTGTTGACAGTATAATGGCCGCCTTGTAAGCGTGTGTTGACAGGAAATAGTCATCTTGTAAGTGTGTGTTGACAGTATAATGGCCGCCTTGTAAGCGTGTGTTGACAGTTTTAATGGCCATCTTGTAAGCGTGTGTTGTCAGTTTTAATGGCCGTCTTGTAAACGTGTGTTGTCAGTTTTAATGGCCGCCTTGTAAGCGTGTGTTGTCAGTATTACATTGATTATATCCAGATGAAATTTACATGCGAGATTCGTGCATAATAGTTGATGTTATTTATTTATTTTTATGCATTTATTGAATGAAAACAGAAGTACTTCATCATGTCTAAATATGTTAATCCATTTGACTAGAATACGAGAGATGGCCTATATGTGAAGTTACGTTTTACGTTCTTTTTGTAATATTTCGGTCTTGGCTACTTTAGAAATACGTATATATTTTCAATTTTGGGTGTCTATGTAGCTATATTTCAATTTTTGTTTTGAAAAAATTCCGTCTTCGCTGAATGAAAGTTGCGACAACCTTTCACGGAATTATTTTATTTCTAAGCAAACGCCATTCACCCGACACACAATATCGCCATATATGTTGTTTCTGTTATATTACTTTCTCTAGTTAAAGCAGAATTTACATATTTCCCGTGTCAGCGTGCTCAAAAACATCAATTATAAACTACCTTGCTCGTATAAAGTTCTCGGTACCCAGCGTAGGTACCCAGCGTAGGTACGTCAAATATCGTACTGTAAAAAATCTATGGAAATATAATTCAGTGTAATGTAATCCATACCTGGTGCCGGTACACCAAATATTATATTTTAAAAATATCCGATGAACTGCCGATTTCAATATATTTAACCCTTTCCTTCATGGAGATTTAGGTTAATATACTATTATATTTCCATACAAACGACAACCATTTAACCCTTTCCTTCATAGAGATTTAGGTTAATATACTATTATATATCTCCATACAAACGACAGCCATTTAACCCTTTCCTTCATAGAGATTTAGGTTAATATACTATTATATCTCCATACAAACGACAGCCATTTAGCTATCATGCAGTGGATAATTAGTCGCCATATCTATCCCACATCCATAGATATTACTGGGACTACATAGAGATTTATGTTAATATACTATTATATCTCCATACAAACGACAGCCATTTAGCTATCATGCAGTGGATAAGTAGTCGCCATATCTATCCCACATCCATAGATATCACTGGGACTACATGAGATTCTGGCATTTATTACAAACATTTGTTTGGCTACTACATTGTCAACGTATATCGTATTGGTATAGGCGTCAATAGGTGCTTCTATGCGGGAATGGATTAATTTATCTTGTCAAAAAATGAGAATTATTTTCCTGGAATTAAAAAATGATTCACTTGTATGTTATATAGGACTATACTGCTGTTTTAATTTAAAATTCTTTCAGATAGATGAAATTTTGCTTTAAATATTTTATCGGACTATTTTTTATCAGTTGTGATGAATAGTGACGTAGTGCTTGGAAGGAAATTTGTGCCATGACCTTGATACTAGTTGGTTTGAAACAACCAGTTTGTCTGACCACCCTCTGCATCCATGTACTACAAATACTCTTAGAAGGTGATACTATCTCCCGTGTCCTCGATGGGACTACGCTAGTAGACCATAATTATTTTGATTTGGAAATGCAACAGAAACATTACTGAATGTGAGTGGAAAGTCTGTACATTGATTGCTATTGTCTAGTTAATGTTTTTACCATTGTGCGTAATAATGGTTAAAAACAGCCTGCCTAATAAACATTGCTTTGTTAGTCAGTGACTAATATTCTCTAAATATTTATTGCTGAAAGAAAGTGTATTTGAGGTTTGCAGTTTCAGTTTTTGTCCTAAAACCATTTTATGATCTACCATCCATACTCGCCGATAAGATACCCCCGCCTCCCTCCCTCCCTACTTTGGTCCTGAAATCTGTGGGTTTTGGCATACACGCTCATGTAAGACGGGTTGATAAAATGGACAGACCATGTATAAATTGCATGTTTGGTCAGGGCAAGTTGTTGAAGACATTTTGACTGTTGGAGTGCTGTCTTTTCTGAAATGTAATTATGATATTTAATTGCAAAAAGGAAATAAAATGCTTTTTTTTTTCAGGTATAAAATGCATTGCTGCTACAAATTCTTCCAAATACAGACGGATCTGTGGTCCAGTGGTAACACGCTGGACTGGTAATCCAGGGATCCCCCGTCTGACCATAATAAAATTAACAGTCTTTCAGATGGGACATTAAACCGAGGTCTTGTGTCGGTGCTGTACACCGTGCACGTAAAAGAACCAGAGGAGACTCTGGAATGGGTCTCTGTCTGTATCATTGCACTATCCTCCAAAAATCTAAAAATACTAATCTCTTCAGGAGGCGTCGCTCATATGGGCAACCGGTAGCGACGATAAATAAATGTAAAAACATACACATTCTTCCAAATACATTCAAATGCTAACATTGAATTATTCAACAGTGTTTTTGTGGTATACAAACTTTCAAAAGTGACAGTAGGATTTCATATAACGGACATCCACGCTCCTGAATTGACATTTGCTTGTCATTGGAGTCAATACTAAACACGCGATAATTTTGTTTAGAGATAATTTAACTAAGATTAGGCACAAATGTGAGATATCACGGTAAATATGTACCATATCTAGTGTTATTCAGGATAAACCCGTATTACGCATGAATGTCGACCCTATTTACATTATTTTATTATGTCAACAAACCGCGTATACGACGTTTTTTTTATTTGTTGATATACTCAGTTTTGAAATACTCAGTTTTTGAGGCAAATATTTGGGGGGGAAATATTACCATATAATAGCAAATTACATTCTGCAGACATTTGTATTTTCACCGATGTAGTGTCGCTTTAACAAATTTTAAAAAACATTTTTTTTAGCACTCGTAAGACTAGAAGCCACATTGAGATCATAATCTGGTGGTAAAAAGTCTCGTCTTATAGGCGAGTATGGGTGGTACCGTGGACATTGGGCGGTGCTCTAACCTGACTGAGTAGCTGCGTAGATACGCATGTCCTACATATATGTGATACGTGTCTTGAACAAATGAGAGCTTCATGTGTGATACGTGTCTTGAACAAATGAGAGCTTCATGTGTGATACGTGTCTTGAACAAATGAGAGCTTCATGTGTGATATGTGTCTTGAGCAAATGAGAGCTTCATGTGTGATACGTGTCTTGAGCAAATGAGAGCTTCATGTGTGATACGTGTCTTGAGCAAATGAGAGCTTCATGTGTGATACGTGTCTTGAACAAATGAGAGCTTCATGTGTGATACGTGTCTTGAACAAATGAGAGCTTCATGTGTGATACGTGTCTGCTGGAACAATTAGATTTCATTTTGCAGAAGTTCATAATGTATTGTGTTTAATTTGGATTGTGGTCAAGATTTATGGACGACTTTTAAATTGCCATATTTTATTTGTATATATTAACAAAGTGATGATTTCTTGGAACGGATGTGACTGCTGCAGGATTTAAATATTTGATGAATTGTCTGCGCCGTACTGACTGGATTGGATTTATTTGTCGAGCAGGGCGGGCATCTCTGTGCTTCGGTCGTGTTTGAAAGTTTTGATTTCATACCTCATGTTTTATTGCGATGTAAATTACTAGTGTAAGCAAGAAATTCAGAAAAGAGTAACCTGTGCTGGGAATTCTTGCACTGGAAGCATGGATAGTGGCATCCGTGGTCCAGTGGTAGAGCGTCGGATTTGGGATTGAACGGTCCCGGGTTCGATACTCGTTCAGGCCACATATGTAGTGTCATTGGGCAAGGCACCACATAGACATTGCTTAGTACTGGTTAACCGCTTAGGTCAGATAAGCCTGCGCAGGAAAACATGTCAAGGTCCCCCGCAAAGGGTTCGACATTAATGGAACATACACACATACTTGGATCATGGTGTTCGGTAGCCCGACCGTGCATATTTTTGGCTGGCTGTATGTATTCAGCACCTTTTTAAAAGAGAAAATCTGTCTTATGTTCTTTGTTTACGTCAATGGTCGGTGGCGTTCCATCATACCATTATTGATATGTGTATTATGGGAATAGTTTATACAAATTTATTTTAGCTCGATTGCGAAACAAGTGCTTTCAACTTATATTAATCACTCTCGAGACCTCATTCCTGATGGAATCCATCGCCATGAAGGAGAGAGAAGAGGCAATGTGGAATTTAAATGCCTTGCCTAAGGGCACAATCATAACGGCTACAGCGGGGCTCGAACTCTGGGCCTTTCGCACATGAAACGAATGCTATTGTGGAAATAGCAAACATTAGAAAACAAAATATTGTAAGAAAAATGGGTACCTACCTATCTTACTGTTACAACCGGTTACAAATGCAAAGTACTGTTTATTTGACTGTCGTACAATTAACCCATGTGCATAGGTTACGCTCGCCCACCCCTCGGATAATCCACCAAATATCTCTTTCTGATTCTCTATGTGTGTTTGTTTTAAAAAAGGTATCATTGTTAAATTGTTTATAGTGTCTGCAGAAGGTACTGTAAGAAAATTTACCACTATACACAGTCAAGTGTGAAAGTTGTTATCATTGTGGAAGCTCTGCAACTTGTAGCCGGTAGATAGATCATCTTAAACTGGGTCCAAATTGACCGATAAATTATTGTGTTCTTTTTTTGTTGTAAATTGAGATTACCCCCATTTAAAACAAACAAGTTTGAATATTTGCACTCTCTACATTTATGCGAATTCACTGCGTCGTAAATTATTGTAATAGTATTCAATGATTGTAATATGAAACTGGTTAGTATTCAATGATTGTAATAGGAAACTGTTTAGTATTCAATGATTGTACTATGAAACTGTTTAGTATTCAATGATTGTAATAGGAAACTGTTTAGTATTCAATGATTGTAATAGGAAACTGTTTAGTATTCAATGATTGTAATATGAAACTGTTTAGTATTCAATGATTGTATTAGGAAACTGTTTAGTATTCAATGATTGTACAATGAAACTGTTTAGTATTCAATGATTGTACTATGAAACTGTTTAGTATTCAATGATTGTAATAGGAAACTGTTTAGTATTCAATGATTGTATTAGGAAACTGTTTAGTATTCAATGATTGTACTATGAAACTGTTTAGTATTCAATGAGTGTACTATGAAACTGTTTAGTATTCAATGATTGTAATAGGAAACTGTTTAGTATTCAATGATTGTAATAGGAAACTGTTTAGTATTCAATGATTGTAATAGGAAACTGTTTAGTATTCAATGATTGTAATATGAAACTGTTTAGTATTCAATGATTGTACTATGAAACTGCATCACTGATGGTCACGGGTTCGAGCCCCGCTCAGGCCGTGTCTCATTTATATGAAAAAGTTGGCAGTTTCTTACGGAGGTTGGTGCACCCAAGTACTGGTTAACCGCTGGAGCCTGCCCAGGAAAGGTGTTGTTAGGTAAACTGCCCGCCGGCGATATAGCCCAAAATGGTGCTGATGCAGGCGTAAAACCCGAATCATAACATATAACTATGAAACTGTTTAGTATTCTTAAATTAACCAAGTTCGAAACCAGAATCAGCATATTCTACCATTTGTTATGTTGTCAAAAGGTGTTTTACGTGGTACAGGTAAATGGCTTGTTCTGCTGATCTGGCCAGTGTTTACATGGTATGGTACAGGTAAATGGCTTGTTCTGCTGATCTGGCCAGTGTTTGCATGGTATGGTACAGGTAAATGGCTTGTTCTGCTGATCTGGCCAGTGTTTGCATGGTATGGTACAGGTAAATGGCTTGTTCTGCTGATCTGGCCAGTGTTTACATGGTATTGTACAGGTAAATGGCTTGTTCTGCTGATCTGGCCAGTGTTTGCATGGTATGGTACAGGTAAATGGCTTGTTCTGCTGATCTGGCCAGTGTTTGCATGGTATGGTACAGGTAAATGGCTTGTTCTGCTGATCTGGCCAGTGTTTACATGGTATTGTACAGGTAAATGGCTTGTTCTGCTGATCTGGCCAGTGTTTGCATGGTATGGTACAGGTAAATGGCTTGTTCTGCTGATCTGGCCAGTGTTTGCATGGTATGGTACAGGTAAATGGCTTGTTCTGCTGATCTGGCCAGTGTTTACATGGTATTGTACAGGTAAATGGCTTGTTCTGCTGATCTGGCCAGTGTTTGCATGGTATGGTACAGGTAAATGGCTTGTTCTGCTGATCTGGCCAGTGTTTGCATGGTATGGTACAGGTAAATGGCTTGTTCTGCTGATCTGGCCAGTGTTTACATGGTATTGTACAGGTAAATGGCTTGTTCTGCTGATCTGGCCAGTGTTTACATGGTATTGTACAGGTAAATGGCTTGTTCTGCTGATCTGGCCAGTGTTTACATGGTATTGTACAGGTAAATGGCTTGTTCTGCTGATCTGGCCAGTGTTTGCATGGTATGGTACAGGTAAATGGCTTGTTCTCCTACTGATCTGGCCAGTGTTTACATGGTATGATACAGGTAATGGCTTGTTCTCCTACTGATCTGGCCAGTGTTTACATGGTATGGTACAGGTAAATGGCTTGTTCTCCTACTGATCTGGCCAGTGTTTGCATGGTATGGTACAGGTAAATGGCTTGTTCCTACTGATCTGGCCAGTGTTTACATGGTATGGTACAGGTAAATGGCTTGTTCTGCTGATCTGGCCAGTGTTTACATGGTATGGTACAGGTAAATGGCTTGTTCTCCTACTGATCTGGCCAGTGTTTGCATGGTATGGTACAGGTAAATGGCTTGTTCTGCTGATCTGGCCAGTGTTTACATGGTATGGTACAGGTAAATGGCTTGTTTCCCTGCTGATGTGGCTAGTGTTTACATGGTATAGTACAGGTAAATGGCTTGTTTCCCTGCTGATCTGGCCAGTGTTTGCATGGTATGGTACAGGTAAATGGCTTGTTTCCCTGCTGATCTGGCCAGTGTTTACATGGTATGGTACAGGTAAATGGCTCGTTCTCCTGTTGATCTGAACAGTTTTTTTCAGCATTTTGCATCGAACAGCTGCATATTAAACACGTTTCAGCAATGCATTATGGATATTAACGTTCTGAAATGTTTTTCACCATATGTTTTGTATGTCTGGAAGGTAAAATAAATAAATGCAAGCTTCTTCAAAGTCTGTATAATCAACAACAATATATAGAGGGTTAGTGAAACAAGCTATTGTATCATTGGTTTTATTTGTATGTAGAGACAATAGATTCACAGTAACCGTTGATATATATATATACCATTATGATGTGTGCATTCATTTACCTTCGCTACTGAAGAGCAATCAATGTCAATGTTGTATAGGGCTTTTAAATACCAAAAGTTTTCCGACATTGGTAATTTATAATAAAAAACACTATCCACCTACTGACCACAAGGTGTCAACTTTGTTCAATCTGTTTTGATTGGTTGAATCTGAGATTGGCAGTCAGCCCAACCAATTGGACATTCTGAATGAGTTTGAGGTTATAAGCCTCTGTCCGATTGGTTGAGAGTGACTGAATGTCTGATTTGGCCAATCATGTCACTTGACCTGAGCAATTTTATAACCTTTTGACCACCTGCTGATGTTACAGATACGGTAATTAGGAAAGAGGCTCAAATGAATTTTTTTATTGTTTTAACATTTTTTTTGTATGGATATGTTATTATCATTTGATGTTTGTTTGTTAGATAGTTTGTACTGGTGGCCTATAATTATAGTCAAACCTGTGTTAGTGGTCACCTCTATTATACAGTCAAACCTGTGTTAGTGGTCACCTCTATTAAGCAGCCAACCGGTATTAAGCAGCCAGTTTCCAGATTCCCAATATGTTGTTTTACTATTCATTTGACCGCTATTAAGTAGCCACCTGTGCTAAGCAGCCACTTTATGCGACTCCCTAGGCTGGCTGCTTAAAACAGGTTAGACTATTCCATTTAGAGAGAATTGCTACTACATTCAAACCTGTCTGTAATACAGGTTGTCTTCTAAATAGAGGTGACCACTAACACAGGTTTCTCTCTATGTAGATCAAACCTGTCTTAATACAGGTTGTCTTCTAAATAGAGGTGACCACTAACACAGGTTTCTCTCTATGTAGATCAAACCTGTCGTAATACAGATTGTCTTCTAAATAGAGGTGACCACTAACACAGGTTTCTCTCTATGTAGATCAAACCTGTCTTAATACAGGTTGTCTTCTAAATAGAGGTGACCACTAACACAGGTTTCTCTCTATGTAGATCAAACCTGTCGTAATACAGATTGTCTTCTAAATAGAGGTGACCACTAACACAGGTTTCTCTATGTAGATCAAACATGTCTTAATACAGATTGTCTTCTAAATAGAGGTGACCACTAACACAGGTTTCTCTCTATGTAGATCAAACCTGTCGTAATACAGATTGTCTTCTAAATAGAGGTGACCACTAACACAGGTTTCTCTCTATGTAGATCAAACCTGTCTTAATACAGATTGTCTTCTAAATAGAGGTGACCACTAACACAGGTTTCTCTCTATGTAGATCAAACCTGTCTTTAATACAGATTGTCTTCTAAATAGAGGTGACCACTAACACAGGTTTCTCTCTATGTAGATCAAACCTGTCTTATACAGATTGTCTTCTAAATAGAGGTGACCACTAACACAGGTTTCTCTCTATGTAGATCAAACCTGTCTTTAATACAGATTGTCTTCTAAATAGAGGTGACCACTAACACAGGTTTCTCTCTATGTAGATCAAACCTGTCTTAATACAGATTGTCTTCTAAATAGAGGTGACCACTAACACAGGTTTCTCTCTATGTAGATCAAACCTGTCTTAATACAGATTGTCTTCTAAATAGAGGTGACCACTAACACAGGTTCTCTATGTAGATCAAACATGTCTTAATACAGATTGTCTTCTAAATAGAGGTGACCACTAACACAGGTTTCTCTCTATGTAGATCAAACCTGTCTTTAATACAGATTGTCTTCTAAATAGAGGTGACCACTAACACAGGTTTCTCTCTATGTAGATCAAACCTGTCTTTAATACAGATTGTCTTCTAAATAGAGGTGACCACTAACACAGGTTTCTCTCTATGTAGATCAAACCTGTCTTAATACAGATTGTCTTCTAAATAGAGGTGACCACTAACACAGGTTTCTCTCTATGTAGATCAAACCTGTCGTAATACAGATTGTCTTCTAAATAGAGGTGACCACTAACACAGGTTTCTCTCTATGTAGATCAAACCTGTCTTAATACAGATTGTCTTCTAAATAGAGGTGACCACTAACACAGGTTTCTCTATGTAGATCAAACATGTCTTAACACAGATTGTCTTCTAAATAGAGGTGACCACTAACACAGGTTTCTCTCTATGTAGATCAAACCTGTTTTAATACAGATTGTCTTCTAAATAGAGGTGACCACTAACACAGGTTTCTCTCTATGTAGATCAAACCTGTCTTTAATACAGATTGTCTTCTAAATAGAGATGACCACTAACACAGGTTTCTCTCTATGTAGATCAAACCTGTCTTAATACAGATTGTCTTCTAAATAGAGGTGACCACTAACACAGGTTTCTCTCTATGTAGATCAAACCTGTCTTAACCCATTCAACACCAAGTAACTGACATGGACTGGTCCAGCATATTTTTAGACCAATAAATGAATAAGAAAATTACATTTGGTTCAGTTCATTTATCAAAATTGGTATTTTTTCTTCTAAAATTAGTAATATTACTGGCAAAAAGTGCAGATCCTGATGAGACGGCTCGTCACGAGCCGGCTCATCTGGATCTACACTTTTTTGTAAGCCAATTTAGAGGCCTGTGGTGTTGAAAGGGTTAATACAGATTGTCTTCTAAATAGAGGTGACCACTAACACAGGTTTCTCTCTATGTACATCAGCAAATAGACATTGGGCATGGCCTAGGAATGACAGAGATTTCAAACTTAGAATATTTCATGTTCAAATGCCCCAATATAAGATAACTGTGATGTCTGTCGGCAGCTGATGATATATATATACCCGTATCGTCGTACAACATTTTAACCCGTAACTTGCTAATCACTACCAAAGCTGCTTCTGCAAACAGAATAGAGACAGATCCGGTGGGACAGAACATGCACAGAATGTGCCATCTGATCAGGCTCTATACTGTTTGCTATTCGGATTCTGGAGCTAAAATACTTAGGCTGAATAGCAAACAACATAGATCCTGATCAGACGCGGCGCTACGTTGTTTGCACATTCCTCCCCATTTATTGAGCATTTTAAGGGTTAAGTTGATAAATTATCCTTCATTGCTTAATGGCAGCTGTATTGTATGTAATACGTGTATCGGGACAGTCACAAAACTTTGCCTCAAGTAAACAAAGCTGGTGAATTTAAAGCGAGACTTCCAGTTCTGTGGTAAGAAAAGAGAATAAGATTACCTTGTTAGTTTATCCAAATTTATTTTATCTCGATTGTGAAACAAGTTCTTACAACTTATAATAATCAATCTCGAGACCTCATTCCTGATGGAATCCATCGCCACGAGGGAGAGAGAAGAAGCAATGTGGAATTTAAATGCCTTGCCTAAGGGCACAATCGCAACAGCTCCAGCGGGGCTCGAATTCTGGGCCTTTCGCACCTGGAGCGAACGCGCTACCACTGCGCTATCACAACTTCTTTTCTTCACAAACCTTTTCAATAATTCTCATAAGAAACATTTTTACATACAGGTACGTGTGCTACAATTCAAGGCTGAATTTAGAAACAAAATGTTGAGGATTTGCAAAACAGCTGTGCGGTTCTGAGATATAGAGTTTCCTAGGCCTTAGTAATTGTTCCTGTCCATTATCTGTATAGGATTTCTTCCTGTCCATTATCTGTATAGGATTTCTTCCTGTCCATTATCTGTATAGGATTTCTTCCTGTCCATTATCTGTATAGGATTTCTTCCTGTCCATTATCTGTATAGGATTTCTTCCTGTCCATTATCTGTTAGGATTTCTTCCTGTCCATTATCTGTATAGGATTTCTTCCTGTCCATTATCTGGATAGGATTAGTGTACTAGATGTTTCACTGTCAGTTTCTGTCTCAAATATATGTTATAGCCGAGGATGAATTTGCAAAGTAAACGTAGTAACGGGGCTCATTCTAGAGGGCTACTGGGGCGTAATTGTCGCCCTAGTCCTTGACCTCGACCCAACTTCTCCCTAAAATGTTCTCCTTTAATTTTACAATTTTCATAGAAAATATTGTCCAGTAAGATACACTGGCCCATTATAACACTCGTTCTATTCAAAATTGTCTAATTGTGACTTTTAACCCTATTTTGTTGAAATTTATTTAAAGAACACGATTGAAGGTTACAATCGCCCGCTGTCTCACTTCTCCCAAACATTAATACCTAGAATTAGCCCTGTAACAATACATGTTACCTAGAATGAGGCCTGGGTAAGCATCTGCTTGCGACTTTATTCTAAAATTATGTGTTATAACTTGAATATCAAAGTCTCAGTTTGAAGTAATATTTCGATGTTATTTCGGGGCCATCGGCGATGTTTTAGATTTCGGCGATATTCTATTTGGATTAGAGCCCACCCACCACGAGGGAAAGCAACAAGTAAGGAAAGACTTGTAGGTTAATAGTTTCCAACTGGGGTATCTACTACATTGTGCGGATTTAAATTGTGAGGAACAGCCTCCACGTTAGCTTTGTAGCAGCAGATAAAATCACTTGCAAACAGCATAGAGCCAGATCTGGCTCTATGCCGTTTGCTATTCGAATAGTGAATCTAAAACACTTGGCTGAATAGCAAACAACACAAGATCCTGATCAGACGCTGATCTGGATCTATGTTGTTTGCAAAAAGTGATTTTATTTACTCGGCAGGCAAAGAATTAATAGACAAGATGACCAAGCGATGTTTTCTCGAGCATGACGAGTGTAGCGAAATCATAGCACGGGAAACGTACATATCCTTGTAGCCATCTGCTGTATGTACGCAGGTTTTAGTCAGTACCCAGTATGGTGTATTTTAAATGCTTTTATGTGGAACTAAATGGTAGTGTAACAGTTGTATGGCTGAAAAAATATAAATAAAATAGCTTTATTCTGGAATCAACAATGACACAAATAAGACACTGACATTTATGTTGTGTATGCTCTCTCAATACATTACTTTTCTGTTTAGAAATGTGTATGCTTCGAGTTGATGTAAACGCGCGTATAATTTCTGTCGCCATTGTTTCTTGCAAACTGTGTACATGTATTATTATGCCCCGTCTTTCAGTGTCATGTAATGTTTTTGTTCTTATAAATTATTCCCACTTGTACAGTTTTTGGGTTTGCAAATGGACTGCTGCTCTGTCGACCACTGTGTCAATCTTGAAATTATAGGTCGAATAAATAGTTACAGAATCAAACCTCCACTTGACGTCATATCGCTGTGACGTATAATCAATTGTTGTATCAACCTTTGACGTCGTATCGCTGTGAGGTATGATCAATTGTTGTATCAACCTTTGACGTCATATCGCTGTGACGTATAATCAATTGTTGTATCAACCTTTGACGTCGTATCGCTGTGACGTATGATCAATTGTTGTTGGAACAACTTTTGACGTCATATCGCTGTGACGTATAATCAATTGTTAGATCAACCTTTGACGTCATATCGCTGTGACGTATGATCAATTGTTGCATCAACCTTTGACGTCGTATCGCTGTGACATATGATCAATTGTTGTTAGATCAACTTTTGACGTCGTATCGCTGTGACGTATGATCAATTGTTGCATCAACCGTTTACGTCGTATCGCTGCGACATATGATCAATTGTTAGATCAACTTTTGACGTCATATTGCTGTGACGTATGATCAATTGTTAGATCAACTTTTGACGTCGTATTGCTGTGACGTATAATCAATTGTTAGATCAACCTTTGACGTCATATCGCTGTGACGTATGATCAATTATTGTTGTTAGATCAACCTTTGATGTCATATTGCTATGACGTATGATCAATTGTTGTTAGATCAACCTTTGACGTCATATCGCTGTGACGTATGATCAATTGTTGTTAGATCAACCTTTGACGTCATATCGCTGTGACATATGATCAATTGTTGTTAGATCAACCTTTGACGTCATATCGCTGTGACATATGATCAATTGTTGTTAGATCAACCTTTGACGTCATATCGCTGTGACGTATGATCAATTGTTGTTAGATCAACCTTTGACGTCATATCGCTGTGACGTATGATCAATTGTTGTTAGATCAACCTTTGACGTCATATCGCTGTGACGTATGATCAATTGTTAGATCAACTTTTGATGTCGTATCATAGTGATGTAATGATTGCTTGTTATATGATAAACTTCATTTCTTTGCTAAATCGGAATGTTTTTGAATCGGAAGATAGAATACATATAGAATATGGTTGATCACGGTCCTCTATAAGACATTTATTTAATAATGCACGACAGCTGAACAGCTATAGTTATCTCTGTAATTAAGAAATAATAAGTATCAACCGTGGTATATCGCAGAATAACCTGAGGTAGATTTTACTCTACAACTATGTATGTTATTAGCTGGGTCGTGTTAGAATGCTCTAATATATAATACAACTTTAACAGTATTGGAATACTGTATTTATGACTGGTACATTGTGGGGTTATGATTCCAGGAGACATTAATTGTGCCGTTATACAATTCTTGGCTCTCATACACCTTGCAGTAGCATTTACCTGTGCACGTTCAATAACCCTTAAAATGCTGATTACATCTAAGGTTGCTTTTGAAAGCGCATCAGATCAGACGTCGCAGAATGCTTTATGGTGATTGCTATTCACATAGTGGAGGTATAGCACTTGGCTGAATAGCAAACAATATAGATCCTGATCAGACGTCGCAGAATGCTTTATGGCGATTGCTATTCACATAGTGGAGGTATAGCACTTGGCTGAATAGCAAATAATATAGATCCTGATCAGACGTCGCGGAATGCTTTATGGTGATTGCTATTCACATAGTGGAGGTATAGCACTTGGCTGAATAGCAAATATTATAGATCCTGATCAGACGTCGCAGAATGCTTTATGGTGATTGCTATTCACATAGTGGAGGTATAGCACTTGGCTGAATAGCAAACAATATAGATCCTAATCAGACGTCGTTGAATGCTTTATGGTGATTGCTATTCACATAGTGGAGGTATAGCACTTGGCTGAATAGCAAACAATATAGATCCTGATCAGACGTCGCGGAATGCTTTATGGTGATTGCTATTCACATAGTGGCGGTATAGCACTTGGCTGAATAGCAAACAATATAGATCCTGATCAGACGTCGCGGCATCATGCTGTTGCTGATTTGTATCAATGTTGATTGCATTTTAAGGGTAATGGACTCGGTTCTATAGCTAGACAGGTGTAGTAGGGTATTCTGTTTTGATGTATAATTAATTATATTGCAGTATTAACCCTTTCCCCCTTAGGAGCACCTCTCGACGCCAATGCCTATTGACATCGATCGACACATTAGTAGTCAAACAAGCTATAATAAAGATTGGAACAACGTAGTGTGTACAACACTTAATAATTCCCAGTAACCTCTATGAAGGTGGAGTAGGCAAGTTCACAGCTTATCCATTGTGTACGATTGGTAAATTACAGCCAAATGTATGAAATAAAACTATATCTCTACGGGGGTAAAGGGTTAAATACCTTATTTTACTATATAATCAAACATTTACCTCCATTGTATGAGCTCAGATAATGTTTGGATAGAACACTTAGTCAATAGAACATCAATAATATGCGACTCGATTTACCAAAAGGGACCCACTGGGTGGATGAGGTTACGTCGAGAAATGATGTCTAAAGTTACGTCATGCAATCGAAAACGACAACGTTCGCGCTATGTAAGTTTAAAATTAATTTTTAGAACAGATCTAAACGGAATTACCTTAAATGTTGAAAATCACTTACGGAAATGACTGAAAAACGTAATTCTGGAGAAACAACATTTTTGAAAATTTCACCCAGTGTGTCTCCCATTTTGATAAATCGCGTCAAATATTGTATTCCTACAAAGGTTTTTATTGAACCTTCCACTAAATTCTACCCTTTCCATTGGGCAGAAGCAGTCGGCGGTGGAGGGTCAGTACATATCTCGTGTAGGGTTTAGTAGAGAAAATGGCCGATTTCTAAAACTCTCCATTCAGAATTTTAAAAGTGTTTCATTGTTTTCTGAACTTACTTTAGTCAAATAAATCTGCGTAAAAATTGTGAAAGTTAGAATGAAGTGATAGCCACCTAGCTTCTAGTCCCCCGTCTGTTAACGTACCAAATAAATCTGCGGCATCAATTGTTTACAATGACAGCAGTAACTTAAATGTCAAGGTCATCGAAAATGGGAGCAAAGGAAGCTTAACCCTTTCAACACCACAGACCTCTAAATAGGCTTACAAAAAGTGTAGATCCAGATGAGCCGGCTCATGACGAGCCGTCTCATCAGGATCTGCACTTTTTGCCAGTAATATTACAATTTAAAAAAAATAATTTACCCGTTTTGATAAATGAACTTGTCCAAATGTGATTTTCTGATTCATTTATTGGTTTATGAATATCATGGACCAGTCCATGTGAGTTACTTGGTGTTGAATGGGTTAAATGTCAAGGTCATCGAAAATGGGAGCAAAGGAAACTTAAATACTGAAAAGATACTTGCCAGCAGTCATCCTCGAACCTTACAGTTCAGAAAACGATAAACACTTAACCCATTCAACCCCAAGTAACTGACATGGACTGTTCCTTGATATTATTAGACCAATAAATTAATAAGAAAATTACATTTGGACCAGTTCATTTATCAATATGGGTCATTTTGTCTAAAAATAGTAATATTACTGGCAAAAAGTGTAGATCCTGATGAGACGGCTCGTTACGAGCCAGCTCATCTGGATCTACACTTTTTGTAAGCCTATTTAGAGGTCTGCGGTGTTGAAAGGGTTAAATAATATTTTTTAATGTAAAAGTGGTCGATGCAATCAATTCGCTAACGCCTCGCCCCTCATAGATTTTACTGACCCCTCATAACTCTGTGGAGGGTCAGAAGCAAACCCAATAACTAATAATATACATTTACTCCTAGAAAAGGAGGAAGTTTGCCCCTTGGCCATTTTTTTAGCAGATTTATGGCTCTTGGTTATTGTTTTGCTATATATAGTGTAGTATATGGACTTGTGTTTTTTAATCCTCCGCTAGAACAGTATGCACTAAGACCCAGTAAATCATTAAGGATACACAAGGTGCGTAATGGTGCGATTTTTTGTTTTGGACGATTTGTTACCAGAGTTATGGCCCCTTTGTTATTGTTAGCAGTATGCAGTAAAATGCCTAATGAAGTTTTTGTGTCATGAGTTGCCAAATGGGGGCATGCAAGACTTGGGACGCAATTCTAGTGTTTTAGTAAACAAGAGCCATTATTAAGCGACACTGGGAAATTTGTCTTTTATAACAAAATATTTTAAAGACAATTTTATGCTGCCATTAGGGTCTTACCTGTATTTTTATATTATTTTCAAATGTATGACTGTCATGTTTTGTAGCGAATTCTTAACTTTGTGAAATCCTTGTTCATTCTAAAGAGGGAACCGCACACATGTTGAAATGCGAAAGGTAATAGTCAAATATTTAAAATACAACAAAAATTGAGACATATTTGTTGTGTTGACACTAGCATGTTTAAAACTTACGTCGTTTCCGTAAATGTGCAAAAATATTCATAGATCTAATAATGGTATTTATCTGTATATGAAATCTCAAAGAACAAATCTGATCACTGTATAGGATAGATGTTAAGATACAGTAATGTACATGCTACTTGTTCTCTACTTGTGGACAGTGCTGCAATACCGAGTCTCGTGTCATCTCTGCTAGGCAGGTGTGAATCAATAACCTGGGATTTTACACTATCTGGTATGCTAAATACAATCAAATATAGCACTATCTGGTATGCTAAATACAATCGAATATAGCACTATCTGGTATGCTAAATACAATCAAATATAGCACTCTCTGGTATGCTAAATACAATCAAATATAGCACTATCTGGTATGCTAAATACAATCGAATATAGCACTCTCTGGTATGCTAAATACAATCAAATATAGCACTATCTGGTATGCTAAATACAATCAATGGTATGCTAAATACAATCAAATATAGCACTCTCTGGTATGCTAAATACAATCAAATATAGCACTATCTGGTATGCTAAATACAATCGAATATAGCACTCTCTGGTATGCTAAATACAATCAAATATAGCACTATCTGGTATGCTAAATACAATCAATGGTATGCTAAATACAATCAAATATAGCACTCTCTGGTATGCTAAATACAATCAAATATAGCACTATCTGGTATGCTAAATACAATCGAATATAGCACTCTCTGGTATGCTAAATACAATCAAATATAGCACTATCTGGTATGCTAAATACAATCAAATATAGCACTCTCTGGTATGCTAAATACAATCAAATATAGCACTCTCTGGTATGCTAAATACAATCAAATATAGCACTATCTGGTATATCAAACTATTGAATATTGTACCTGTTACATACCTGGTGTACCAATGGTATATACCCCACCACATACCTGGTGTACCAATGTTGTATACCCCGCCACATACCTGGTGTACCAATGTTATATACCCCGCCACATACCTGGTGTACCAATGTTGTATACCCCGCCACATACCTGGTGTACCAATGTTATATACCCCGCCACATACCTGGTGTACCAATGTTATATACCCCGCCACATACCTGTGTACCAATGTTATACCCCGCCACATACCTACCAAAACCCCCCACACGGTGTACCAATGTTATATACCCCGCCACATCCTGGTGTACCAATGTTATATACCCCACCACATACCTGGTGTACCAATGGTATATACCCCACCACATACCTGGTGTACCAATGTTATATACCCCACCACATACCTGGTGTACCAATGGTATATACCCCACCACATACCTGGTGTACCAATGGTATATACCCCACCACATACCTGGTGTACCAATGGTAGATACCCCACCACATACCTGGTGTACCAATGGTAGATACCCCACCACATACCTGGTGTACCAATGTTGTATACCCGCCACATACCTGGTGTACCAATGTTATATACCCCGCCACATACCTGGTGTACCAATGTTTATACCCCGCCACATACCTGGTGTACCAATGTTGTATACCCCACCACATACCTGGTGTACCAATGTTATATACCCCACCACATATCTGGTGTACCAATGTTAGATAGCCCACCACATACCTGGTGTACCAATGGTAGATACCCCGCCACATACCTGGTGTACCAATGGTAGATACCCCGCCACATACCTGGTGTACCAATGGTAGATACCCCGCCACATACCTGGTGTACCAATGTTATATACCCCACCACATACCTGGTGTACCAATGTTATATACCCCACCACATACCTGGTGTACCAGTGTTAGATACCCAACCACATACCTGGTGTACCAGTGTTAGATACCCAACCACATACCTGGTGTACCAGTGTTATATACCCCACCACATACCCGGTGTACCAGTGTTATATACCCCACCACATACCAGGGGTACCTGATCTTGCAGTGACAACATGACTTGTATTCTAGAACACTGTAGAGATTAAGCGCTTGTTTTTCTCACATCTGTTACATATGTACATTTATCTCCAGGAGTTGTTGACATCTGTTACATATGTACATTATCTTCAGGAGTTGTCGACACTTGTTAAAACTATGTGATGTAATTGATGAATAAAAACTATAAAATTTTATGAAAACATGACAAAAAAATGAATAAAACTTTAAAAACTGGTCTTTGTCATATATACACATTATCGTTCTATATAAGATATCGTTGTACCGGTCCCGCCGGCGATATAGCCCAAAATGGTGCTGATGCAGGCGTAAAACCCGAAATATATGTACCGACATATATATTGTTGTCGCTCGTCGTATATATATATATATCATCCTTCGTCTCCATTACTTCCGTGGGTCTCCATAACGCCATTACTTCCGTGGGTCTCCATAATGCCATTACTTCCGTGGGTCTCCATAACGCCATTACTTCCGTGGGTCTCCATAATGCCATTACTTCCGTGGGTCTCCATAACGCAATTACTTCCATGGGTCTCCATAACGCAATTACTTCAGTGGGTCTCCATAACGCCATTACTTCAGTGGGTCTCCATAACGCCGTTACTTCCGTGGGTCTCCATTACTTACGTGTGTCTCCATAACGCCGTTACTTCAGTGGGTCTCCATAACGCCGTTACTTCCGTGGGTCTCCATAACGCCGTTACTTCAGTGGGTCTCCATTACTTCAGTATGTCACCATAACGCCATTAGTTCCGTGGGTGTCCATAACGCCATTACTTCCGTGGGTCTCCATTACTTCAGTATGTCTCCATAACGCCATTACTTCCGTGGGTCTCCATTACTTCAGTATGTCTCCATAACACCATTTCTTCCATGGGTCTCCATTACTTCAGTATGTCACCATAACTTCTGTGGGTCTCCATAACGCCATTACTTCCGTGGGTCTCCATTACTTCAGTATGTCTCCATAACGCCATTACTTCAGTATATCTCCATAATGCCATTACTTCCGTGGGTCTCCATAACGCCATTGCTTCAGTGGGTCTCCATTACTTCAGTATGTCTCCATAACGTCATTACTTCCGTGGGTCTCCATAACGCCATTACTTCCATGGGTCTCCATAATACCATTACTTCCATGGGTCTCCATAACGTCATTACCTCAGTATGTCTCCATAACGCCATTACTTCTGTATGTCTCCATAATACTATTACTTCCGTGGGTCTCCATAACGCCATTACTTCCGTGGGTCTCCATTACGCCATTACTTCAGCATGCCTCCAAAAATGCCATTACTTTACACAATTCACCGTTTGTCTCCCTTACACCATTACCTCAGTATTAGTCACTATTACTTCAGTGTTTTGTCAGATTCGTCTCCCTTACACCATTACTTCAGTCAGATTTGTCTCCCTTATACCATTACTTCAGTATTAGTCAGATTCGTCTCCCTTACACCATTACTTCAGTGTTATATTTGTCTCCCTTGCACCATTACTTCAGTCAGATTAGTCTCCCTTGTACCATTACTTCAGTATTATTCAGATTTGTCTCCCTTACACCATTACTTCAGTCAGATTTGTCTCCCTTATACCATTACTTCAGTATTATTCAGATTTGTCCCCCTTACACTATTACTTCTGTTTGTCGGATTTGTCTTTCTTACACCATTACTTCAGCATTGGGTCCAGGTTACAAGACCGATGCAATACCCATAACATCACAGTGGGTCCAGCTCACAACCCCTTGGTTACAAGACCGACACAATACCCATAACATCACAGTGGTGCCGACTCGCAAACCCTTGGTTACAAGACCGACACAATACCCATAACATCACAGTGGTGCCGACTCGCAAACCCTTGGTTACAAGACCGACACAATACCCATAACATCACAGTGGTGGTGCGACTGGGCTCAATCTCTTGAATACAAGGCATCCACCGTACCATTACACCACATAGCTTCTGGCGGAGTTCAAACTCTACGTTACAAGTGGACACCGTGGACAATACACCACATAGCTTCTAGCGGGGTTCAAACTCTACGTTACAAGTGGACAATACACCACATAGCTTCTAGCGAGGTTCAAACTACGTTACAAGTGGACAATACACCACATAGCTTCTAGCGGGGTTCAAACTCTACGTTACAAGTGGACAATACACCACATAGCTTCTAGCGAGGTTCAAACTACGTTACAAGTGGACAATACACCACATAGCTTCTAGCGGGGTTCAAACTCTACGTTACAAGTGGACAATACACCACATAGCTTCTAGCGGGGTTCAAACTCTACGTTACAAGTGGACACCGTGGACAATACACCACATAGCTTCTAGCGGGGTTCAAACTCTACGTTACAAGTGGACAATACACCACATAGCTTCTAGCGGGGTTCAAACTCTACGTTACAAGTGGACAATACACCACATAGCTTCTGGCGGGGTTCAAACTCGATGTTATATGGTGGACACCGTGGACAATACACCACATAGCTTCTGGCGGGGTTCAAACTCGATGTTATATGGTGGACATCGTACACCACACAGGTTCTATCGGGGTAAAACTTGCAATATATTGGTTACAAGACAGACATCATACTAATTACGGCAGAGGTTCCACACAAGAAATTATCAAATGATAACGTAACACTTTTTAACATACTTTTTATGGCAAACTGTAGATCGGGGTTCATTCTAGGTCAGATTTTTTGGGAGAAGTGAGAAAGCAGAAAGCGTGCAAGTCCTTAAATGGTTTAATAAGATTTCTGCAAAATAGCATTAAAATACGTACAGTATGGCCATTAAATACAACATATGATCACGAGGAGTGCTTCATAACCCATTTGATTCTGGATACCATTCAAACAGTATTTGCAAAGAATATAGAGCCTGATCAGCCACCATGGAACGTGCCGTCTGATCAGGCTCTATGCTGTTTGCTATTCAGATGATGTTGCTAAGACACTTGGCTCTATAGCAAACAACATAGATCCTGATCAGCACACAGCGTTACCCTGCGGCTGATCTGGATCTATGTTGTTTGCAAAAGCCTTTAAATGGGCCAGTACATCTTACTGGACACAATTTTATATGAAAATTGCCAAAAAAAATAAATATTTTTAGGGAGAAGAGGGGGTGAAGCCACGGTCGCTAGGGCGACTATTTTGCCTGAGTCGCCCTCTAGAATGAGCTCTGTAGATATACATTCGTATCTGATTAATAAAATACTTCTATATTACCGTTACTTCTTCTAAAACAGACAACACTTTACATTAGTACCATATATACCTTTTCTATGGTTTGTTAACAACGACTTTATTTAAACAGGAAACACTGTTGGGCAAACCCAGTCCCCCTTATGAGCCTCGGTAAAACAGACAAAATGAAAGGCAACACAATTAGGTAAACCCAGTTTCCCCTGTTAGCCTCGGTAAAACAGACATACTATTTACAAACTGAACACAATAAGTCGGTGAATAGAAACACCAAGAAACATACAGGAACACCGAGAAACATACAGGAACACTGAGAAACATACACCGAGAAACATACAGGAACACTGAGAAACATACACCGAGAAACATACAGGAACACTGAGAAACATACACGAACACTAAGAAACATACACCGAGAAACATACAGGAACACTAAGAAACATACACCGAGAAACATACAAGAACACCAAGAAACATACACCGAGAAACATACAAGAACACCAAGAAACATACACCGAGAAACATACAGGAACACTGAGAAACATACACCGAGCAACATACAGGAACACTGAGAAACATACACCGAGAAACATACAGGAACACTAAGAAATATACACCAAGAAACATACAGGAACACTGAGAAACATACACCAAGAAACATACAGGAACACTGAGAAACATACACCGAGAAACATACAGGAACACTGAGAAACATACACCGAGAAACATACAGGAACACTGAGAAACATACACCGAGAAACATACAGGAACACTGAGAAACATATACCAAGAAACATACAGGAACACTGAGAAACATATACCAAGAAACATATAGGAACACTGAGAAACACCAAGAAACATAAACAAACACAGAGAAGCATAAACAAACACAGAGAAGCATAAACAAACACAGAGAAGCATAAACAAACACAGAGAAGCATAAACAAACACAGAGAAGCATAAACAAACACAGAGAAACATAAACAAACACAGAGAAACATAAACAAACACAGAGAAACATAAACAAACACAGAAACATAAACAAACACAGAGAAGCATAAACAAACACCAAGAAACATAAACAAACACAGAGAAGCATAAACAAACACCAAGAAACATAAACAAACACAGAGAAACATAAACAAACACAGAGAAACATAAACAAACACAGAGAAGCATAAACAAACACAGAGAAACATAAACAAACACAGAGAAACATAAACAAACACAGAGAAGCATAAACAAACACAGAGAAACATAAACAAACACAGAGAAACATAAACAAACACAGAGAAGCATAAACAAACACAGAGAAGCATAAACAAACACCAAGAAACATAAACAAACACAGAGAAACATAAACAAACACAGAGAAACATAAACAAACACAGAGAAACATAAACAAACACAGAGAAACATAAACAAACACAGAGAAACATAAACAAACACAGAGAAACATAAACAAACACAGAGAAACATAAACAAACACCAAGAAACATAAACAAACACAGAGAAGCATAAACAAACACAGAGAAACATAAACAAACACAGAGAAACATAAACAAACACAGAGAAACAAACACCAAGAAACATAAACAAACACAGAGAAACATAAACAAACACCAAGAAACATAAACAAACACAGAGAAACATAAACAAACACAGAGAAACATAAACAAACACAGAGAAACATAAACAAACACAGAGAAACATAAACAAACACAGAGAAACATAAACAAACACAGAGAAACATAAACAAACACCAAGAAACATAAACAAACACAGAGAAACATAAACAAACACAGAGAAACATAAACAAACACAGAGAAACATAAACAAACACAGAGAAACATAAACAAACACAGAGAAGCATAAACAAACACAGAGAAACATAAACAAACACCAAGAAACATAAACAAACATAGAGAAACATAAACAAACACCAAGAAACATAAACAAACACAGAGAAGCATAAACAAACACAGAGAAACATAAACAAACACAGAGAAACATAAACAAACACAGAGAAACATAAACAAACACAGAGAAACATAAACAAACAGAGAAACATAAACAAACACAGAGAAGCATAAACAAACACAGAGAAGCATAAACAAACACAGAGAAGCATAAACAAACACAGAGAAGCATAAACAAACACAGAGAAACATAAACAAACACAGAGAAACATAAACAAACACAGAGAAACATAAACAAACACAGAGAAACATAAACAAACACAGAGAAACATAAACAAACACAGAGAAACATAAACAACACCAAGAAACATAAACAAACACAGAGAAGCATAAACAAACACAGAGAAACATAAACAAACACAGAGAAACATAAACAAACACAGAGAAACATAAACAAAACAAAACAAAAAACACAGAGAAACATAAACAAACACAGAGAAGCATAAACAAACACAGAGAAACATAAACAAACACAGAGAAACATAAACAAACACAGAGAAACATAAACAAACACAGAGAAACATAAACAAACACAGAGAAACATAAACAAACACAGAGAAGCATAAACAAACACCAAGAAACATAAACAAACACAGAGAAGCATAAACAAACACCAAGAAACATAAACAAACACAGAGAAACATAAACAAACACCAAGAAACATAAACAAACACAGAGAAACATAAACAAACACAGAGAAGCATAAACAAACACAGAGAAACATAAACAAACACAGAGAAACATAAACAAACACAGAGAAACATAAACAAACACAGAGAAACATAAACAAACACAGAGAAACATAAACAAACACAGAGAAACATAAACAAACACAGAGAAACATAAACAAACACAGAGAAACATAAACAAACACAGAGAAACATAAACAAACACAGAGAAGCATAAACAAACACAGAGAAACATAAACAAACACAGAGAAACATAAACAAACACAGAGAAGCATAAACAAACACAGAGAAGCATAAACAAACACAGAGAAGCATAAACAAACACAGAGAAACATAAACAAACACAGAGAAACATAAACAAACACAGAGAAACATAAACAAACACAGAGAAACATAAACAAACACAGAGAAACATAAACAAACACAGAGAAACATAAACAAACACAGAGAAACATAAACAAACACAGAGAAACATAAACAAACACAAAGAAACATAAACAAACACAGAGAAACATAAACAAACACAGAGAAACATAAACAAACACAGAGAAACATAAACAAACACAGAGAAACATAAACAAACACAGAGAAACATAAACAAACACAGAGAAACATAAACAAACACCAAGAAACATAAACAAACACAGAGAAACATAAACAAACACCAAGAAACATAAACAAACACCAAGAAACATAAACAAACACAGAGAAACATAAACAAACACAGAGAAACATAAACAAACACAGAGAAACATAAACAAACACAGAGAAACATAAACAAACACAGAGAAACATAAACAAACACCAAGAAACATAAACAAACACAGAGAAACATAAACAAACACAGAGAAACATAAACAAACACAGAGAAACATAAACAAACACAGAGAAACATAAACAAACACAGAGAAGCATAAACAAACACAGAGAAACATAAACAAACACCAAGAAACATAAACAAACACAGAGAAACATAAACAAACACCAAGAAACATAAACAAACACAGAGAAGCATAAACAAACACAGAGAAGCATAAACAAACACAGAGAAACATAAACAAACACAGAGAAACATAAACAAACACAGAGAAACATAAACAAACACAGAGAAACATAAACAAACACAGAGAAACATAAACAAACACAGAGAAGCATAAACAAACACAGAGAAGCATAAACAAACACAGAGAAACATAAACAAACACAGAGAAACATAAACAAACACAGAGAAACATAAACAAACACAGAGAAACATAAACAAACACAGAGAAACATAAACAAACACAGAGAAACATAAACAAACACAGAGAAACATAAACAAACACAGAGAAGCATAAACAAACACAGAGAAACATAAACAAACACAGAGAAACATAAACAAACACAGAGAAACATAAACAAACACAGAGAAACATAAACAAACACAGAGAAACATAAACAAACACAGAGAAACATAAACAAACACAGAGAAACATAAACAAACACAGAGAAACATAAACAAACACAGAGAAACATAAACAAACACAGAGAAACATAAACAAACACAGAGAAACATAAACAAACACAGAGAAACATAAACAAACACAGAGAAACATAAACAAACACAGAGAAACATAAACAAACACAGAGAAACATAAACAAACACAGAGAAACATAAACAAACACAGAGAAACATAAACAAACACAGAGAAACATAAACAAACACAGAGAAGCATAAACAAACACAGAGAAACATAAACAAACACAGAGAAGCATAAACAAACACAGAGAAACATAAACAAACACAGAGAAGCATAAACAAACACAGAGAAACATAAACAAACACAGAGAAACATAAACAAACACAGAGAAACATAAACAAACACAGAGAAGCATAAACAAACACAGAGAAACATAAACAAACACAGAGAAACATAAACAAACACAGAAGAAACATAAACAAACACAGAGAAACATAAACAAACACAGAGAAACATAAACAAACACAGAGAAACATAAACAAACACAGAGAAACATAAACAAACACAGAGAAACATAAACAAACACAGAGAAGCATAAACAAACACAGAGAAGCATAAACAAACACAGAGAAACATAAACAAACACAGAGAAACATAAACAAACACAGAGAAACATAAACAAACACAGAGAAGCATAGTTTTAATCATATTTGATTGCTCAATTCATTTTACGTGTGAATACAAAACATGACAATTTAAAGAAAATAACATCGGCAACATTAGTTACTGCTCTACCTGAGAAACACACAGTACATAATAACAAAGAAACACAAGATTTCAAAATAGTTGGGGAGCCTCTGTGACAACACATGAGCTGTCCGATTAGCGCAGTGGTTAGCGAGCTCGCTTCTCACCAATGCAACCTGGGTTCGATCCGCAGACCGGAAGTATGTGAGATGGTACGATGGTCGCCAGATCGGACAGGTGGATTTTTTCTCTGGGTACTCTGGTTTCCTCCCACACGAATGACCACATTTACGCTTTCATCTGCGCCAACAAGAGTGATTACTATAAGTTGTCAAAGCTTGTTTTGCAATCGTTGTAAAATAAATAACGTTTACATTTTACAATCATTCTTTGGAAAGCATAAAAGAAACATTCACCATGCATTTGTTACCAAAACCTATCTTACTCAGTGTTTCAGTAAGGACTTCCCACACAAGTTTGTTTGTTCAGGTTTTACGCCTGTATCAGCACCATTTTGGGCTATGTCGCCGACAGGTAGATTACCTAACACCTTTTCCTGGGCAGACTCTAGCAGCTACCCAGTACTTGGTGCACCAACCTCCGTAAGAAACTGCCAACTTTTTCATATAAACAGACACGGCGTGATCGGTGCTCGAACACATGACCATGTCAGCGACCGTAGTCACTCAGCCACTGAGGCAGACTCATCCCACACAAGACATGGTCCAGAGGTTATAAAACTTTTCTCCAATCTCAAAACTCGGTCTCAAGCGTCTGATTGGTTCAGCTGACAGTAACACTCAGAAGCAACCAATCAGATCATTTGAGATCTCACTCAGAAGCAACCAATCAGATCATTTGAGTTTGAGATCTCACTCAGAAGCAACCAATCAGATCATTTGAGATCTCACTCAGAAGCAACCAATCAGATCATTTGAGATCTCACTCAGAAGCAACCAATCAGATCAATTGAGTTTGAGATCTCACTCAGAAGCAACCAATCAGATCATTTGAGTTTGAGATCTCACTCAGAAGCAACCAATCAGATCATTTGAGCTTGAGTTTGAGATCTGAGAACAGTTTTTTATAACCTCGGGGCCTGGTTAACTTTAAGAATATTAGGAGGATATGCGCTTGGTTCAGTGTATCATCAAATTATTATTCACTGAATACACAATGAAAGCCACGTTATCACGAGTGGCACTATCCACGAATAATAATAATAGCTTTCTATGTTCACGAGTGAAATATTATTTGATCATTCACTTAAACAAATAGTATTTTTTATGCTAGAAAACGTTGCAACTGTATGCTTATATGGTGCTAGAACCGTGTGTTTAAACCATAAAATGACGTCACTAACAGACCAGAGTCCGAAAACGTTCACGTTTACAACATTTCAACATGCAGCAGCTAGGTACCACACGTGCGAAACAGCGAGAAATAAATGGTGTTATTCCACTGCTTTCAACCAGCAGATTAAAGCATTTTATGTTACTGATAAATTTCTATATTTCATTGGAAGTCATAAAATAAATAACACTATTTTGACTAATTTCGTGTGGTTCTCTCCGTAGATCCATTTCTCAATAACAAACAATCATAATGGTATAGAAATAATATGCGCAATTGTTTTTATCATAATGAGAGACATCTCTAATTGTCTATTACCTCCCTTGGCAGATAAAGTCTGATTTGTTCCAATATGTGAATAGGTCCTTTTAGTTAGAATCCTTTGTGTTTACTGTTGTTCCCTAACCAGATGTTGTGGTATAATTGTGATTTTATCCGAATCGTGTTAATTAACTGATAACATTCTTTTACAAATAAGTATCTGTTGAGATATAGTAATTTAATAATTATAAGAAGCGATAGTGGAATAAAATTGCTAGCATGTTGTGCAAAGGAAACAATGATAAAAACAGAGGAAAACACGTAATAGAACCTATCTACATTTAGGGAGTATTCAGTGGCAGTAACTGACCGATGTCTCTCATTAGTTTAAACATATACTGAGTCAAAAAAGAAACGATACCTGGTGTTTATGTGTCTATAATTTCAACATTTATTAAGAAAATTCTTTGAAAATTCATAAGATGATAGTCCAACATGTTTGAAAGAGGAGCACATAAAGCATAATGAGCCTCCGAAACTGTCTGCTGCGTGATGACGTAATTCGTCGGACAGGGGTCTAATGGAGCTTTCACACAGACGTCAATACCGAGTATGGGCATCATTTGCGTCTCTCACTGCAATGCACCGCCGTCGCATCGAACGGAATAGTGTCTGAATCTCTTGCTGGTCAATATTTGTCCACTCCTGACGCAAAACATCCCTCAGTTGGTTTAACGTTACCGGCTGACGTCGTCTGACGCGGCGGTCTAACGTATCCCACAAATGTTCTATGGGTGACAAGTCTGGTGACAAAGCAGGCCACGGCAGGGTTTCAATATTTTTCTGCTCCAATAATGTGGTGGAAATCCGAGCAGTATGACACCTGGCGTTGTCCTGTTGGAACAGTGTGACGTTTCTGTTGGCGTTAAAGAATGGCGCAAGGATCTCATCACAGTACCGCTGGGCGTTTAGGTTCCCGTCCACCACTAACAGTTCAGTGCGACTGCCGAAGGTGATACCGCCCCACACCATAACGCTTCCGCCCCCGAACAGATCGACCTGACGTACACATGCGTCGGCGTAACGTTCACCGCGTCTGCGATATACCCGCTCTCTGCCATCCGCTCGATTCAAACATAACCGCGATTCATCGCTAAACATCACCGAATTCCACTGTAACCGAGTCCAGTGAGCACGTTCCGTCGTCCATTCCCGCCGTACGTCACGGTGACGTCGTGTCAGGATGGGTCCAAAGTATGGCCGATAGGCACGAATGCCACGTTCACTGAGCCGTCTCCTGACTGTTTGTGCACTGATGCGATTGTTGGTCATCCCAGGAGTAACGGCAGCTGTGTGCGTAGCAGGTAGGAACCGGTCACGTAAATGTGACGGTCCTGTTCAAGCGTCGTCACACGTGGTCGACCAGATCTTGGACGGTCGTCCACCGATCCATGTATTCGATAACGTCGAAGTAGACGTGTTATCGTGATCCGCATAACCCCGAGTCGATTTGCGACATCACGCTGACGTAAACCGCCGTCAATCATGCCAATGGCACGCATTCTCTGATTGCGGTTTAGCCTAGGCATTTTGTTAGAGGTAACAATGGGTATGTAAGGTGTTTTTCCTCGATGATAATGCAATACCAGTACAATAAACCGGTTTTCCGATTTGTACATGTGTAGGAAGTTGTCTTTGTTGAGGAGCACGTGCAAATCGGAAATTCGGCGTTCCAGGATTATCGGGTGTTTATTTACCTGTGTTTATGGTTGGCTGACGTTGCAATAAGATACCCGGTACTGATACGTAATAATATATTAAACCTTTCTATGGTTTTATCTGTTTTACGTCATTTTTAGTTTGGTATCGTTTCTTTTTTGACTCGGTATATTTTATTTCCCATACATCACACATATCAAAATACAGAAAAAGGATTAGAATGGAAGACAGAGTCTTATATAATTCTTCTCCTCTCTCATTGCTGGAATTAAAATTAATTTTTCATATAAATGAGACATGGTCTGAGCGGGGCTCAAACCCGTGACCATCAGTGATGATAGGTTACAGTGGTATACAAGTCAGCGACCTTAACCACTCGACCACGGAGGCGGACTTCTTTTCTTAAAATGCGAATGCGTTTAAATGGTATCCATAATTACATTTTAGAAAAGAAGGCACTTCCGACACTGACAATTTCTTCAATTTGCACTGGACAAACATACAAATTTATCCGATGTATCAACCCGTTTTTTTTATACGAGTGCAAGTCCCACAGATTTCAGAACCAACGTAGGCGAGTATGGACAGTAATTAAAATCTATGAGAAATCCCTGGCTTGAACCCAGCTTGCATCAGCACCGATACATGAATATATAACAACAATATAATATACAACAGGGTTCATTCTAGGTCAGAATTTTTGCGAGAAGTGAGAAAGCGCGTGAGCGATTCCTTAAATGGTGTTCTTTAATATACTTCTGCAAAATAGGGTTAAAATGCACAGTACAACCATTAAATACAACATTTGAATAGAAGGAGTGCTTTATAATGGGCCAGTGTATCTTAGTAGACACAATTTTGTTTCGTAAAAACCAAAATATATTTTTTATTTATTTTATTTTAGGGAGAAGTGGGGGCCCCAGAGGGCGAAGTCAGGGTCCTTAGGGCAACAATTTCGCCCACATCGCCCTCTAGAATGATCCCTGATACAAAACAAAAATCTATCAACAATAATTTATGCAAATAAATAAAAATAAAAGGGATGTCAGGAAGGTTGCGTTTCGATCAGCGAAGTTTCATCATTATCATCAGTATGCGTTGTTGAAGTGAAACTCGAGTACGGCTTCTCTCGGAATAGATACATACTGCCATTGGAAGATTTAGCACGCTTGTAATTCACCCTGGACTGTTTGCGCGGTTGCAGTATGCAGTATTTACACAGTAGCAGTATGTTTATTGTAACACTGACAAATGCTACGATCGATGCAACTGCCACTGTCACTATTGCACTTCTGAGAAAGAAACATAATGTTCGACATTTTATATTTCATCGGAAAAACATCATTAAATTGCAAAAACAACATGAAACAATGGAAGTCGTGATAGCGCAGTGGATGCGCATTCACTTCAGGTGCGAAAGGTCCGGAGTTCGAACCCCGCTGGAGCCATTACGATTGTGCCCTTAGTCAAGGCATTGCCTCTTCTCTCTCCCTCGTGGCGATGGATTCCATTAGGAATGAGGTATCGAGAGTGATTACTATAAGTTATAAGTACTTGTTTCGCAACTGAGCTCAAATAAATTTGTATAAACTAACATAAAACAATCTTCTATTTTCGTAGATCAAACAAGAAAATATGATAAATTGATATCCCCACGGCATGATCTCTGGACGGACATGTTTGTGGATATATAGTCAATCAAAGGGCAACAATTCTGGCGTTACTGGTGATAAATATCTTAAGTTCCATGTAGAACCATTAAACTGATCAGGGGTAACATAGAACCATTAAACTGACAAGGGGTAACATAGAACCATTAAACTGACCAGGGGTAATGTAGAACTATTAAACTGACCAGGGGTAATGTAGAACCATTAAACTGACCAGGGGCAACATAGAACCATTAAACTGACAAGGGGTAACATAGAACCATTAAACTGACCAGGGGTAACATAGAACCATTAAACTGACCAGGGGTAATGTAGAACCATTAAACTGACCAGGGGTAATGTAGAACCATTAAACTGACCAGGGGTAATGTAGAACCATTAAACTGACCAGGGGCAACATAGAACCATTAAACTGACAAGGGGCAACATAGAACCATTAAACTGACCAGGGGTAACATAGAACCATTAAACTGACCAGGGGTAACATAGAACCATTAAACTGACAAGGGGTAATGTAAAACCAGTTGTAAAATAGGCAACTTCGATGAATTCATACCCCCCTCCGAATTGGTTAAAGGGCCATTTCCGACGAAATGTGCATGTGAAGCTTGTCAATCCACATGATGTTGCTAAAGTATACAAAGTTTAAGTGGAATTGGGCTTTAAACCAACTGCTTCATCCTTATAAATAAACCGTGGATGCGCTTTCGCATCAGGTGCGAAAGGTCGGGAGTTCGAGCCCCGCTGGAGCCGTTACGATTGTGCCCTTAGGCAAGGCATTTAAATTCCACATTGCCTCTTCTCTCTCCCTCGTGGCGATGGATTCCATCAGGAATGAGGTATCGAGAGTGATTAATATAAGTTGCAAGAACTTGTTTCACAATCGAGCTAAAATAAACTTGTAGAAACCATTAAAAGAAACCGTGAACTTACTTGTATTGCTGAATCATGTCAAATTCTAATTCCCGGTTGTGTTCAAGTTTCTTGGTAAAGCAGGCCCCCGCTACAACAACACAATGCATTATGTTTATATAGAGTTATGCTATATACAGTCAAACCTGTGTTAGTGGTCACCTCCATTAAGCAACCAACCTGTATTAAGCAGCCAGTTTCCAGAATCCCAATTGGTTGTTTTCTTATATATTTGACCTCTATTAAGCAGCCACCTGTGCTAAGCAGCCACTTTCTCTGACTCCCTTGGCTGGCTGCTTAAGACATGTATTTTATATTTGGGGTTTTACGCCTGCATCAGCACCATTTTGGGCTATATCGCCGGCGGGCAGTTTACCTAACAACACCTTTCCTGGGCAGGCTCCAGCGGTTAACCAGTACTTGGGTGCACCAACCTCCGTAAGAAACTGCCAACTTTTTCATATAAATGAGACACGGTCTGAGCGGGGCTCGAACCTGTGACCATCAGTGAGTTTATATAGAGTACATGTAGAGTCAAGCCTGTCTCAAGCAGCCAGCCAAGGGATTCCCGGATAGTGGCTGCTTATCATATTGGGGGATTTGGAAACTGGCTGCTTAATAAAGGTTGGCTGCTTAACAGAGGTGGCAGTTTAATAGAGTTCAAATGTATAATAAAGTAAGATATTGGGGATTTGGAAACTGGCTGCTTAATAAAGGTTGGTTGCTTAACAGAGGTGGCTGTTTAATAGAGGTCAAATGTATAATAAAGTAATATATTGGGGATTTGGAAACTGGCTGCTTAATAAATGTTGGCTGCTTAACAGAGGTGGCTGTTTAATAGAGGTGATCACCAACACAGGTCTGACTGTAAAAACTTTATTTACAACGTTTGTGAAACTAGCTTTAACAAACTATATTAATCACTCCCGTTGGCGCGGATGAAAGTGTATATATGACCATTAAATACAATACTTGAATAGAAGGAGTGCTTTACAATTGCCAGTGTATCTTACTGGACAATATGTTGTGAACATTTTAAAAGTCTTTTTAAGAGAAATGGTGCCCCCAGGGGTTGAAGTCAGGGTCCCAAGGGCGACTACTTCGCCCATGTCGCCCTCTAGAATGAGCCCTGAACAGCTGATCAGGATGTAGAAAAGTGCTCAAAATCTTCATGTTAACCCATTTCATTCTGGATACCGTTCAAACAGTATTTGCAAAGAACATAGAGCCAGATCAACCGCCACGGAACGTGCCATCTGATCAGACTCTATGCTGTTTGCTATTCAGATGATCTTGCTAAGACACATGGCTATGTAGCAAACAACATAGATCCTGATCAGCATGCAGCATCACGCTGCAGCTGATCGGGATCTATGTTGTTTGCAAAAGCCTTTAAATATATCCAGAATGATAACAGGGTTCATTCTAGGTCAGAATTTTTGGGAGAAGTGAGAAAGCGCGTGATAGCTTCCTTAAATGGTGTTCTTTAATATAGTTCTGCAAAATAGGGTTAAAATGCACAGTACAACCATTAAATACATTTGAATAGAAGGAGTGCTTTATAATGGGTCAGTGTATCTTACTAGACAAAATTTTGTTTGAAAATCGTAAAAACCAAAAAATATTTATTATTTATTTTTAGGGAGAGCGAAGTCAGGGTCCCTAGGGCGACAATTACGCCCACATCGCCCTCTAGAATGATCCCTGTCAGAAATGGGTTAATGCTTAATCATTTATCACATACAACTAGTGCTGTCTCCAGGTGGGAATGGGCTCAGTACAAATAGTAAACATGTAGCTACATACCATGTAGATAATCTTCCTCGGTATACGTGTAGTTACACGTCCCTAATTGCGGGTCACAGAGGCAGCTATCCTCGCAATCACATGGACTAGAGCATCTGTCACCGTAGAAACCCAACTTACACCCTACAAGTACATACCACAATTTGAACATAAATCATGTTCTAGGCACCATCTATCACCATAGAAACCCAACTTACACCCTACAAGTACATACCAAAATTTGAACATAAATCATGTTCTAGGCACCATCTATCACCATAGAAACCCAACTTACACCCTACAAGTACATACCAAAATTTGAACATAAATCATGTTCTAGGCACCATCTATCACCGTAGAAACCCAACTTACACCCTACAAGTACATACCAAAATTTGAACATAAATCATGTTCTAGGCACCATCTATCACCGTAGAAACCCAACTTACACCCTACAAGTACATACCAAAATTTGAACATAAATCATGTTCTAGGCATAGTCTATCAACGGGGAAACCCAACTTACACCCTACAAGTACATACCACAATTTGAACATAAATCATGTTCTAGGCACCATCTATCACCGTAGAAACCCAACTTACACCCTACAAGTACATACCAAAATTTGAACATAAATCATGTTCTAGGCACCATCTATCAATGAGGAAAGCCGATATCAATTACTGAACTAGACATTATAGAAGTATTATTACTACATCCCTGCGAGGGGTTTGACATCTAAGGAAGATAGATACATAGAATAATGACGATTGTGCTTTTCTTGCAGACGTTAAACTTATTTGCAGTATATTACGGATATAGACTGAAATAATGTTTATCTATCATCAAGCATTATCTTCGAGAATTATCATCGAGAATTATCATCGAGAATTACGAGGATTATCATCGAGAATTATCATCAAGAATTAAAAGTACTTGATAAATTGTATTATTTCATAGAGCATAAGTTGTGATCAAATCGGACGTGTGAACAGGTCTATTGCGATGATATTGTGTCATTTAGCAACTGTGACAACCGATTGGTTTACAGCTAATTATCTGTCAGTATGGTACATTTGAACAATTAATGTTTACGGTTTATCTTCTTTTTCATGTATATTTTGTCTGCACGTGTCTCGTACATGTAATCTCTAGAGGGTACAAGCATACGCAGGCCAATCAGGCTTTCCCCGTTCAGCGAGCACCCGGGTAGAACCAGCTCATCAGCTGCATAGATTAGCATTGTATCAGTGAGCACCCGGGTAGTACCAGCTCATCAGCTGCATAGATTAGCATTGTATCAGTGAGCACCCAGGTAGAACCAGCTCATCAGCTGCATAGATTAGCATTGTATCAGTGAGCACCCGGGTAGAACAAGTTCATCAGCTGCATAGATTAGCATTGTATCAGTGAGCACCCGGGTAGAACAAGTTCATCAGCTGCATAGATTAGCATTGTATCAGTGAGCACCCGGGTAGAACAAGTTCATCAGCTGCATAGATTAGCATTGTATCAGTGAGCACCCGGTAGAACAAGCTCATCAGCTGCATAGATAGCTTGTATCAGTGAGCACCCGGGTAGTACCAGCTCATCAGCTGCATAGATTAGCATTGTATCAGTGAGCACCCGGGTAGTACCAGCCATCAGCTGCATAGATAGCTTGTATCAGTGAGCACCGGGTAGTACCAGCTCATCAGCTGCATAGATTAGCATTGTATCAGTGAGCACCCGGTAGTACCAGCTCATCAGCTGCATAGATTAGCTTTGTATCAGTGAGCACCCGGGTAGTACCAGCTCATCAGCTGCATAGATTAGCATTGTATCAGTGAGCACCCAGGTAGAACCAGCTCATCAGCGGCATAGATTAGCTTTGTATCAGTGAGCACCCAGGTAGAACCATTCATCAGCTACATAGATTAGCATTGTATCAGTGAGCACCCAGGTAGAACCAGCTCATCAGCGGCATAGATTAGCATTGTATCAGTGAGCACCCCAACAACACCCAAACAACACACCAAAACAATCAGGAGCACCCGGGTAGAACAAGTTCATCAGCTGCATAGATTAGCATTGTATCAGTGAGCACCCGGGTAGTACCAGCTCATCAGCTGCATAGATTAGCATTGTATCAGTGAGCACCCGGGTAGAACAAGCTCATCAGCTGCATAGACGAGCATTGTATCAGTGAGCACCCGGGTAGAACAAGCTCATCAGCAGCATAGACGAGCATTATTTCGCACATAAATGGGCACCTGGGTAGAACCATAAACGTTCCGCAAGTCAATGCAATAGATGGGTATGTATATATATCTAACCATTCCTAATACTTTAAATGCGAAAACACTGCTAATAGGTAAAGAAAATCTGATTGAAAGTGATAACTTAATTATTTTCAACTCAGTACAGAAATTTATAAAGAATACTAAAAGATTTCAAACCGGCCATTAGTATTAATCAAACAACAAAACAAGAGTATTCTTTGAATTTATTGAAATACTATATAGAATGTCTATGTTTACAAATTAACGCTTAGTCTGCAAATAGAAAGAGAGGTTCTGGTCGTTCACTAGACACGAGCACTACAGGCACACTTGCATGAGTACGTTGTATAAATGATGATATTGTATTTTTATGTATCTTTATGTATGTAATTTGCATTTATTCATTTAAATGCGTTGTAAACTAATTGTAGCCATAAAATGAATTTCCGGTAAATACCATGTACTTGGGGAGAGCCGTTTCATAATGTGGAAAGCACTTGTGGCTGAAACCAAATTGCTATGTACATTTTGGCAATAAATTATGTTTAAACCAATACTTGAATCAACTTACGATATTGACAAAGTGGACCTGTATATCCCGGCCTGCAGAAACACTTGCCCATGACTGAATCACATGTTGAGTTATTCTCACACATACACAGTTGCTCACATTGATTACCATACCAACCGTCGGTACACGATTTGGTACAATCGTTACCATGGTAACCAGGTAAACAAACACATCCCTCTGCAACAATAATAAGAAATGCCATTGTTTTCAATGTAGATTAACATGACAATTACTTTAATCCTTAGCAGGGTTGTCTGCGCCACTTCTGTCGCCAATTGAAAAACACTGGAGCCAAATTAAAAAACTTGGAGCCAACTAAGAGCCATATAGTTCACAAATAAATAGTTGAAGCCATGTATTTAACAAAACATGTGCAAAAAAATTTAAAACAAAAAGTTGCACCAAATATTTTCGCGAAGCCCTCTGTAGGCAAAATGAGCAGATAACAAATGTGTAATATTTTTATTTTTCCTAGAAAGTAGAGCTTGACATTTCATTCAAATCGTCCCTACAGCGTGCTAAAGGTTAATAAACAAATGAGTTTCTGTATAAAACCCTTTATAGGTAATCCTATACTATGTAACATGCATTTGCACATGCTGTACATACATGGAATATAGCACATTTACTTTACACATTATTCATTGGCAGTATAATTTATATTTAATGCGAAAGTATTCCAGTGTTTGCATACTTAGTCAAGCACAAAACGCTCAATGTTAAGTTCTGTTTCACACCTACCAGCAAATCCCTAAATTCTCGACAGGATGTTAATTAGACTACACCCCACTGGTTATTGACCTCAAATATACAAGACGGATCTGTAGTCCAGTGGTAATACGCTTGACTGGTAATCCAGGGATCGCCGGTTCGATCCCCCGTCTGACCATAATAAAATTAACAGTCTTTCAGATGGGACTTTAAACCGGGGTCTTGTGTCGGTGCTTACACCATGCACGTAAAATAACCAGAGGAGGCTCTGGAATGGGTCTCTGTCTGTACCATTGCACTATCCTCCAAACATCTAAAATGACTAATCTCTTCAGGAGGCGTCGCTCATATGGGTAACCGGTAGTGACGATAAATAAACGTAAAACACACACAGCATTGTCAGATGATCAAAGCTTTACATGGTGGTAGTGTTTATAAAATATGAAAGTTTGCGTCACTCTAAAACTACTCTACAACACAGTGTTTCATGTTAGTTTATACAAATTTATTTTAGCTCGATTGCGAAACAAGTTCTTACAACTTATATTAATCACTCTCGAGACCTCATTCCTGATGAAATCCATCGCCACGAGGGAGAGAGAAGAAGCAAGAGGCAATGTAGAATTTAAATGCCTTGCCTAAGGGCACAATCGTAACGGCTCCAGCGGAGGCTCAAACTCCGGGCCTTTCACACCAGAAGCGAACGTGCTACCACTGCGCTATTACGACTTCCACACGTTTGCAATAGTTCTCCAAGAATATTGAAAAATGCGGGGAAAGTAACATGTTCTGTTTATTGGATGTTCTGCATATTTTGGCTCGACAAATTTGGTATGCAACTAACTTATTATAAGGGGCATTCACTCTGTATTTCTTATATTCAACTTATGGAAAATAGTTCTGGACTTGGTACAGAAACTAACGAAGCTTTCATAGCACATTCCTACGAACAAACTAATATGCGAGCTGCACACTTCTACACACCATCTCACTCAGATCTATTGTCAAGTGTCCAGCTAAACAGATTCACTCACCTTCTGTGCATACCCCGTGTCCAGCGCAGTCACCTGGGCATCCTAGTATATCACAGCTGTCTCCCTTCCAGTATCCATGGCAATGACACACACCAAGGTCACACACACCATTACCCCCACAGTCCTTAGTTTTGCAGTAAGGTTCGTGAACACACAATACAGTCGACACATGTCTGGCACATTGCAATTTACCGCTGGAAAACCAAAAGTTATTGATTTTCCAAATTAATTGTTTGTCGTATGGTTATACAACCCATCGTCATTATTATGGGTATACAGTAAAACCTGTGCTAGTGGTCACCTCCATTAAGCAGCCAACCTGTATTAAGCAGCCAGTTTCCAGATTCCCAATATGTTGTTTTATTATACATTTGACCTCTATTAAGCAGTCACCTGTGCTAAGCAGCCATTTTCTGTGATTCCCTTAACTGGCTGCTTAATACAGGTTCGACTGTATAGAGCTGCACATAGAGGACAGAACGACACATAGTGTGATAGCCTACCCCTCCACAAGACCTCGGCTTATACCATGTACAGTCAAATCTGTGTTAGTGGTCACCTCTATTAAGCAGCCAACCTGTATTAAGCAGGTCCGATTAGCGCAGTGGTTAGCACGCTCGCTTTACACCAATGCAACCCGGATTCAATCATCGGACTGGGAAGTATGTGAGATGGTACGGTGGTCGCTAGACCGGACAGGTGGGTTTTCTCTGGTTTCCTCCCACACAAATGACCCAGGGTTCATTCTAGGTAAGAATATTTGGGAGAAGTGAGAAAGCGCGTGATCGCTTCCTTAAATGGTGTTCTTTAATATACTTCTGCAAAATAGGGTTAAAATGCACAGTACAACCGTTAAATACAACATTTGAATAGAAGAAGTGCTTTATAATGGGCCAGTGTATCTTACTAGACACAATTTTGTTTGAAAATCGTAAAAACAAAAAACAACATTTTTTAGGGAGAAGTGGGGCCCCCAGAGGGCGAAGTCAGGGTCCCTAGGGCGACAATTTCGCCCACACCGCCCTCTAAACTGATCCCTGATGACCACATATACGCTTTCATCGGCGCCAATGAAAGTGATTAATATAAGTTGATGAGCTTGTTTCGTTGTAAAATAAATAAAGTTTAAACTTTGTATTAAGCAGCCAGTTTCCAAAGTCCCAATATGTTGTTTTATTATACATTTGCCCTCTATTAACCAGCAACCTGTGCTAAGCAGCCAATTTCGGTGATTCCATTGGCTGGCTGCATAACACAGGTTTGACTGTAATCTCATCTGAAGACTTGGATTTTGCATCAAAATGATTTGACTATATTTAACATATTAGTCAGCATCGATCATCCACACCAAGGCTCATAGATAAAGCAGCTTTAGAGACATATGTTGTTTGAAGAGATTGTAGACTGGCAGGCAGGGGACACAGCAAGGCAGCAGGAGACACAGGCAGGCAGGGGACACAGCAAGGCAGCAGGAGACACAGGCAGGCAGGGGACACAGCAAGGCAGCAGGAGACACAGGATGCAGGCAGGGGACACAGCAAGGCAGCAGGAGACACAGGATGCAGGCAGGCAGGGGACACAGCAAGGCAGCAGGAGACACAGGATGAGGCAGGCAGGGGACACAGCAAGGCAGAGGAGACACAGGATGTAGGCAGGCAGGGGACACAGCAAGGCAGCAGGAGACACAGGATGCAGGCAGGCAGGAGAGACACAGCAAGGCAGCAGGAGACACAGGATGCAGGCAGGCAGGGACACTGCAAGGCAGCAGGAGACACAGGATGCAGGCAGGCAGGGGACACTGCAAGGCAGCAGGAGACATAGGATGCAGGCATGCAGGGAACACAGCAAGCAGCAGGAGACACAGGATGCAGGCAGACAGGGGACACAGCAAGGCAGCAGGAGACACAGGATGCAGGCAGACAGGGGACACAGCAAGGCAGCAGGAGACACAGGATGCAGGCAGGGGACACAGCAAGGCATGAGACACAGGATGCAGGCAGACAGGGGACACGCAAGGAGCGAGACACAGGATGCAGGCAGGCAGGGGACACAGCAGGCAGGAGACACAGGATGCAGGCAGGCAGGGGACACAGCAAGGCAGGATACACAGGATGCAGGCAGGCAGGGGACACAGCAAGAGCAGGATGCAGGCAGGCAGGGGACACAGCAAGGCAGCAGGAGACACAGGATGCAGGCAGGCAGGGGACACAGCAAAGCAGCAGGAGACACAGGATGCAGGCAGGGGACACAGCAAGGCAGGAGACACAGGATGCAGGCAGACAAAGGACACAGAATGCAGACAGACTGGGGACACAGGATGCAGACAGACAGGGGACAGGCAGGCTGGGGACACAGGATACAGGCAGGGGACAGGCAGACAGGGGACACAGCCAGGCAGTGGACACAGGATGCCTACAGGTAGGGGACACAGGATGCAGGGTCACAGGAGACAGACAGGCAGGGGACACAGGCAGGCAGGGGCACAGGATGCAGACAGGCAGGGGACACAAGATGCAGGCAGGCAGGAGACACAGGATGCAGACTGGCAGGGACACAGGAGGCAGACAGGCAGGGGACACAGGATGCAGACAGACAGGGGCCACAGGATGCAGACAGACAGGGGACACAGATGCATGCAGGGGACATAGAATGACCCACCGATACCTAGGTGACAAAAACATAATTAGGGTCAGCATCTTGTGGGTCACCCAAACCAAACCTTGTTTAAGTCCTTACCAGACATCAGATGGATGGTTGACAATAGTGTTGTTGATGATGTAAGTAGAGGACCCACCTCCGTCAAGATTTACAGCATTGATAGCACCAAGATCCCTCATAATACTTGCTGCTTCATATAAATTTACCCTGAAAATAAAAAGGAGTAACATTTAATATCTGCGAGTGTTTTAATTTTTATTTTGTTACGGTTCCCACACAGATGTCACGGCAGAGCCTCGCCTTGTATTTTTTCTCCGACTTGCCTAATAAATTAAAATTTATAAGACAGTAACCTAATATTCTCTATGTATTTGTCTTATTTATTGGCGAATGAGCCCTGAACAGCTGATCAGAATGTAGAGAAGTGCTCAAAATCTTCATGTTAACCCATTTCATTCTGGATACCGTTCAAACAATATTTGCAAAGAATATAGAGCCAGATCAGCCACCACGGAACGTTCCGTCTGATCAGGCGCTATGCTGTTTGCTATTCAGATGATTTTGCTAAGTCACTTGGCTATGTAGCAAACAACATAGATCCTGATCAGCATGCAGTTGTTTGCACAAGCCTTTAAATGTATCCAGAATGACATGGGTTAATGGTTTGGAGTTCTGGGCCCCATTTTATCAACGGTCGTAAGTCAGTCTTAGTTAAGATTATTGCTTAAGACCGAGTTACGCCGTTGTAACGTCTTGGTTAAGACCACGGTCCGTTTTATCAACAAAGTCGCAGCTAAGATATCGTAAATAAAGTCTTAACTTTACGACTGGTTCGATGCAGTCGCAACTTCGGAAAAAGTCTTAAAAATGTCGGCGAATCAGCAGAATCCGTGCATGCATCAGAGACGTGAAGCAAGAATATTCAGGGCCAGTAGAGACATTGGAGACGTGTGACACCAATATCCTTTCCCGATATCGCAGGACGAGGCTATGGGTTGTCTTGCTTGTGGATATGGTGGGGGAATGACTTGGACAAGGGGACGAACCGCTCTCATTCGATACCCGGTTTGACCCACAGGCACCAGACACAAAATTTTATTTTTTTTGCCTATGGTCATATACATGTAGTAAGTAATATATAATAAAGGCAACCAACGAAATTGAAACATGCATGCAGAAACATCGACGAGAAACTAGGTAAAAACGACCAGATCACTGATATGCCCTTGTGGTCCCGACCGGAAGACCTTATTCTATCAACAAATACTTTTTATTTCATGTTTATTTGTGTCTGGTGCCTGTGGTTTGACCTAGGTAAAGTGAAATTGATATATTTCTACATCTTGCATTATTAAGGTGCAAATCAGTGTTATTTGCGTACACATTTCTGTACAGTAGGCCCTTATTTCTATTTTAAGATTACAAGGGACGCTACTTCCATAAGAATCTATCGCTATTTATACAAGTCATGATTTATTATGTTTTTGGAACTGAATGACGATACGTATTATGTTTCTGCAACGCATTAACTAAGTAAATTGATACAGTGTGCAGGTAGGGAATTAAATGCTCGTGTTTATAATGTCGTCTGTTTGTTTTTAAATGCTCGTGTATTGCTACAGTATTCGTACTCATAATTAAACGTCCCCACGTGTCCAAATGCAAATGTTTTTCTGGACAGGCTTAGCCGACCTAAGCGGTTAACCAGTACTAAACTATGTATGTGGGGTGACTTGCTCAATGACACTACATACGTGGACTGACCAAGTATCGAACATGGGACAGTTTGATTCCAAATCCAACACCATGCCACGGGCGCTCGGAGGAACTCGACCGGTTCAATCTGTCACCATACCATATCACATACTGTCCATCGAACCAGGGTTGAATTGTGAGAAGCGAGCATGCCTAACTACTGCACAAATTGGACAGCCAAAAGAAATGTAATCCATATTACAAGTTGTCATGATTGATCTTAATGCGATGATAGACACGATGAGTCGGGATGACCATAATTATATATAGATACACTGTCCAGTTTGAAATCAATCGGAATATATCGAACTCTGTGTTTACATGTATATTGGGTTACGAACTACTACCACAACCAATGACCACAAAGTTGCATTGTAATATAATTATATTGTGTTGAAAACACTGACTGGTTTATGTATCAATAATAGTTGAAACGTTTTGTTCATTTCAGATGCTTATTGATTTAGATACCTATCAAAGGGTGATGTAATGTCCAAAGTTGCAGATTTTCATGGCATCAACAGGTAGGTGAACTCTTGTCGACATGATCATTAATTGCTAATGATTAGCGTAGTGCTTAGCACGCTCGCTTCTAGTCAATGCATTCCTGGTTCCTTCCACTGACTGAGAAGTGTGTGAAATGGTACGGTGGTCCCCAAATCGGACATGTGAGTTTTCTCCGGTTATGTCCCACACGAATGACTACATAATTATACGCTTTCAACGAGAGTGCTTAATATTATAATCTTGCTTCGAAAATGTTGTAAAGTAAATAATATTTATACAGTTGATTATTCTAACATTAATAACCATAGTTTTTTCAAAAACAGAATTAGGCCGAACTCCAAATATATTTAGTTTCGTCACAGCAACCCAGATTTATGGAATACTTTCCATCTTATTAATGTACATACACTGTACTAATCACTTATACATTGTTCTTTAAAAAATTAATATCTGTCAGGTCCACCCTCACAAATGCTTATTATTAATGATGCATGTCCAAATTTTGTTCACAATCATTCCAGTGTTCAAATTTAACAGATAGAAATGTAGAAGTTTGATGTTAATAGAGTTTTTATATGTTATTTCTTGCAGATTCCCTGATGATATGGCTTTAATTGATGTAGTACAGCAGGATTTTTATCGGAAGTGCCATATTATACAGAATACAGTTGGCTCAGTTGATGGTCTATTGATCTATGATTGTGTGATAGCATGGCCAAGAAAATCAAGAGTGGACAACACTATTTCAACAGATCAGTTCATGCCTCTGTCAACACCACTTGATTTAAGGATACTAATCTTAGCTGTCATATTTACAGTTTAGAAATCTTGAAAACTGATGAAAACTGAGCAACTATCCAGTGATACAAATGCATACTGTTTGGTACTTTTCTTTTATAGACTATTAAGATTTCATTTTGACAAGCGGAACAGTTTTAAAAATTATGAAAGAAATTTCCGGTCTTAATTTTTGTGATTTAAGGTTTCCACAAATAAAGCAAACAATAGATATCTTGTGCAACAAATCTTCTTTTACTATGAAATCAGAAATGTTGATGCAACAAAACACGAAAATAGATTCACAGTAAATATAATTTGTTGTATCAGATTGCATAGGGTGTGACAGACAGACTTTGGTGTGAAAATGTAACTGCTTCAATATACTTCCCACTACACTGTAACAGAAGCTGTAACATTACACAAAGCAATCCGATACAATATATATGTTGATATACATAATACATGAATACCTGTGAGTGTTTTACGTTTATTTATCATAGTTACCAGTTGCCCATTTTAGCGACACCTACTGAAGAGATTAGTTATATTAGATTTGGAGGATAGTGCAATGATGTCTCCTCCAGTTCTTTTATTTGCATTGTGTAAAGCACCGGCACAAGACCTCTGTTTAAATTCTCATCTGAAAGACTTATGATTTTAGTATGGTATAGCGGGGTCTCGAACGGGGTAAAAAGCCCATGTGATCTAGTTTTTTATTGTTTTTTCTTTCTTGTTCCTACGATATAATTATAAGAGGATATGTGTTTGTTTCAGTGTTTGATCGAATAATATTTCACAAATTGAACATTGAAAGCATTATTACCAAGTGTGAAGCTAGTCACGAGTGGTATTAATAGCTTTCTATGTTTTTGAGTAAAGTATTATTCGATCATTCACTTAACAAACAAATTTTCGTTTTATTTTGGCTGAAAAGTGTTTTTATGATAGAAACTGATGCAACTGTGCCATGGGCTAAATCGTACTTAGACAACAATATGTGACGTAATAAATGACTTTGCTCGAGTCCTTAAACGTACGTGCTGCCAACATTTCAACAAACACATTCTTTGTACCACAAAATCAAAGAATTGTTACCTTTAGCTTCCTACTTAATCCTTTTCATTATGTATGTTGTTGTATGTTATATGTGTGTTATGGTTTGCAATAAATATTGTTTAAACCAATTTATCTTGGCAATTCTATGATAATTCTATTCCATATATGCGAGGATTAAAAACTGCATTACCCATATTATCAGTAATGTTACAAGTGTCAATATGTATCTCTATATGTATTATAAAATTATATTGGGGTATATTTGCAGTGACATTATAAATAATGAAATTTAGAATAGTTCCGTTGTTTTATTTCTACTTCCTAACATCCATGATTGTGCTGGTTATAATTAGTTTCAATATAACTTACCGACCAAGTTAACTTGACAACGATGTGGTAGTTAAAGCGATCATTTATCATCGTCTTTGATCTATTGTGTTTTTGAGCTTAATTATCGTCGCTACCGGTTGCCCATATGAGCGACGTCTCTTGAACAGATTAGTCATTTTAGATTTTTGAGGTTATTGCAGTGATAGAGACAGAGACGGAGTATGTGGTCGATTGGTTAATGTTGTTGACTTCGAATCACTTGCCTCTCACAGCTGATGTTTAGACCCTCACCAGGGGTGTCGGATTATTTCGTGCAAGGAAACTATTCGGAATGTGTGTGGTTCTACCCAGGCAGGTGACCTTTCACACTTGACATACTGTATGGAGGGGCGCCCAGGATCTTCCTCCACCAATAATAGCTGGAAAGTCACCATATTACTTGAGCTGTTGGTGATACATTAAACCCCAAAAACAAACAGAGACCCATGCCAGAGTATTATCTGGGTTTTTTACGTGAACGGTGTTATTCACAGACTTAAAGACTGATGATCGAACCTTGGATCTACAGACCAATGTGTTCACCACTGAACTATTGACCCGTCTGTATTTGATCTATTAATCTCATCACACAGATATATACGACTAATATATGACCAGTCTATGACAGCTTGTACATTTGTATATTATATATGCTAGAATCGCCGTTATAAAAAGACATGCTGATACAAAAGTGTGTATTAATGAATGGAGTCTATTCAGTATTTACATCACTAGATGGTGTGGTAACATGTAAATACCGTAGGCCCTATTCAATTGCCTCAACATTATTTACAGACACTAATCTGGAACATACCCTTGAAAATGAAATAATATTTAACAACATAATCCTATTAGCAAAGAAGTTTACATTTTTACGCAAAAACGATGTATAAGTTATTTAAAGTATAATAAAAAGTCTGAAATGTTTAACAATTCAATATATGAAAACAACGTATCAGATTTAAAATATTGTTGCACGATGGAAACATACCAGTTATACTGAAATAGATTATACATTCACAGTAACAAGGAAGATTTAGTGGGGCCGTGTTTTCCTTTCCAATACCGGCGTGTTAAAAAATCTCTTCTACGGATTTGACCAACTACGTCATATTGGATTTAATATACATTGCATGTCTGTAGAGGCCTGCGCGTAAGGTTTAATTCGATATAAGCAATATTAACATATTCCAAGAAATAAAGAAGTTATGAATAATATATACAGGGGCGCCGTGTTTTAAACATGTCTGATGTTGACATTTGCGCGCGAAGATGTGTGCACCGGAAGTTTACATTTCAGACTGTGTCACTGTTTTTAAGGTCGTACGACGAAAGAAAATCTTAGCTACGACCGAAGACTTACGACCATGTTGATAAAACGGTCGTACGATTGTCGCAGGAAACGTCGCAAGTAGCGGTCTTAAGATAAGACCGACTTGCGACCGACGTTGTTGATAAAACGGGGCCCTGATGCATAGGAATCAACAATGCAGGCCATTATGCTTCAGGGATCATTCTAGTGGGCGAAATTGTCGCCCTAGGGACCCTGACTTCGCCCTCTGTGTGCCACACTTCTCCCTAAAAAAAATTTTAAACAGAAATTTATTTTTTGGTTTTTACGATTTTCAAACAAAATTTTGTCTAGTAAGATACACTGGCCCCTTCTATTCAAATGTTGTATTTAATGGTTGTACTGTGCATTTTAACCCTATTTTGCAGAAGTATATTAAAGAACCCATGAACACCGTGAACACGCGCTTTCTCATTTCTCCCAAAAATTCTGACCTAGAATGAACCCTGTGCTTAGTGGTTAATTTGGACGCTCATAACAATAAAACATGTTTTATTCGCCATTAAAACACTGTCGTGACGTCATACCTTTGTACTTGCAGTCCATTATTGTTAATATTGGACTGGTGTCAAACGGCCAGATTATTAAATCCTAGGAGTACCGGTATGAAATTAACAATTTTAATTAGTAGGATTTTGTTATATAAGTGTGTGTTTTAAGTAAGATATAAACCTCAAACGGATCCAATATGTAAAATACATATATATATTTTACATATTGGATCGTTTTCGGCTTATATCCTATACATACGGTAAACAAAGGAAAGATAAATATTATTTTGATTCTAATATGACCAAAATATTCAAAAAGGCAAAAATGGATGTCACAAAACTACATAAATGCTAGTAAAATGACGTCATGCTTGAAGTCAGTCGCTAAACTATTGTAGATTTAAACACAGTAAATAGAGACAAAATGCTGAGTCATCTTAAAGTTTAAAGTTTATTTATTTTACAACGATTGCGAAACAACCTTTATCAACTTATATTAATCACTATCGTTGGCGCGGATGAAAGCGTAAATGTGGTCATTCGTGTGGGAGGAAACCAGAGTACCCAGAGAAAACCCACCTGTCCGATCTGGCGACCACAGTACCATCTCACATACTTCCCGAGGATCGAACCAGGATCGCATTGGTGAGAAGCGAGTGCGCTAACCACTGCGCTAATCGGACAATTAGTCATGTTAGAATATATAATTACGTCTATGCATAAATTAATGTCAATCCAAGCCCATTTAACATAACTTTATTGTTTATATGATATGATGTAACCCGATTGTTTATGCTGTGTAACCACAATGTGCAACCACGTTTTTTTCTGGATCTAAAATAAGTAGTACATGTATACATACACAAGGTAGAGTTGATGGACAAGTCACAGAATGTATGTAAACAAAACATGATATAAGAAAATCAAATCCGGTCGAACCAGATGACTACAATTGCACCACGGAGGCTAATACACAGATGTAACTGTTTGAGACCCGCAGATTGTACCATGGAGGTTCCCACACAGATGTCACTGTTTGAAACCAGCAGATTGTACCACGGAGGCTCCCACACAGATGTCACTGTTTGAAACCTGCAGATTGTACCACGGAGGCTCCCACACAGATGTCACTGTTTGAAACCAGCAGATTGTACCACGGAGGCTCCCACACAGATGTCACTGTTTGAAACCTGCAGATTGTACCACGGAGGCTCCCACACAGATGTCACTGTTTGAAACCCGCAGATTGTACCATGGAGGTTCCCACACAGATGTCACTGTTTGAAACCCGCAGATTGCACCACGGAGGTTCCCACACAGAGGTCACCATTTGAAACCCGCAGATTGCACCACGGAGGTTCCCACACAGATGTCACTGTTTGAAACCCGCAGATTGCACCACGGAGGTTCCCACACAGATGTCACTGTTTGAAACCCGCAGATTGCACCACGGAGGTTCCCACACAGAGGTCACTGTTTGAAACCCGCAGATTGCACCACGGAGGTTCCCACACAGAGGTCACCATTTGAAACCAGCAGATTGTACCTCGACCTCGTCGTGTATATTTTCTCCACCTCGCCTAATCAATTAAAATTTATAAGACAGTAACCTAACATTCAATATATATAAAACATCATAATTTCCAAGATTCCTACCCAAATCTGTTCGTCTTGCCATCTGCCTGAAACACCATCAATCGTCCCTTGTCATCATGCCCGACAAGCGTTCTCGCCGACACGACTGTTGAGAACGACTGCAGACTGCCCGTCTCTTCCATATCCCTACACTCGCTGGCGATACTCTCGTCCACAAACACCTCACCATCTCGCAGCACCCAGATTACCCCACCAACCAATTGTATAAAGTCATCCTTCACTATGTCTATCTCCGATAGGTATCTATAAAATCACAACTTGTTCATTGCATTAAAACCAATCATAATCTGCACATAGCATAATATACATATTACAACAACAAGCATAGACATGGGTGGTACAAAAAGGCATGTACAATGCAGGGTTCATTCTAGGTCAGAATTTTTGGGAGAAGTGAGAAAGCGCGTGATCGCTTCCTTAAATGGTGTTCTTTAAATATACTTCTGCAAAATAGGGTTAAAACGCACAGTACAACCATTAAATACAACATTTGAATAGGAGTGCTTTATAATGGGCCAGTGTATCTTACTAGACAATATTTTGTTTGAAATGTTTTTTTAAGGGAGGGCGATTTCAGGGTACCTAGGGCGACAATTTCGCCCACTAGAATGATCCCTGTACAATGAATAGCTACGAACAAATTCAAAATGTCTTATTCTTCTGTCGCCAATTGAAAAAAAACTGGAGCCAATTTGAAACACTAAGAGCCACATATATTCCAAATAAATATTTGAAGTCATGTGTTTGACAAAACATGTTGTGCCAAAAAGAGAGAGCGCCAAATCATTTCGCAAATTCACAAAATTTAGCGCCAGTATTTGATTCTTGTCGCAAAACTTGCTAAAGTGATTTATGTATTCCAATTCTGTTGCTATTAATATTTGCTACCGAGATACGGAGAGAGCCGAATGAAAGACTATACATGTGGAAGTCGTGATAGCGCAGTGGTTCGCTTCAGGTGTGAAAGGCACAGAGTTTGAGCCCCGCTGGAGCCTTTGTGATTGTGCCCTTAGGCAAGGCATTTAAATTCCACCTGCCTTTTCTCTCTCCCTCGTGGCAATGGATTCAATCAGGAATGAGGTCTCGAGAGTGATTAATATAAGTTGTAAGAACTTGTTTTTTGCATTTTAGTTTAGCCTTTAGCAAGTTGTAGATGGGACGATTTGTATAAAATGTCAAGCCCTACTTTCTAGGGAAAATATTACACAATTGTTATCTGCTCATTTCGCCTGGAACGTGCTAAAAGTTAAACGATATTCGTATTCAAGAATAAGACTTTACACTGGAATAATTGCCAACTGAGCTAGCTGGTTCTAAACATGCTGAAATACACTACTCTCTTCAATCTTTTAGGAGCTGCACTCCTAACCAGGGAGGCACACTCTTACCCCTATGCCTGCACGCCTAACCAAGGAGGCGCACTCTTACCCCTATGTCTGCACTCCTAACCAAGGAGGCACACTCTTACCCCTATGCCTGAACTCCTAACCAAGGAGGCACACTCTTACCCCTATGCCTGCACTCAACCAATTATCCTTAGTGCAATTGATGTAACAAAGCAAAGAACGACGTAGGCATCGACCACGATCTCCCAAGCACTAGTCTGAAAGATCACCCAAGCACTAGTCTGAAAGATCTCCCAAGCACTAGTCTGAAAGATCACCCAAGCACTAGTCTGAAAGATCACCCAAGCACTAGTCTGAAAGATCTCCCAAGCACTAGTCTGAAAGATCACCCAAGCACTAGTCTGAAAGATCACCCAAGCACTAGTCTGAAAGATCTCCCAAGCACTAGTCTGAAAGATCACCCAAGCACTAGTCTGAAAGATCTCCCAAGCACTAGTCTGAAAGATCTCCCAAGCACTAGTCTGAAAGATCACCCAAGCACTAGTCTGAAAGATCTCCCAAGCACTAGTCTGAAAGATCACCCAAGCACTAGTCTGAAAGCTCTCCCAAGCACTAGTCTGAAAGATCTCCCAAGCACTAGTCTGAAAGATCTCCCAAGCAGTAGTCTGAAAGATCTCCCAGCTCTACGTTGCATACCCAAAGAAGAGTTGTCCATTGTTCATTATGCCAAAGTGAGCATTCTGAATTCCCCTTGAATCCTTTACCAGCCTCCCATCACTCACAATATTACCTGAAATTCAAATAAAATTAGGGATGGCAACGAATAGGCGATTTCTTTTGTATTGTAACTTTGTAAGGTTTTATGATATATTGAAAAGAAAACAACAACGATGTACGGTATCTGATTATATGACAGTTTATTTCAATTTTGCAAAAAAAAAATTTTCTTCTGAATATTCGAATACTGTAATAGTATATTTGGGTATTCGTTGCCATCCTTAAATAAAATACATTCTAGGTACAGTACAATACGTGTGTTTTACGTTTATTTATCGTATAAGGTTAAAATACACAATATGACCATTAAATACAATATTTTAATAGAAGAAGTGCTTTACAATGGCCAGTGTATCTTACTGGACAATATTTTGTCTGAAAATTGTAAAATATAAATATTTAAAATAAATTATTAGGGAGAAGTGGGGGCAAAGTCAGGTCCAAAGGGCAACAACTTTACCCATGTCGACATATAGAATGAGCCCTGTACTCTATAGTTAAGATATAAATTATGGAAAAGAAATAGATTTGTTCCAGTACAGAATTACAAAACAAACATCCTACAAACCATAACAGGATACAAGTATGTGTATTCTACAAACCATGACAGGATACAAGTACATGTATTCTACAAAGCATAACAGGATACAAGTACATGTATCGGGGATTGTATCCTACAAACCATAACAGGATACAAGTACATGTATTCTACAAACCATAACAGGATACAAGTATGTGTATTCTACAAACCATGACAGGAATACAAGTACATGTATTCTACAAAGCATAACAGGATACAAGTACATGTATCGGGGATTGTATCCTACAAACCATAACAGGGATACAAGTGCATGTATTCTACAAACCATAACAGGATACAAGTACATGTATTCTACAAACCATGACAGGGATACAAGTGTATGTATTCTACAAACCATACCAGGATACAAGTGCATGTAATCTACAAACCATAACAGGGATACAAGTACATGTATTCTACAAACCATAACAGGATACAAGTACATGTATTCTACAAACCATAACAGGATACAAGTACATGTATTCTACAAACCATAACAGGGATACAAGTACATGTATTCTACAAACCATAACAGGATACAAGTACATGTATTCTACAAACCATAACAGGATACAAGTACATGTATTCTACAAACAATAACAGGATACAAGTACATGTATTCTACAAACCATAACAGGATACAAGTGTATGTATTCTACAAACCATAACAGGATACAAGTACATGTATTCTACAAACCATAACAGGGATACATGTACTCTACAAACCATAACAGGATACAAGTACATGTACTCTACAAACCATAACAGGGATACAAGTACATGTATTCTACAAACCATGACAGGATACAAGTACATGTATTCTACAAACCATAACAGGATACAAGTACATGTATCGGTGATTGTATCCTACAAACCATAACAGGATACAAGTACATGTATTCTACAAACCATAACAGGGATACAAGTACATGTATCGGGGATTGTATCCTACAAACCATAACAGGATACAAGTGCATGTATTCTACAAACCATAACAGGATACAAGTACATGTATTCTACAAACCATAACAGGATACAAGTGCATGTATTATACAAACCATAACAGGATACAAGTGTATGTATTCTACAAACCATAACAGGATACAAGTGTATGTATTCTACAAACCATAACAGGATACAAGTGCATGTATTCTACAAACCATAACAGGATACAAGTGTATGTATTCTACAAACCATAACAGGATACAAGTGTATGTATTCTACTGCCTACAAACCATAACAGGATACAAGTACATGTATTCTACAAACCATAACAGGATACAAGTACATGTATTCTACAAACCATAACAGGATACAAGTACATGTATTCTACAAACCATAACAGGATACAAGTGTATGTATTCTACAAACCATAACAGGATACAAGTACATGTATTCTACAAACCATAACAGGGATACAAGTGTATGTATTCTACAAACCATAACAGGGATACAAGTACATGTACTCTACAAACCATAACATGATACAAGTACATGTACTCTACAAACCATAACAGGGATACAAGTACATGTATTCTACAAACCATAACAGGATACAAGTACATGTATTCTACAAACCATAACAGGATACAAGTACATGTATTCTACAAACTATGACAGGATACAAGTACATGTATTCTACAAACCATAACAGCATACAAGTACATGTATTCTACAAACTATGACAGGATACAAGTGCATGTATTCTACAAACCATGACAGGGATACAAGTACATGTATTCTACAAACCATGACAGGATACAAGTACATGTATTCTACAAACCATAACAGGGATACAAGTACATGTATTCTACAAACCATAACACGTTCCATTTTGTGTATCGAAAAATCCTGCATTGATTGCAAGGAAGCAATCCCTCTCCTCTATGCTCTCCATCACTGTAGCTTTTGTCACGTTTTCCTCTTTACATGTCCCGTCATGCAATGGTTCATACACAGACACTGTTTTAACCGGGTTATTCACGAAGGCTATATGCACATAAACGTCTCTCTCATAGAAGCTATTCTCATTGACAACGGCGTTGGTAATGGCAACCTCAACAAGAGGTAGCGTTATGTTCTTAGCAACCACAGTTTTCTCTCTATTCAATTCAATACCATGGGCAGGATATGTACTGCTCATTTTGTCTCCGTAAGCAAACTGTTTACAGTCCCTCTTATAACGCTTGCTCTCCGAAAGTCTGTACGGATATGCTAGAACATCATCAGAAGAATCTACGCGAGAAATTTTGGACAAGTCTTGTACGACACCGGATACCCTGACAACGGCACTGAAACACAGAGGATAAATATACAGTTTACATCCGTTATGTCGAATTCCGTCAGAACGAACAAAATACCTCGACATAACCAAAGTTTCACGTAACGAAATTTGATATAAACAGATGCAGTTATATGATAAATGATAGAGTCTGAAACGGGACTTTGATCCGACTTTGAGATAACCGGAGAATTCAACATAACTGCCTTTAGACATAACGGATGCATCCAATTTGTAGATCCACAAGGTGTTATACATTCAATGAGGCACAACTACTATATAATTTCAATGATGAAGACATTTTAAAATATCATCAACTAATAAGAGGGTATTTCAAAGAACTTAACAGAAAAAATGAATGGCAATACCAAACCACAGAAAAGATTACCTGATGAACAAACTAAAACTATTCAGGCACAGTTTGTGCAATATGGCACACCAACAAAAAAGAACATAATGCTTACAAATCAAATATCCAAATCTATTATACTATGCAATCATTATTGCCGATATGCACATGTCATCATTTCTCACATCGATTACATGACGTGAACGTTTTGGACTTGTTTATGAATAGACATCTGGGACGTTTCGTACCCATTGTATGGGACGATTCACACCCAATGTCTGAGATGATTCGTACCCAGTTTGGACGTTTCGTACCCATTGTATGGGACGATTCACACCCAATGTCTGAGATGATTCGTACCCAGTTTGGACGTTTCGTACCCATTGTATGGGACGATTCACACCCAATGTCTGAGATGATTCGTACCCAGTTTGGACGTTTCGTACCCATTGTATGGGACGATTCATACCCAATGTCCGAGACGTTTCGTACCCATTGTATGGGACAATTCATACCCAATGTCCGAGACGTTTCGTACCCATTGTATGGGACGATTCATACCCAATGTCTGAGATGATTCGTACCCATTGTATGGGACAATTCATACCCAATGTCCGAGACGTTTCGTACCCATTGTATGGGACGATTCATACCCAATGTCCGAGACGTTTCGTACCAATTGTATGGGACAATTCATACCCAATGTCCGAGACGTTTCGTACCCATTATATGGGACGATTCATACCCAATGTCTGAGATGATTCGTATCCAGTTTGGACGTTTCGTACCCATTGTATGGGATGATTCATACCCAATGTCTGAGATGATTCGTACCCAGTTTAGACGTTTCATACCCATTGTATGGGATGATTCGTACCCAGTTTGGATGTTTTGTACCCAATGTCCGAGACGTTTCGTACCCAATGTCTGAGACGTTTCGTACCCATTGTATGGGATGATTCACACCCAATGTCTGAGATGATTTGTACCCAGTTTGGACATTTCGTACCCATTGTATGGGACGTTTCGTACCCATTGTATGGGACGATTCACACCCAATGTCTGAGATGATTTGTACCCAGTTTGAACATTTCGTACCCATTGTATGGGACGATTCACACCCAATGTCTGAGATGATTTGTACCCAGTTTGGACATTTCGTACCCATTGTATGGGACGATTCACACCCAATGTCTGAGATGATTTGTACCCAGTTTGGACGTTTCGTACCCATTGTATGGGACGTTTCGTACCCAATGTCTGAGACATTTCGTACCCATTGTATGGGATGATTCACACCCAATGTCTGAGATGATTTGTACCCAGTTTGGACATTTCGTACCCATTGTATGGGACGTTTCGTACCCATTGTATGGAACGATTCATACCCAATGTCTGAGATGATTTGTACCCAGTTTGGACGTTTCGTACACAATGTCTGAGACGTTTCGTACCCATTGTATGGGATGATTCACACCCAATGTCTGAGATGATTTGTACCCAGTTTGGACATTTCGTACCCATTGTATGGGACGATTCACACCCAATGTCTGAGATGATTTGTACCCAGTTTGGACGTTTCGTACCCATTGTATGGGACGTTTCGTACCCAATGTCTGAGACGTTTCGTACCCATTGTATGGGACGATTCATACCCAATGTCCGAGACGTTTCGTACCAATTGTATGGGACAATTCATACCCAATGTCCGAGACGTTTCGTACCCATTATATGGGACGATTCATACCCAATGTCTGAGATGATTCGTATCCAGTTTGGACGTTTCGTACCCATTGTATGGGATGATTCATACCCAATGTCTGAGATGATTCGTACCCAGTTTAGACGTTTCATACCCATTGTATGGGATGATTCGTACCCAGTTTGGATGTTTTGTACCCAATGTCCGAGACGTTTCGTACCCAATGTCTGAGACGTTTCGTACCCATTGTATGGGATGATTCACACCCAATGTCTGAGATGATTTGTACCCAGTTTGGACATTTCGTACCCATTGTATGGGACGTTTCGTACCCATTGTATGGGACGATTCACACCCAATGTCTGAGATGATTTGTACCCAGTTTGAACATTTCGTACCCATTGTATGGGACGATTCACACCCAATGTCTGAGATGATTTGTACCCAGTTTGGACGTTTCGTACCCATTGTATGGGACGTTTCGTACCCAATGTCTGAGACATTTCGTACCCATTGTATGGGATGATTCACACCCAATGTCTGAGATGATTTGTACCCAGTTTGGACATTTCGTACCCATTGTATGGGACGTTTCGTACCCATTGTATGGAACGATTCATACCCAATGTCTGAGATGATTTGTACCCAGTTTGGACGTTTCGTACACAATGTCTGAGACGTTTCGTACCCATTGTATGGGATGATTCACACCCAATGTCTGAGATGATTTGTACCCAGTTTGGACATTTCGTACCCATTGTATGGGACGATTCACACCCAATGTCTGAGATGATTTGTACCCAGTTTGGACGTTTCGTACCCATTGTATGGGACGTTTCGTACCCAATGTCTGAGACGTTTCGTACCCATTGTATGGGATGATTCACACCCAATGTCTGAGATGATTTGTACCCAGTTTGGACGTTTCGTACCCAATGTCTGAGACATTTCGTACCCATTGTATGAGACGTTTCGTACCCATTGTATGGGATGATTCACACCCAATGTCTGAGATGATTTGTACCCAGTTTGGACATTTTGTACCCATTGTATGGGACGTTTCGTACCCATTGTATGGGACGATTCACACCCAATGTCTGAGATGATTTGTACCCAGTTTGGACGTTTTGTACCCATTGTATGGGACGATTCATACCCAATGTCCGAGACGTTTCGTACCCATTGTATGGGACAATTCATACCCAATGTCCGAGACGTATCGTACCCATTATATGGGACGATTCATACCCAATGTTTGAGATGATTTGTACCCAGTTTGGACATTTCGTACCCATTGTATGGGACGATTCACACCCAATGTCTGAGATGACTTGTACCCAGTTTGGACGTTTCGTACCCATTGTATGGGGCGATTCACACCCAATGTCCGAGATGATTTGTACCCAGTTTGGACGTTTAGTACCCATTGTATGGGACGATTCACACCCAATGTCTGAGATGATTTGTACCCAGTTTGGACGTTTCGTACCCATTGTATGGGACAATTCATACCCAATGTCCGAGACATTTCATACCCATTGACTTTTGTATGGGACAATTCATACCCAATGTCCGAGACGTTTCGTACCCATTATATGGGACGATTCATACACAATGTTTGAGATGATTTGTACCCAGTTTGGCGCAGTGGTAGTGAGTTCGCCACTGAGTTCGCTTTAGGTGCGAAAGGCAAGGCATATAAATTCCACATTGCCTCTTCTCTCTCCCTCATTGCGATGGATTCCATTAAGAATGAAGTCTCGGAAGTGCTTAATATAAGTCATGAGAACTTGTTTCCCAATCAAGATAAACTAAATTTGTATAAACTAAACGTCCAGGGTACAAATTCACCTGCACCCTAATAAACAAACCCTTAGTCGATAACAAATATTACTTACCTTATGGAGATATAAAAACAGATCAACAGTCTGACAAATAAATTCATGTGTTTGAAAATTATCTTCCACATGATTCAGCAACAGCTGAACATACTTTTAACTTCTTTGCTGTTTCTGACGCCAACATGTCTACATCCCGCGAGGTGTTTGACATTAGCGGAAGATAGATAGATAGAACAGCTGTACATCATTTCCTGTTACTTTTCAATTTGGAGGTTTTCGTTTTAATTAGGGATAAGTTAAGTGAATTCAGTCTATATAATAGAATCTAATAACGTCTGCAAGCATATGTCTTTAGCTAAATTATATTGTGTTATTCATTAGATTTATTTATCAATCAAAGATTGCTGACGATCTATATTATGGAATAAATAAACAATAAAGAAATAATAATGTAATTTTCTTATAACTGATCCCTAACCGGAAGTGTCATGGTTGACAATGTGATGAAACTTTCTCCGTGAAGACATTGCGTGTCTAAATTTCTGATTTAAGAATGTTACTGTTTTGTCCTACATGTGCAAACGTGTTGGTCGTCGAAGAAGGAACACAGTGTTATAGATTTGCATGTCAGACATGTCCTTACGTTCAAAATGTGTCCAGGAAAATCACAAACAGACAATATCCAAAACTTAAAGAAGTAGACGATGTTCTTGGTGGAGCCGCTGCTTGGGAAAATGTTGATTCTACGGAAGAGACCTGTCCAAAATGCTCAAATAATAGAGCGTTTTTCATGCAAATACAAACAAGGTCAGCAGATGAGCCAATGACAACATTTTACAAATGCTGCATTATGCAGTGTGGGAATCAATGGAGAGATTAATAGAATGGTTTTGGTCCTAAGGAGGACAAGTAGAGTGAATGAAACAATATTGTGAGAAACTTGTCTTGTAATAGCTCATACTGGAATTTGTACAATAGACTTCAGCTGGAACATTGTGAAGTATGAGACATTTCAAGTCATCGATACTTCCGACTTCGTGTGCAGCGACTGTGAAAGAAGAAGACTGTTGTGCCAACTCTTAAATGTGCATTAATATATTGACGTATAACAATACGTGATACAATTAGAATATCAGGGTTCCTACTGTCGGTCGCCAATTGCTACAAAATATATGGTGCAGCTTCAAATATTTATTTGTGAACTATATGGCTCTTAGTTGGCTCCAAGTTTTTTTGAATTGGCGACAGAAGTGGCGCAGACAAACATTCAGACCCTGATTATATGATATTAAATTCTTGACAATATTAACTGTGCACACATCAAGAAGAGTCATACGATATATGTTGTTTCTGCATATTACAATGCATGGAAAAATGGAACATCATATTCATAATTTGAAGGTATTGCATGAATTATGATCGATGAATATTAAAAATACAAATTTAGATTGTTTGTATAACTCAATGTCAAATGCATAGGTCTCTCATTAATTTTTCTGAATATGCTTTTGAAAAATGGAACATCGTACATTGTATATATATATACATGTATATTCATATTTTGAAGGTCTTGCATGAATTATGATCAATGAATGTTAAATTTTTTAATATTTTGACGATTTTAGGATTTATATACATGTAAGATCTATTGTATTTATCTTGTTTTCCAATCTTTTGTTGTCTTCCTGCAACCTGTGTGTTTACAATTTCCATGCATATATGCTCTTTGTACAAAAGAAGAACAATAAATAAAGTTTAAACTAAATATTTTGACGGTTTACATATTCATTTGTATTACTTAATGACAAATGAATCTCTCATTTATACTTTCGGAATATGGAATACTCAATACATGACATCACCATAAAATTCAGCATACATGTATATAGTAATACATGTACATTGTCTGTTGAGGTCCAGCTTAATTTTATGAAAATGGTTGGAGATCAGGGTCAGTACCTGGGGCTAGACTCACCGATAGAGATACAGGCCCGTATTTCTAGCCTATATATGTATCCCTAGTATCATTTGCCAGAGATAAGCGAGTCCAATTTCCTTATATTTTATGTATATAGTTGTTATCGCTAAATTTACAAGTATATATAAATAATTATGGAAAACAACATTAATGTTCATCTAAATTATTATTATCAACTTAGATCAGGCATTATTTGTGTACTTTTCATCTATTTCGTAATAGCGGAAAGTCTGTTGGACCAGCGTCCGTACTCGCCTATAAAACAAGTTTTTGATCACCAGATTATGGCCTCAAAGTGGCTTCCCGTCTTATAAGTGTGTACTAAACAAAAACGTTTTTTTTAAAAATGTGTTAAATGATATCCATAATTACGTTTTAGAAAAGAAATCACTGACACTGAAAATGTCTTCAACTTGAACTGGCCAAACATGCAATTTATACTTGGTCTGGTGTCCATTTTATCAACATGATCTGGATCTATGTTGTTTGCACATTCCGTCCAATTTATTCGGCAGGTTAATGGTTAACCCATTCAACACCAAGTAACTCACATGGACTGGTCCATGATATTCATAAACCAATAAATGAATCAGAAAATCACATTTGGACAAGTTCATTTATCAAATGGGTAATTATGTCTAAAAATAGTTATGTCTAAAAATAGTTATAAGTGTGTGTTAAAAAATATTTTATTTTTTTTAAATGTGTTAAATGGTATCCATAATTATGTCTTAGAAAAGAAATCGCTTTGACAGTGAAAATGTCTTCAACTTGCTCTGGCCAAAAACATGCAATTTATTCTTGTGTCTGGTGTCTTTACCGTCTTATATGGGTGATTTCAAAAAAAATGAAGCCTAAGTGTGAATTAGGTGTCAAAATTAATCATGAAATATTGTTTCAAATTTCTATCACATTTTAACCAATATACATTCAATTTTGAGAAATTGCTAATGACAAATACATAAATAATAAACAATGATTTGAAACTTGTTGTTTTGTTTGAATTAAATGAACTTTTTGAGAGAGAGAAATATAGATTTCTAACTACACATGCAAATAGCAAGAGTAAAACATACATATGTTTATTATTTCTTGTATTACATGTGATAGTAGCAATTGGTACTAAATATTTAATTTCACTTCAGTTTTAAACACAAAAAAAGACATTTTGAACATTTTTTCGGCTCTATTTTTAGATAGGCATTCAAAACGTTTTCAAACATTAAAATAATGACCTTCAAAAACATTAAAAACATTATTTCTGCTAAATATAGGGCTATACTGAGAAATTCACAAATACTCAGATCTGTAGAACACAGTTTTATTGTGGAATTAGTTCTGTGAAAAAGTAACCAATTTGCACAAATTATCTTACACTCGGGACAAGCTAGATGTTTTACTGGTTTTGTTAAAATAATACTTTCTTGTACTGTTTAAAATAACTGTATTCATATACAGAATGGTGTAGACTAAGATTAGGCAATATAAAAATGTAAAATGCAGGAAAATCAAAATATGCAGTAATAATATAAATTGAACATTGGTAGTTGCACACTGGAAGGAAACAATGTTGGTGGTATGACTGTGTTTTTGATATTGATTTCTGTATTTCACTAACTGTAGATGATTATTCAATGACTTACATATTCACTAAATCCTATTTGACATCATAGTAATAAGATGATATAATACCACAGTAAAATCTTACTCTCGGGACACTGTCATGTTCGACAATTGACGCAAGTTTGATTGCATGTTAGTAATAGATTTCTGTCTTGCCTTATTGTTCAAGGCCTCCACCTTTTGATCTAAGTTGTAGTCTTTCGTACAGATACATACTCGTCTACACGTCAGATTCAAATTTCTGAAATTTTTCGGAACCATTTTCAAGAAGGTGCAAAATTTTCTGTCAAAGGTTTGGTGCATTTTCGTGAACCTTTTGTACAGCTCTAGCTTCGAGCTCAAGAGGTCGTTTGGCCACTGGTGTCCCATTTATCAGAATTGTGTCTTTTTTACTTGGCATTACTCTTGAATTGTCGTTTAAAAATGATGATATTTCATTTTTCCATGAAGCCTTGTACTCGTTTGGCTTAGAAGAAAGCCGTTTCATCCCCTGCCTTCTCTTATATTGATCCAACGATTTTCTTGATTTCCATATCTTTTGTGAAAGGTCGGAATAAGCTAACTGTCGTTTAACTTTTTCAGTTGATTTCTTAGATCGCCCCACCTGATTCACCCCTACAACTGTATCTAGTTCAGTACTTTCACTTGCCTCGGTTGTCATTGACTTCAGTAGTGATTTTCTCTTGGGTGTAGCATTTCTTATAACATGTTCAACTGTTTTGGCCCAAGCTTGGGACTGTTCGGGCAACACTTTCCGTACTCGTTCTGCACTGTTTCGCGTGTTTGTTGCTTTGCGCACTTGGACAGGTGTCTTCTTTGGCTTCATATCCGATTCATTTTGGGATTGACCTTTCTTCTTTTGTGCTGCTTTTTTTGTCGATATTTCTGCTTTCTGATGCGTTCTTTAGCTTTTACTTCTACGTCGTATAAAGCATCTTGTTGGCGTAATGCTCTTACTTGTTCACGTTGAACTTTATTTACAATTTTCTTCTTTGCTTTGATCTCTTCACACTTATTCCTGTAAATCGGATCATGTTTTAGCTTTTCTCTATGTTTTCTTACATATTCTCTTGATTTCGCCTTCTTTGCACTGTCTCTTGATTCCACCTCCTTTTCATTATTATTTACCTCCTTATTTACATTATTGCTCCTCAATTTTCCAGGGAATGGAAACTTTACTATCAGTTTCTCCATGTTTCAATCAACCTACATGAATACGGAAGATAATATTGGTTTCTTACAATAATTACAGTTTTGTGTCCCGAGTGTAAGATTTGTGGTATTTAAAAATATATGCTAGAATATCAGTTAGATATACATACAATTGTGATAAGAATGATATATTCTTATAATGAGACAATTAAAATTAGTATTTAACACCACACATTATAAGGCACATCATCTAGTAAATAAATATGGCCTATTTCAGATGAATACGACATTTTAATATAACATTTTAACATCTACTTACTTAAATATATCTCAATCCATTATAAAAAGTGGTTTCAATGTAAAAGCAATATACATGTTTGTTAAACTGACACATTTCAAATGTGTGGCGATTATTTAAGGACACTGGCAGTGTGTCAATTTCACATGTCAAAAAATCTTACACTCGGGACATGAGATAACACCATACAGAAATTTTACAGGTGTCACTTTCAAGTAAGTTCCACTTCAAGTGAACTTCTATGGACAATCTCATCTAAAAAATAAAGAATATTGAAAATTTATACATAGAATACAAATATGGTGTACATTTGAACTCAAAATCTTACACTCGGGACAATCCTGGTTCATGAAATATAAACAACTGTTATTCAATAATGGAGTATTTTTATGTTAAAATTTTCAATGTCCCACAAACCAAAAACATTACTCATTAGTAAAATATAGTACTACACCCAATGTTTATCACCATGAATTAATACTGAGTGCGCACATTAAAAATAAGCCGTTTTTCATGCATAAAATATATTATAGGTATTCAACTTAATTGTTAATTCATGCACACTATAAATAGAAAATTTATAGTAAAAATGGAGTTAGATCATAGCTGCTATGTCAAGGTGTAAGTAGCAGAAGACATTAGTCTCATAGGGAAGCATGCTTTTGTTATATTTCAATGTAAAAATTGTGTTTACGTGAAAGTGTCACACTAAAATCTTACACTTGGGACATTTTTTACCACAATTTTTAGCTTAACTTTGTAGGAATGGTAAGCACAATTGGACACAAATTATGATATCAACAGATTATTCATAAGACTAAAAATATTTTATTTAATCAGTGTTAAACAAATGGCTTCATTTTATTTGAAATCACCTTTATGCGAGTGCATGCCAAAACCCACAGATTTCAGTACCAAAGTAGGGGGTTGTCATATAGATAACACCGCCTTATATGCGAGTATGGCCGGAAACCGTATACATGTACAAATTGGTTTTTTCAGCGTTAAGATTGTTTCTGAATAAGATTTAGAACATTCCATTGATATACATGTAATAGATTACATTTTAAAATGTCATAGATTTTAGTCAAAATGTCTTTGTCAAAAACTAAATGTATTTTGTGTCATGGGAATCACAGGGATTCGGCACGTTTGGGGGTACTAGTATATATATTTAAGTACTTACTTAAATATATATACTAGTACCCCCAAACGTGCTGAATCCCTGTGATGGGAATCACATAGAAAGTAATTATAAGGAAAAGTACATACATGTTATTGTAGCCTGTGCTAATAAATTGTTTATTAAAACAATCGTCATTATTGTTTCATGTTTGTTTTTGTAATTTAGAATAGAACAACAACGGAAGCAAAAGACATACCTCTAATCTTTAGGTTGCAATGAACTTTGAGGGTGTAGTGTAGATATGGATCTACATGTAACCAGGGTTCATTCTAGATCAGAATTTTTGGGAGAAGTGAGAAAGTGCGTGATCGCTTCCTTAAATGGTGTTCTTTAATATACTTCTGCAAAATAGGGTTAAAATGCACAGTACAACAATACAACATTTGAATAGAAGGAGTGCTTTATAATGGGCCAGTGTAAACTGATCCCTGCATGTAACAATGTACAAACGTTCTGGACTATATTGTACCAATCCGAATGTCATCATCTTCACTATAGTGAACCACAGACACTTGGTGAATGGTCCATTAGCATCTTGACACAGACACTTGGTGAATGGTCCATTAGCATCTTGACACAGACACTTGGTGAATGGTCCATTAGCATCTTGACACAGACACTTGATGAATGGTCCATTAGCATCTTGACACAGACACTTGATGAATGGTCCATTAGCATCTTGACACAGACACTTGATGAATGGTCCATTAGCATCTTTACCATTTAGCTTCTTGGAATAATATTTGTAAACTGTCAGACAGACATCATTCAGCCATGAAAGTAGACACTCCTTAAAGGGGGGGGTATGTAAGTCTTGAGGTGGTCACCAATATGCAAGGCCTGACACCATAGGCTTGACCCTCTACACAAACAACATTTAGATGATATCCCAAATAAGTTTTAAAATGACACCCCATCACTATCAAAGCCATACAGTACTGTAGATAGTGATAGGGTTTCACATATAAGCTTAAATTATTTTCGTCCTTAGTGTCAAGCATATGGTGTACCATACTATCCTTAAACATATTTTCAGCCAGGACAGACCACCTTACATAGGGGATCATTTGTCCAGAATCAAAGCGTCTGTGTGGAAGAATTCCCGCTTTAGATCACCGATTTTCCTTCTTTATTCTATATAAAATAGTTCACCTGTGACACTCAGAAAATCGAGTATGATATATACACCTGTACTATTGTAGAAGATGTAAATAGAACTATTAGTGGTTAAGATCAGAACTATTTCTCACAGTAATGCATTAATTACAATTGCACCGTTTCAAGATGGCCGCGCCCGTGCAGAATGTGTCTCCAACTGGGAAACTGATTTTTGAAATGTCCTCTTTCTTAAATGAGAACGATAAACATAGAAAATGCATCGCTAATCATTATTTTAACTCATCTGTAAGTTACAAATTAAAATATTTCTTAAACAGTGTCTAATTATGCGATTATATATCATGTTTCTGGCGTGTTTTCGGATAGTAAAATATTCGGGTATTTCATTAGAACCTGTACACATTTAAAACTTACATTAATCACTCTCGAGACTCATTCCGGATATAATCCATCACCACTAGGGAGAGAAGAGGCAATGTAGAATTATGTGCCTAACGGTTCCAGCGGCGCTCGAACACCGGCCCTTTCACACCTTAACTTGCTTAAGCGAACGTGCTATCACAACTTTAAAGTCAGCCTCCGTGGTCGAGTGGTTACGGTCGCTGACTTGTATACCACTGTAACCTATCATCACTGATGGTCACGGGTTCGAGCCCCGCTCAGGCCGTGTCTCATTTATATGAAAAAGTTGGCAGTTTCTTACGGAGGTTGGTGCACCCAAGTACTGGTTAACCGCTGGAGCCTGCCCAGGAAAGGTGTTGTTAGGTAAACTGCCCGCCGGCGATATAGCCCAAAATGGTGCTGATGCAGGCGTAAAACCCGAAATATAACATAACAACTTTAATCCCCAAAACAAACAAAGGCATACGGAGACACTATATTGTACATTTAATGTCATTCTTCATCAGGTTCATATTCTGATGCCCGAGTGTTCCCAGATCCCCGACTCTGTGCATAGTTTGTTCTCTGATGATATGGCCTACCTTGCACAACAAGTTCCATTGCAGACACTGCTTGACTTGGAATTTATTGAAGGATTCATAAAAGGAGGTATGACATAACATGTTTATATGTTGCATTCTCAATATTAAGATTCTGTTCCTTTCTCATGTCCGCCTCTGTGGTCGAGTGGTTTCGGTCGCTGACTTGTATACCACTGTAATCTATCATCACTGATGGTCACGGGTTCCAGCCCCGCTCAGACCATGTCTCATTTATATGAAAAAGTTGGCAGTTTCTTACGGAGGTTGGTGCACCCAAGTACTGGTTAACCGTTGAAGCTTGCCCAGGAAAGGTGTTCTTAGGTAAACTGCCCGCCGGCGATATAGCCCAAAATGGTGCCGATACAGGCGTAAAACCCGAAATATAACATAACATAATGTCCCTTTCTCATGAACCATCATGCCATTATCTTTTCAATATCACAGCATATGTTTTATGCATACAATGTGTCGCTCATGGGGAGAATCCGGAGATTTACAATGTATGCAAAGTTGCAGAATCATTTTTATAATACATGTATGTAATTATATAAATTATAATTTTATTTACTACTATAGTCTATAGATGTTTATGGAGTACATTTGGGGGAATGTACGACTGTGTTGCTATAGACCACATTGGAAGAATGTTCAGTCACGAAGCTGTCGATATAGATTACATTGGGGGAACAAAATGTATAAGTCACTAGTCTGTCACTATGGTAATGGTACATGTATTCTAAGACTTGTATTTCTACATAATGCCTGTGTTCTTGTATTTCATTTCTACATAATGCCTGTGTTCTTGTATTTCATTTCTACATAATGCCTGTGTTCTTGTATTTTATTTCTACATAATGGCTGTGTTCTTGTATTTCATTTCTACATAATGCCTGTGTTCTTGTATTTTAGGTACACTACATATGATCTCGCATGGAACCTGTATAGATACTGATGATTGTGTGGCTATTATTCCCACAGGTAAGTGTAACCCGTGAGCTGTGAACCTGTGGTACAAAAACATACATGTATATTGTTAAATTAGAAGGATTGATGACTTCTTGTACAGCTCGAGTAGGTCACAGTCATCAAATTGATATTTGTAAATCTATTGCATCATAAAATGTGCTGAATGAGTAGACACCGGGACCAAAGTAATTACTCTCAAACCGATAGATTAATTGTAAATATTTGACACAGTTCATGTCACTTGTAATACTAACCTAGAATCAATTATTTAAGTGGAAGAATGGATAGTTTGTATTGTTACAGACGGATCTGTAGCCCAGTGGTAACACGCTGGACTGGTAATCCAGGGATCGCAGGTTCGATCCCCCGTCTGACCATAATAAAATTTACAGTCTTTCAGATAGGACGTTAAACCGAGGTCTCGTGTCGGTGCTTTACACCGTGCACGTAAAAGAACCAGAGGAGACTCTGGAATGGGTCTCTCTCTGTATCATTGCACTATCCTCCAAAATCTAAAATAACTAATATCTTCAGGAGGCGTCGCTCATATGGGCAACCGGTAGCGACGGTAAATAAACATAAAACACACAAGTTTGTATTGTCGATTGAATCAATTTATGCAAGATGACATTGGTGTTACCGTACCATGTTCGGCATTCATTTTTGATATACTCTAGAACAAATGATATTGATGACATAGTTTCTGTCCGTTTCAAAACGTTTGCTATACTACTTTAATGGCTATTGTTAGTGAGTGACCATTGGTAGCGGACTGGCCAACTGTCTCCCATAAATTGTAATTTGGGTAGTATCTGAACCGGATACCTGGTGTTGCGAGAGGTTTTGAGTTGTAGGATGTCACTGTAGATCGTTTCGACGCAAATTATTCAGAAATCAATCAGTTTCATTGTTGAAACTTTGTTGAAACTGTTTTATCACCTTATTTGCAGACCTGCTATAGTTTCATCAATCACTTTTTGTTACAGGAATGCTTGTTATGAATTTGTGCAAAGATACTTATCAGCAACTTGGTCTCGATGGTCGGCCCTCGAAAGCTGGTAAACATACTGGAAAATATGGTTAGTATTGCGGTAAACGTTCGAGCAGAATGGGACATATCTAAACTCAAAAAACTAGTTAATGTCGTAGTTTTGGTACAATATATACTCGTTTCCAAGTAATGAGGGCATAAAACGTTTGTACCCGTCAGTCGGTAATACTTCGGAGCTCAGGGATCATTCTAGCGGGCGAAATTGTCGCCCTCTGGGGACCCCACTTCTCCCTAATAAAAAATATTTTTTTTGGTTTTTACGATTTTCAAACAAAATTTTGTCTAGTAAGATACACTCCTATCCTATCAAAATTTTGTTTGAAAATCGTAAAAACCAAAAAATAATTCTATTTTTTTAAAGAGAGAAATGGGGCTCCCAGAGGGCGAAGTCAGGGTCCCTAGGGCGACTATTTTGCCCACATCGCCCTCTAGAATGATCCCTGCATAAAACGTTTGTACCCGTCAGTCAGTAATACTTCGTAGCTCTCATACGCATGCTACAATAAGTACATAGCGAACATGACTGATAACCCAATGTCCATCTGTCCATTCGTCAACAATATCTCCTCCCCAATTTCATGAGTCTAAAACCAGCGGTCAGAAAATTGTTACAAATAGGTACAACTATATCACCTGCTAAGTGTGGAAGTCATGATAGCTCAGTGGATGCGCATTCGCTTCAGGTGCGAACGGTCTGGAGTTTGAGCCCCGCTGGAGCCATTACGATTGTGCCCTTAGGCAAGGCATTTAAATTCCATGTTGCCTCTTCTCTCTCCCTCGTGGCGATAGATTCCATCAGGAATGAGGTCTCGAGAATGATTAATATAAGTTGTAATAACTTGTTTCGCAATCGAGCTCAAATAAATTTGTATAAACTAACTGCTACAGTAAACAGCCCGTAGAAAATCGAGGGACTTCTTAATATCAAGCCTCTGCATGACGTCCGTGGTCCAGTGGTAGAGCGTCAGATTTAGAATCAAGTGGTCCCGGGTTCGATACTCGGTCAGGCCACGTATATAGTGTCATTGAGCAAGGCACCTCACATACATTGCTTAGTACCAGTTAACCACTTAGGTCGGCTAAGCATGCCCAGGAAAACATGTCTAGGTCCCCGCAAGGGGTTTGACATTAATGGAACATACATACATGACTGCAACCCAAAACAATCGCAATATGGCTCATCAATGTATTGAGTTTTAATCGCTTTATATCCAACTAATGCACATATCCGTTTTTTATATTGTAATTAATATGAACTTATTAATACAGTCAAACTTGTGTTAGTGGTCACCTCCATTAAGCAGCCAATCTGTATTAAGCAGTGAGTTTCCACATTCCCAATGTGTTGTTTTATTATACATTTAACCTCTATTAAGCAGCCACTTTATGTGGTTCCCTTGGTTGGCTGCTTAAGACAGGTTTGACCTCTAACACATGTTTTAATTTAGGTTTTTTAAAGCGGAATGGCAGGGCGGGCGCTTTAGGATTTTAAAAAAAACATTTGTTTGTTATTCCATTGTTTTTATACAAGCCTCAATAGGCAAGCAGACCTGTCGGTATATAATCACCGTAAACTAATAACATTTTCTTGGGATAATAGCAAAATACCCCCTCCCGCACCACATCTTGGCTCAAAATGCACCATGCCTCTTTTCTGACCCACCCTGTCCTTTTTCCCCACTTATTATCAACATTTCATTTGTACAGGTGGCGATGGCAAGGAAGTAGTTCTCTACACATGTTTATTATCTACATTTTAGTGGTACAGGTAGATATGGTTGGAAATCGCTTCTACCCGGGAATGAAACAATACGAGCGGGTGAAATGGTGCCTCACGAAAATGTCGAAGCTAGATTTTCTGGTTGCATGGAAACATAATGGTATCAGTGTTAGTTTATTTTAGCTCGATTGCGAAACAAGTTCTTATAACTTATATTAATCACTCGATACCTCATTCCTGATGGAATCCATCGCAACGAGGGAGAAGGCAACGTGGAATTTAGATGCCTTGCCCAACACAATCATAACAGCTCCAGCGGGGCTCAAACTCCGGACCTTTCGCACCTGAAGCGAATGCGCTATCACTACTTCCAGTATTACATTTTGTACATAGACAGGGTTCCCACAAACCTTGAAAACTCCTTGAATTTGTGTTAGGTCCTTGAAAACTCCTTGAATTTGGTATTGGTGGTTTTTGTCCTTAAATCCTGGGGAAAACTCCTTAAATTACCATAGCGTGTGCTTGAATCGCATACAAGTTTTGAATTGTTGCTAAAATATTTTATTATTAATAAAATTCACCAATTTCGGCCGGGTGATGGGCAAAAAATGTGTCCGTCCCAAGTTAATTATTAGGTGTGGCCTCAAAGATAGCGGCTCCACTTTGCAGTGTTTTCACCTCTTTGTGCTATTAAGGCAAACCGGAAACAACAACAGTACATTTGGAACTGTTCGGATTTCGAATTTAACGAGTCCTTGAAAAACGATGAAATGTCCTTGAATTTCAGTCTCAACAGTCTGTGGGAACCCTGATAGAGAATATGAGTAAAATGGAAATGGATATTTCCAATACATTTGGATTCTATTCACGTGACCAACCGTAACTCTATAGGAAAAACATCATGAAATGAAAGCGTACCAAACCGAGGTTTGCCTGGTCGTGGAAGTCATGATGACTTGCCCCTCACCGATGTGGGTTCGAATCCGATTGGGCATGTTGAATTCTTTCATTGAGGGAGCTATCCAGCGGGCTAGCGGAAGGTCAGTGGTTGTACACTAGCTGCCCATCTATTCCTGAAATAATACTTAGATGGGTGGGGTAGCTGGGGGCCTTCGTCCACCAATAATAGCTTGCGAGTCGCCGTATGACCTAAACTTTAAACAAGCAAAAATGATCTGTTCACTTTTGACGTACATGCTGAATGTGATTCCATCTTCCTGTCATATGTTAAATGTTTAGTGCTTTGTTTTGAATTTGCTATCATTTGGTACAAGGGAGAAGTTTCAGAAATATACACGGGAGAAGTTTCAGAAATACAAGGGAGAAGTTTTCAGAAATATACACGAGAGAAGTTTCAGAAATACAAGAGATAATTTAGTAGACTCGGTCAAGTGTCAGTGAGACAGCTTCTCCCATAGTAAGTGTCAGTGAGACAACTTCTCCCATAGTAAGTAGAAGTGAGACAACTTCTCCCATAGTAAGTAGAAGTGAGACAGCTTCTCCCATAGTAAGTAGAAGTGAGACAACTTCTCCCATAGTAAGTAGAAGTGAGACAACTTCTCCCATAGTAAGTAGAAGTGAGACAACTTCTCCCATAGTAAGTAGAAGTGAGACAACTTCTCCCATAGTAAGTAGAAGTGAGACAACTTCTCCCATAGTAAGTAGAAGTGAGACAGCTTCTCCCATAGTAAGTAGAAGTGAGACAGCTTCTCCCATAGTAAGTAGAAGTGAGACAGCTTCTCCCATAGTAAGTAGAAGTGAGACAGCTTCTCCCATAGTAAGTAGAAGTGAGACAACTTCTCCCATAGTAAGTAGAAGTGAGACAGCTTCTCCCATAGTAAGTAGAAGTGAGACAGCTTCTCCCATAGTAAGTAGAAGTGAGACAGCTTCTCCCATAGTAAGTAGAAGTGAGACAGCTTCTCCCATAGTAAGTAGAAGTGAGACAACTTCTCCCATAGTAAGTAGAAGTGAGACAACTTCTCCCATAGTAAGTAGAAGTGAGACAGCTTCTCCCATAGTAAGTAGAAGTGAGACAGCTTCTCCCATAGTAAGTAGAAGTGAGACAACTTCTCTCATAGTAAGTAGAAGTGAGACAACTTCTCCCATAGTAAGTAGAAGTGAGACAACTTCTCCCATAGTAAGTAGAAGTGAGACAACTTCTCCCATAGTAAGTAGAAGTGAGACAACTTCTCCCATAGTAAGTAGAAGTGAGACAACTTCTCCCATAGTAAGTAGAAGTGAGACAGCTTCTCCCATAGTAAGTAGAAGTGAGACAGCTTCTCCCATAGTAAGTAGAAGTGAGACAGCTTCTCCCATAGTAAGTAGAAGTGAGACAGCTTCTCCCATAGTAAGTAGAAGTGAGACAACTTCTCCCATAGTAAGTAGAAGTGAGACAACTTCTCCCATAGTAAGTAGAAGTGAGACAACTTCTCCCATAGTAAGTAGAAGTGAGACAGCTTCTCCCATAGTAAGTAGAAGTGAGACAGCTTCTCCCATAGTAAGTAGAAGTGAGACAGCTTCTCCCATAGTAAGTAGAAGTGAGACAGCTTCTCCCATAGTAAGTAGAAGTGAGACAACTTCTCCCATAGTAAGTAGAAGTGAGACAACTTCTCCCATAGTAAGTAGAAGTGAGACAACTTCTCCCATAGTAAGTAGAAGTGAGACAACTTCTCCCATAGTAAGTAGAAGTGAGACAACTTCTCCCATAGTAAGTAGAAGTGAGACAACTTCTCCCATAGTAAGTAGAAGTGAGACAACTTCTCCATAGTAAGTAGAAGTGAGACAACTTCTCCCATAGTAAGTAGAAGTGAGACAACTTCTCCCATAGTAAGTAGAAGTGAGACAACTTCTCCCATAGTAAGTAGAAGTGAGACAACTTCTCCCATAGTAAGTAGAAGTGAGACAGCTTCTCCCATAGTAAGTAGAAGTGAGACAGCTTCTCCATAGAAAAAACACCCAAGTAGAAGTGAGACACTTCTCCCAAAAAAAAACCATAGTAAGTAGAAGTGAGACACTTCTCCCATAGTAAGTAGAAGTGAGACAACTTCTCCCATAGTAAGTAGAAGTGAGACAACTTCTCCCATAGTAAGTAGAAGTGAGACAGCTTCTCCCATAGTAAGTAGAAGTGAGACAACTTCTCCCATAGTAAGTAGAAGTGAGACGGCTGCGAGAGACCACTGTTCCCATCATTTTTCACGAAAAATCACCCAGATTATGAATCAATGTGTCGATACAGACTATTTTTGCAAATCTATACTCTTATATTATAACAGGTCTAGCTATTTTATTGGTCTTTAAGTCGTGTCCTTCATGTATATTTCAGATGAGAAAGTCTGTCCATCTTCCATACAGAAGTATTTCGTGAGTCAAAGTCTGCAGTGTAATAGACTGCAAAGAGGCGACACATCTCATCAGTACACAAAGTTCAAGGTACCTGTCATGAATTCGGAGATATTTTCCCCCGATGCTGGACAGGAAGTGTGCGGCTATGAGGAAGTGTTTGAGTGGCTCGGGGCGTGTTCCGTCGGCATTGACTTGTAAGTTATGGCTCGGGGCGTGGTATGTCGGCATTGACTTGTAAATTATGGCTCGGGGCGTGGTATGTCGGCATTGACTTGTAAGTTATGGCTCAGGGCGTGGTATGTCGGCATTGACTTGTAAGTTATGGCTCGGTGCGTGTTCCGTCGGCATTGACTTGTAAGTTATGGCTCGGTGCGTGTTCCGTCGGCATTGACTTGTAAGTTATGGCTCGGTGATTGTGTTCCGTCGGCATTGACTTGTAAGTAAGTTATGGCTAGATGTATAGACTAGTGGTACTAGGCACTAACTCGTTCTTGAAGCTTACATTCTCAAATATATTTTGTCTTCATTTAGCTTAACGTTTTATGGTGTGTTTCCAGTAAAATGTTTGACCAACATTGATTATTTTCCATTGTATGTTATGGAAGTCGTGATAGCGCAGTGGATGCGCGTTCGCTTCAGGTCCGGAGTTCGAGCCCCGCTGCAGCCGTTACGATTGTGCCCTTAGGCAAGGCATTTAAATTCCACGTTGCCTCTTCTCTCTCCCTCGTGGCGATGGATTCCATCAGGAATGAGGTCTCGAGAGTGATTAACATAAGTTGTAAGAACTTTTATTTTCCATGACGTGCCTCGGAAGACAGCCATGTTTTGTGTACAATATTTATTTGAGATTAACCCTATTCTCGAGGTATTTCTACGAAGCCTTGGATGGTGTTACTATAATGGAATATTGTTTATCAACTAAAATGGGTAAATAAGTTATTAATGAGATGCTTGCAATATTAACAGCTTACACATCACGTCGTATATTCAGTTTCATACCCTGTGTGTGTTTTACATTTATATTTCGTCACTACCGGTTGCCCATATGAGCGACGCCTCATTTTAGATTTTTGGAGGGTAGTGCAATGATACAGACAGAGACACATTCCAGAGTCTCCTCTGGTTCTTTTACGTGCACAGTGTAAAGCACATACACGAGACCTCGGTTTAACGTCCCATCTGAAAGACTTGTACAATTAGGGTCAGTCGGGGGATCGAATCTGCGATCCCTGGATTACCAGTCCAGCGTGTTACAGATCCATCTGTACCCATAATATTCATATTAGACAGAACTAAATCATTTCATATTCAATCTGACAAATAAAGTCCCAGGGTTCATTCTAGGTCCGAATTTTTGGGAGAAGTGAGAAAGCGCGTGATCGCTTCCTTAAATGGTGTTCTTTAATATACTTTTGCAAAATATGGTTAAAATACACAGTATGACCATTGAATAGAAGGAGTTCTTTATAATGGTCCAGTGTATCTTACTAGACACAATTTTGTTTGAAAATCGTAAAAACCCCAAAAACAATTTTTTATTATGGAGAAGTGGTGTCCCTAGGGCGACAATTCCGCCCTCTAGAATGATCCCTGAAGTCCATTTTAGAAAAAAATCCACCCATTTCTTATTTGTGACTGGAAATATGGCATGTAGTAACGTTATAATTCTAATGAAATTCCACGAATAGATATCTTTGACTTACAGATTTGAAGGTGACGGCTATGTATCATCGTACACATGCCCGTGCCCTAGTAGGGAGGTGAAGTGCTGTATGGGCTCGCAGTATGATGGCTTGACACACCCTGGTACAGTACAGCAAATTGTTGATACACTTAGGTAAGTCTGATAATTATGTTATTTTACGCCTGCATCAGCACCATTTTTGGGCTATATCGCCGGCGGGCAGTTTACCTAACAACACCTTTCCTGGGCAGGCTCCAGCGGTTAACCAGTACTTGGGTGCACCAACCTCCGTAAGAAACTGCCAACTTTTTCATATAAATGAAACACGGTCTGAGCGGGGTGACCATCAGTGGTATACAAGTCAGCAACCGTAACTACTCGACCACGGAGGCAGACCAGTCTGATACTACATGGTCCTCTACTAGTAAACCATGTACAGCATGCTGAGAACTTGTTACTGCATCACTTCCAATCTTAAACTGACATGTCAGCTTTATACTGCCCGACTTCCAACCGTACATACAGTCAACTGATTTATGTCAGTGGTTTCTCACAACCTAGATCGTGCCCGGCTGTGATGTGCTAGCCGATCGTGCCCGGCTGTGATGTGCTAGCCGATTGTGCCCGGCTGTGATGTGCTAGCCGATCGTGCCCGGCTGTGATGTGCTAGCCGATCATGCCCGGCTGTGATGTGCTAGCCGATCATGCCCGGCTGTGATGTGCTAGCCAATCGTGCCCGGCTGTGATGTGCTAGCTGATCGTGCCCGGCTGTGATGTGCTAGACTATAAACTTTCTACCAAGTAATGTTATCCCAATCCTAACTGTGCTCCTATGTAAAAATGAAAAGTTTAGAGACATGAAGCTTGGATTGGAAGTTTGAGAAGAGTCGCATACTTGTATGATTACATGTTGGGTGTTTATTTCAGGCAGTGTATGAAGGACAGTAATCTCCCTTGGTGTAGCATAACCGTACATGGCTTCATGGATACACCGTTGGCATGGAAACATGATCATGGTTTCCATAGGAATGGTGACAATTTGTACACACTGCTGCTGTTTCACAATGAAGATTACTGGTTGTTTTCGGCTGTTGGAAGCTGTGATATCTGTCCTTGACCTCTTTATAATAAATTGTTAAATCTTTTATTGTACGATCGTTTGTGGTTTTATGGCTATTTGAACAGCTTGTCGATGCTTGTGGTTTTACGGCTATTTGAACAGCTTGTCGACAGTTTGAGTGGTTGAAAACACTCGTATCGATATGATAGGCAGCTGTTTGCATAGATACGCCCCATGCAACTCTATATGTAAGTACACGGTCAAATCGCACCAAATTATGATATTTGAACACAGTGAAGTCAAGGTCATTCATTAAAATCGCCGCATACAAAGGGAGAGGTACTGCGGAGCATGACGAGGTCGGATTAGGGTACGATTTGAAAGCGCATATCTATGCAATCGGCTGGCTGCCTGTGAACGTTATTAATTGTTGGACTTTGTGTTGCCATGGAATTATTGAATTGTTATTTCTACCGATGGATGCATGGAGACTGCATGTCTGAGTGAATGTAAATGAAATGAGGAACTCTACGTCGGTGTTAACTTTGTCCCAAGAGAAGCAAGTGCAGGACAATGTAACTTAGTTACAAATATCAAGTTACACAAACACTGGTGCCAGGGCTGAATAAGTCTAGTTAACCCTTTCAACCCCACAGGCCTCTAAATAGGCTTATGAAAAGTGTAGATCCAGATGAGCCGGCTCGTGACGAGCCGTCTCATCAGGATCTGCACTTTTTTGCCAGTAATAATTATTACTATTTTTAGATAAAATTACCCATTTTGATAAATGAACTGGTCCAAAGGTAATTTTCTTATTAATTTATTGGTCTGAAAATATCACGCACCAGTCCATGTCAGTTACTTGGGGTTGAATGGGTTAATGGACGTTTCAACAAGTTACCACCAACCCCACAAGCATAGAGGTTTAAAACATATTTTAGAAATTAGATATATTTCTTAAAACTGCTGTTGCTATAGAGAGCAATTTTTAATTTCACCTAATTTTTAGATATAATAATCAGTAATTATCAAAAGAATACATGGAATTAAATCTCGATGGAATTAGGTCAAAGTGGTGCCGCAGCAGTTGCATACATTCCTGTGACAAGACCAAGCTTCTGATAGATATGGTTGCTTATAGCCATACGTGTAACGCTCAACAAAATAATAAAATGCCAAGAAAAACCTACGCTTAGTACAGCGTCTATCAAAATAATAAAATGCCAAGATTAACCTAAGCTTGGTACAGCGTCTATTAAAATGCCAAGATTAACCTACGCTGGTACAGTGTCTATCAAAATAATAAAATGCCAAGATTAACCTAAGCTTGGTACAGCATTAACCTAAGCTTGGTACAGCGTCTATCAAAATAATAAAATGCCAAGATTAACCTAAGCTTGGTACAGCATTAACCTAAGCTTGGTACAGCGTCTATCAAAATAATAAAATGCCAAGATTAACCTAAGCTTGGTACAGCGTCTATAAGTAAACTATTGACATACACCATGACGGATGTCTTCAACTCGCGAAGTCCAACATGGTTTATATTTTTCTGTATCTTTCAATAACCATATTTACTTTCTTAATTAATGCATTTTGCAAACACCTCAAGAGTCTATAACTAACTTGCACAAGCTCAACTCGTAAAACAAACAGGTGCTCTCTCTCTATGTTTTTGACTTCTTCTTTTCTTTCTTCTTTTTCTTAACTGTGGTTTCCTCCACCAGACCCGGAACGTTCAAGTTGAGATGGGCACACCATCCCGGTCTTATATCCAGTACACAGCCCGTTACCTCATTACCCATTAAGGTCTCTTTATAAAATGTCTCTTTCTCAGCCAACGCCATTGCCGTCTCCTTTGTCAGGTTGTGCAGCTTGTCTTGCGACAATTCTATGCTTCCGATACGATTAACGTTGCACTATAACAAACAAATATTTGTTACGGAACTGGGCCTTTTAACAAGGAAAGCAAATACTTTATTTACAGTCAATCTGGGAATGTTTTTTGTGTGTCCTGGATGGTTTGAGGCAAGTGTAGTCAATATGGAGTAAGCCATGGGTGGTTCCAGTCAGGTGTAGTCAATATGGAGTAAGCCATGGGTGGTTCCAGTCAGGTGTAGTCAATATGGAGTAAGCCATGGGTGGTTCCAGACAGGTGTAGTCAATATGGAGTAAGTCATGGGTGGTTCCAGTCAGGTGTAGTCATTTTGGAGTAAGCTATGGGTGGTTCCAGTCAGGTGTAGTCAATATGGAGTAAGCCATGGGTGGTTCCAGTCAGGTGTAGTCAATATGGAGTAAGCTATGGGTGGTTCCAGTCAGGTGTAGTCAATATGGAGTAAGTCATGGGTGGTTCCAGTCAGGTGTAGTCAATATGGAGTAAGCCATGGGTGGTTCCAGTCAGGTGTAGTCAATATGGAGTAAGTCATGGGTGGTTCCAGTCAGGTGTAGTCAATATGGAGTAAGCCATGGGTGGTTCCAGTCAGGTGTAGTCAATTATGGAGTAAGTCATGGGTGGTTCCAGTCAGGTGTAGTCAATATGGAGTAAGCATGGATGGTTCCAGTCAGGTGTAGTCATTTTGGAGTAAGCCATGGGTGGTTCCAGTCAGGTGTAGTCATTTTGGAGTAAGCCATGGGTGGTTCCAGTCAGGTGTAGTCATTTTGGAGTAAGCCATGGGTGGTTCCAGTCAGGTGTAGTCAATATGGAGTAAGTCATGGGTGGTTCCAGTCAGGTGTAGTCAATATAGAGTAAATCATGGATGGTTCCAGTCAGGTGTAGTCATTTGGAGTAAGCCATGGGTGGTTCCAGTCAGGTGTAGTCATATGGCGTAAGCTATGGGTGGTTCCAGTCAGTGTAGTCAATATGGAGTAAGCCATGGGTGGTTCCAGTCAGGTGTAGTCAATAGGAGTAAACCCTGGGTGGTTCCAGTCAGGTGTAGTCAATATTGAGTAAGCTATGGGTGGTTCCAGTCAGATGTAGTCAATATGGAGTAAGCCATGGGTGGTTCCAGTCAGGTGTAGTCAATATGGAGTAAGCCATGGGTGGTTCCAGTCAGGTGTAGTCAATATGGAGTAAGCCATGGGTGGTTCCAGTCAGGTGTAGTCAATATGGAGTAAGCCATGGGTGGTTCCAGTCAGGTGTAGTCAATATGGATAAAGCCACAGGTGGTTCCAGCCAGGTGTAGTCAATATGGATAAAGCCATGGGTGGTTCCAGTCAGGTGTAGTCATGGGTGGTTCCAGTCCGTTGAGTTATAGTACACTTACAGCTAGCTATATCAGGTGGAGTACGGTAGACTTACGACTATACCAGGTGGAGTACGGTGGACTTACGACTATACCAGGTGGACTTACGACTATTCCAGGTGGAGTACGGTGGACTTACGACTATACCAGGTGGAGTACGGTGGACTTACGACTATACCAGGTGGAGTACGGTGGACTTACGACTATACCAGGTGGAGTACGGTAGACTTACGACTATATCAGGTGGAGTACGGTGGACTTACGACTATACCAGGTGGAGTACGGTAGACTTACGACTATATCAGGTGGAGTACGGTAGACTTACGACTATATCAGGTGGAGTACGGTAGACTTACGACTATATCAGGTGGAGTACTCAGGTGGAGTACGGTAGACTTACGACTATACCAGGTGGAGTACGGTAGACTTACGACTATACCAGGTGGAGTACGGTAGACTTACGACTATACCAGGTGGAGTACGGTAGACTTACGACTATACCAGGTGGAGTACGGTAGACTTACGACTATACTAGGTGGAGTACGGTAGACTTACAACTATACCAGGTGGAGTACAGTAGACTTACGACTATACCAAGTGGAGTACGTAGACTTACGACTATACCAGGTGGAGTACGGTAGACTTACGACTATACCAGGTGGAGTACGGTAGACTTACGACTATGTCAGGTGGAGTACGGTAGACTTACGACTATATCAGGTGGAGTACGGTAGACTTACGACTATACCAGGTGGAGTACGGTAGACTTACGACTATATCAGGTGGAGTACGGTAGACTTACGACTATACCAGGTGGAGTACGTAGACTTACGACTATATCCGGTGGAGTATGGTAGACTTACGACTATACCAGGTGGAATACGGTAGACTTACGACTATACCAGGTGGAGTACGGTAGACTTACGACTATACCAGGTGGAGTACGGTAGACTTACGACTATACCAGGTGGAGTACGGTAGACTTACGACTATACCAGGTGGAGTATGTTACACTTACCTTTATATTCAATTTAAGCAGAGTGTCTTCATCAACATCTGGCCATCTCTGGTCTAACACATGTCCAGGCTGAAAGAACAAGAACACATGTTTATATTGTCTTTAAAGACCTGGATTGCTGGGGAGGGGAGCTGCTATACACAGGATGTATAGCAGGAACTCGAGTATCTCCTTCACTACTGCATGTCCTTAAACACCTGTACTGTTTACAGGGAGCAATATTACATACCTTACACAAACCAGCATAGTGATGTACCAGTGTCCACTAGATTATTGCCGCTATAAATTAATACAGCTGCACACATTTTTTTTAAATATATACTTTATTTATTTTACAACGATTGCGAAGCAAGTTTTAACAACTTATGTTAATCACTCTCGTTGGCTCGGACGCATTTAGTGTTCATCACAAAGCTACTGTATTTCCATATATTATAAAGAATGCTCGACATCATTTTCAATCGTTTCAGAACCAGTTGTTTTAATAATTTGTAAAATCTAACTGAATATGACTCCAATACAATAAAACTATTCTTAACATCCCGAAAGTGAAACGGGCGTACAAACCTTCCTAGGTAACCACGGGTACAAACAAGCTGATCATCGTCACATACCTGTTTGAGGGCAGCCCAACATTCCGAGGTAAACAGGGGTACAAATGGGGGTGATCATCTTTACATACCTGTTTGAGGGCAGCCCAACATTCAGAGGTAAACAGGGGTACAAATGGGGCGATCATCTTCACATACCTGTTTGAGGGCAGCCCAACAGTCCGAGGTAAACAGGGGTACAAATAAGCGGATCATCTTCACATACCTGTTTGAGGGCAGTCCGAGGTAAACAGGGGTACAAATAAGCTGATCATCTTCACATACCTGTTTGAGGGCAGTCCAAGGTAAACAGGGGTACAAATAAGCTGATCATCTTCACATACCTGTTTGAGGGCAGTCCAACATTCCGAGGTAAACAGGGGTACAAACAAGCTGATCATCGTCACATACCTGTTTGAGGGCAGCCCAACATTCCGAGGTAAACAGGGGTACAAACAAGCTGATCATCTACACATACCTGTTTGAGGGCAGCCCAACATTCCGAGGTAAACAGGGGTACAAATGGGGGTGATCATCTTCACATACCTGTTTGAGGGCAGCCCAACATTCAGAGGTAAACATGGGTACAATTGGAGCGATCATCTTCACTAGGTCCATCACCGCTCTCCGGTATTCCGCGCTCTCCACAGCAACATCAACTGGAACTTTCTGCGACAAATCACAAGTTTACATGTGGTAAGCAATTCCGTGCATCTTCTAATTAAAACATGTCAAACCTGTGCTAAAGGCCACCTCCGAATAAAGGCTGCATATGAAAAACCTGTCTCTAAGACCACCATTTTTCTCTCCCGTTGAGCCATTTTCAATGCATTTTAACCCTCTATTGAGAGGCCACCTGCCAACAAAGGCCACTTTTTGACTTTCCCGAGAGTGGCCTTTATAGACAGGTTTGACTGTACATTCATATTTTATGCTTTCCTATGAAATATAGATATGTATCAGTGAAATCAAATGTGTTAATGAAAACATTGGAATTTATTTCTCACTGCTTCACGGTTACGGTCCCTAGCCACTGCATGTTGAAATATTGTCAACGTGGACATTTACGACGGCATTTAGCACAAGGTTGCATCGTCGACTTAAAAAAACTTTTCAGCCTAAAATAAAAAGAAAATTTTGTATCTAGTTGTCCCATATTGCGGACATATAATCGAGTACGTACCAGTAGTCGGCTATTGAAATTGTTATATCCGGCTAAAATAATTCAGTACAAGCAAAATCTACACGTCAATCTGTTACCTTCAAATCGTTTGTTATTTCGTGCATTCTGGATATGGCTGTATTGAACAGGAATGTTCTATTCATGTGAAATCTAATCTGAAATACGATATAGGAGTAATAAGTAATAATCGTCGAAGAGCATTGATAATATTTAATTTGCTAAAATTTTAATTTCAGCGGCATGCGTCGTCACTATGTAAAATATTGTAACTCTCGGCTTCTTAATCTATCTGATAATTTCTCCATCGTCGTGATAGCGCAGTGGATGCGAATTCGCTTCAGGTGTGAAAGATCCGGAGTTTGAGCCCCGCTGGAGCCATTACGATTGTGCCCTTAGGCAAGGCATATAAATTCCACTTGCCTCTTATCTCTCCCGCGTGGCAATGGATTCCATCAGGAATGAGGTCTCGAGAGTGATTAATATAAGTTGTAAGAACTTGTTTCGCAATTGAGCTAAAATAAATTTGTATAAACTAATTTCTCAAAATTACCATTCACAAAATGGAGAAGAAATCACTGTAATATGACAGACAACAGTAAAACTAGCCGACAATATAATCAAAGATTGATACCTCTGCAAGGTAATTGTTTCTGAAGGTTCTAATCTTAGCGTCCCATTCGCACACCTGCTCCTGTGTTGCTGTTGTCTTCAGATCTGGCCTGGCAACAAGTGTCCCGACCAGATTCCACACACGGTTCAACCACTTGACTACACCAATGTACACTACAATACAAGTGATATATCAGTTTATATCTGGCCTGGCAACAAGTGTCCCGACCAGACTCCACACACGGTTCAACCACTTGACTACACCAACGTACACTGTACAATACAAAACAAATAACAGTTTATATCTGGCCTGGCAACAAGTGTCCTGACCAGACTCCACACACGGTTCAACCACTTGACTACACCAACGTACACTACAATACAAGTGAAATATCAGTTTATATCTGGCCTGGCAACAAGTGTCCTGACCAGACTCCACACACGGTTCAACCACTTGACTACACCAACGTACACTGTACGATACAAGACAAATATCAGTTTATATCTGGCCTGGCAACAAGTGTCCTGACCAGACTCCATACACGGTTCAACCACTTGACTACACCAACGTACACTGTACGATACAAGACAAATATCAGTTTATATCAGGTCTGGCAACAATCGTTATTCCAATCTGATTTAGGGCCCGTGTCATATATATATCTGAACTAACCTTCGTTATTCCAATTTCTATCTGATTCAGGGGCCTTGTTATATATATATCTGAACTAACCTTCGTTATTCCAATTTCTATCTGATTCAGGGGCCTTGTTATATATATATCTGAACTAACCTTCGTTATTCCAATTTCTATCTGATTCAGGGGCCGTGTCATATATATCTGAACTAACCTTCGTTATTCCAATTTCTATCTGATTTAGGGGCCACGTTTGAGAGGATACACAGTCTTGTCATATCTGTACCAAACTCCTTAAACAATTCCTGAAGTTACAAAAGAAATATTCTAACATGACTCGGCATTGTGTCTGTCAGCGAAGGATCTTACCATGTTTAAATCTGCAATAAAACATGGTTTAGCATGTGATGTCAAACGTGACGGCATTTTACTTTACTTAGTTTTGTGACATCATTTACACTTTCTAGACAATAACACAAAAATAAACACAACAAGCCCCACTGGAGCCGTTACGATTGTGCCCTTAGGCAAGGCATTTAAATTCCACGTTGCCTCTTCTCTCTCACTAGTGGCGATGGATTCCATCAGGAATGAGGTCTCGAGAGTGATTTATATAAGTTGAAATAACTTGTTTCGCAATCGAGCTAAAATAAATTTGTATAAACACGAACTATGTTTTGCTCCTTTTATATATTTTGTCCCATAAAAGTCGTACCGTAATTGTTTTTACTAAAATTAAGAAAACTTGTCAAGAATATTAATACCCTCATTATATACCTTTGGTATATGGATTATTATTATTATTACTATTACAGGCCCGATCAACGCCATGTGTCCCTAAGTACAGGATGTACTCACCTACTGCTATGACAAATGTCTACAAGGCAGTTAGGGAGCTCAGTGAAAATACTGGTCTGAGGTCAGACGCAATGATGAATTCATATGTCCCTACCACGATAACTACACCAAGATATAAACTGTCAAATCTGAATACAGTTCCAGAATGACCCCATAGCCATGTTATCATGTCGTTTTTTAATTACATGTGTTAGGCTACATTTGGACAGTAACTATACAAGGATACTCTTCATGTTAGAAGGTATCCATAATCAGTCAATATTTTAAATGGCGGCTGGTTGTTACCTGTTGTGCTTAGTTGATTATAATTTGACGTTTTGATGGTCATTAGTTTTTATAATGGCATTGATAAATGGAAATGAAGTAATTTAAAGGTAATGTATGCTTTGCATTACTTTCTATGCTTTTTTCCTTTAATAACAGAGCAACAATGCTTGTGGTATCGAAAACCGTCAAACAATGAGACCTCTGGATGGACACCATTACAACAATACATACCTCTGGATGGATACCATTACAACATTACATACCTCTGGATGGATACCATTACAACAATACATACCTCTGGATGGACACCATTACAACAATACATACCTCTGGATGGACACCATTACAACAATACATACCTCTGGATGGACACCATTACAACAATACATACCTCTGGATGGAACCATTACATACATACCTCTGGATGGATACCATTACAACATACATACCTCTGGATGGATACCATTACATTACATACCTCTGGATGGACACCATTACATTACATACCTCTGGATGGAACCATTACAACATACATACCTCTGGATGGACACCATTACAACAATACATACCTCTGGATGGACACCATTACAATACATACCTCTGGATGGACACCATTACAACAATACTACCTCTGGATGGACACCATTACATTACATACCTCTGGATGGACACCATTACAACAATACATACCTCTGGATCGACACCATTACAACAATACATACCTCTGGATCGACACATACAATACCTACCTCTGGATGGACACCATACATACATACCTCTGGATGAACCATACATACATACTCTGGATGACCATTACATACCTCTGGATGGACACCATTACATACATACCTCTGGATGGATACCATTACAACAATACATACCTCTGGATGGATACCATTACAACAATACATACCTCTGGATGGATACCATTACATTACATACCTCTGGATGGACACCATTACATTACATACCTCTGGATGGATACCATTACAACAATACCTACCTCTGGATCGACACCATTACAACAATACCTACCTCTGGATGGACACCATTACAACAATACCTACCTCTGGATCGACACCATTACAACAATACATACCTCTGGATGGATACCATTACATTACATACCTCTGGATGGACACCATTACATACCTCTGGATGGATACCATTACATTACATACCTCTGGATGGATACCATTACAACAATACATACCTCTGGATGGATACCATTACAACAATACATACCTCTGGATGGATACCATTACATTACATACCTCTGGATGGACACCATTACATTACATACCTCTGGATGGATACCATTACAACAATACCTACCTCTGGATCGACACCATTACAACAATACCTACCTCTGGATGGACACCATTACAACAATACCTACCTCTGGATCGACACCATTACAACAATACATACCTCTGGATGGATACCATTACATTACATACCTCTGGATGGACACCATTACATACCTCTGGATGGAACCATTACATTACATACCTCTGGATGGACACCATTACAACAATACATACCTCTGGATGGATACCATTACAACAATACATACCTCTGGATGGATACCATTACATTACATACCTCTGGATGGACACCATTACATTACATACCTCTGGATGGAACCATTACAACATACCTCTGGATGGACACCATACAACAATACCTACCTCTGGATGGACACCATTACAACAATACCTACCTCTGGATGGACACCATTACAACAATACATACCTCTGGATGGACACCATTACAACAATACATACCTCTGGATGGACACCATTACAACAATACATACCTCTGGATGGACACCATTACAATACATACCTCTGGATGGACACCATTACAACAATACATACCTCTGGATGGACACCATTACAACAATACATACCTCTGGATGGACACCATTACAACAATACATACCTCTGGATTGACACCATTACATTACATACCTCTGGATCGACACCATTACAACAATACATACCTCTGGATGGACACCATTACAACAATACATACCTCTGGATGGACACCATTACATTACATACCTCTGGATGGACACCATTACAACAATACATACCTCAGTATCGACACCATTACATTACATACCTCTGGATGGACACCATTACAACAATACATACCTCTGGATGGACACCATTACAACAATACATACCTCTGGATGGACACCATTACAACAATACATACCTCTGGATGGACACCATTACAAACACATACATACCTCTGGATGGACACCATTACATTACATACCTCTGGATGGACACCATTACATTACATACCTCTGGATGGACACCATTACAACAATACATACCTCTGGATGGACACCATTACATTACATACCTCTGGATGGACACCATTACAACAATACATACCTCTGGATGGACACCATTACAACAATACCTACCTCTGGATGGACACCATTACATACATACCTCTGGATGGACACCATTACAATACATACCTCTGGATGGACACCATTACAACATTACATACCTCTGGATGGACACCATTACATTACATACCTCGAAACCATACAACATTACATACCTCTGGATGGACACCATTACAACAATACATACCTCTGGATGGACACCATTACAACAATACCTACCTCTGGATCGACACCATTACACATTACATACCTCTGGATGGACACCATTACAACAATACATACCTCTGGATCGACACCATTACAATACTACCTCTGGATGGACACCATTACAACAATACATACCTCTGGATGGACACCATTACAACAATACCTACCTCTGGATGGACACCATTACAACAATACCTACCTCTGGATGGACACCATTACATTACATACCTCTGGATGGACACCATTACAACAATACATACCTCTGGATGGACACCATTACAATACATACCTCTGGATGGACACCATTACAACAATACATACCTCTGGATGGACACCATTACATTACATACCTCTGGATGGACACCATTACAACAATACATACCTCTGGATGGACACCATTACAACAATATCTACCTCTGGATGGACACCATTACAACAATACATACCTCTGGATGGACACCATTACAACAATACCTACCTCTGGATGGACACCATTACAATACATACCTCTGGATGGATACCATTACAACATTACATACCTCTGGATGGACACCATTACAACATTACATACCTCTGGATGGACACCATTACAACATTACATACCTCTGGATGGATACCATTACAACATTACATACCTCTGGATGGACACCATTACAACATTACATACCTCTGGATGGACACCATTACAACATTACATACCTCTGGATGGACACCATTACAACATTACATACCTCTGGATGGACACCATTACAACATTACATACCTCTGGATGGATACCATTACAACATTACATACCTCTGGATGGATACCATTACAACAATACATACCTCTGGATGGACACCATTACAACAATACCTACCTCTGGATCAACACCATTACATTACATACCTCTGGATGGACACCATTACAACAATACATACCTCTGGATCGACACCATTACATTACATACCTCTGGATGGACACCATTACAACAATACCTACCTCTGGATGGACACCATTACAACAATACCTACCTCTGGATGGACACCATTACATTACATACCTCTGGATGGACACCATTACAACAATACATACCTCTGGATGGACACCATTACAATACATACCTCTGGATGACACCATAATACATACTCTGGATGGACACCATTACATTACATACCTCTGGATGGACACCATTACAACAATACATACCTCTGGATGGACACCATTACAACAATATTACCTCTGGATGGACACCATTACAACAATACATACCTCTGGATGGACACCATTACAACAATACCACCTCTGGATGGACAAATACAATACATACCTCTGGATGGATACCATTACAACATTACATACCTCTGGATGGACACCATTACAACAATACCTACCTCTGGATGGACACCATTACAACAATACATACCTCTGGATGGACACCATTACATACCTCTGGATGGACACCATTACAACAATACATACCTCTGGATGGACACCATTACATTACATACCTCTGGATGGACACCATTACAACAATACATACCTCTGGATGGACACCATTACAACAATACCTACCTCTGGATGGACACCATTACAACAATACATACCTCTGGATGGACACCATTACAACAATACCTACCTCTGGATGGACACCATTACAATACATACCTCTGGATGGATACCATTACAACATTACATACCTCTGGATGGACACCATTACAACATTACATACCTCTGGATGGACACCATTACAACATTACATACCTCTGGA
>CM026395.1:63158290-63310147 GCA_014843695.1 Archivesica marissinica
ATTACAACATTACATACCTCTGGATGGACACCATTACAACATTACATACCTCTGGATGGACACCATTACAACATTACATACCTCTGGATGGATACCATTACAACATTACATACCTCTGGATGGATACCATTACAACAATACATACCTCTGGATGGACACCATTACAACAATACCTACCTCTGGATCAACACCATTACATTACATACCTCTGGATGGACACCATTACAACAATACATACCTCTGGATCGACACCATTACATTACATACCTCTGGATGGACACCATTACAACAATACCTACCTCTGGATGGACACCATTACAACAATACCTACCTCTGGGTGGACACCATTACATACCTCTGGATGGACACCATTACAACAATACATACCTCTGGATGGACACCATTACATTACATACCTCTGGATGGACACCATTACAACAATACATACCTCTGGATGGACACCATTACAACAATATCTACCTCTGGATGGACACCATTACAACAATACATACCTCTGGATGGACACCATTACAACAATACCTACCTCTGGATGGACACCATTACAATACATACCTCTGGATGGATACCATTACAACATTACATACCTCTGGATGGACACCATTACAACATTACATACCTCTGGATGGACACCATTACAACATTACATACCTCTGGATGGACACCATTACAACATTACATACCTCTGGATGGACACCATTACAACAATACATACCTCTGGATGGACACCATTACAATTACATACCTCTGGATGGACACCATTACAACAATACATACCTCTGGATCGACACCATTACATTACATACCTCTGGATGGACACCATTACAACAATACATACCTCTGGATGGACACCATTACAACAATACATACCTCTGGATGGACACCATTACAACAATACATACCTCTGGATGGACACCATTACAATACTACCTCTGGATGACACCATTACAACAATACTACCTCTGGATGGACACCATTACAATACATACCTCTGGATGGACACCATTACAACAATACATACCTCTGGATGGACACCATTACATTACTACCTTGGTGACACCATTACAATACATACCTCTGGATGGACACATTACAACATACCTCTGGATGGACACCATTACATTACTACCTCTGGATGGACACCATTACAATAATACCTCTGATCGACACCATTACATTACTTTGTCATTACAATACTACCTCTGGATCAACACCATTCCAATACTACCTCTGGATGGACACCATTACAATACATACCTCTGGATGGACAATTACAATACATACCTCTGGATGGACACCATTACAATACATACCTCTGGATGGATACCATTACAACAATACCTACCTCTGGATGGACACCATTACAATACATACCTCTGGATGGACACCATTACAACAATACATACATCTGGATCGACACCATTATAACAATACCTACCTCTGGATCAACACCATTACAACAATACCTACCTCTGGATCGACACCATTACAATACCTACCTCTGGATCAACACCATTACAACAATACCTACCTCTGGATCAACACCATTACAATACCTACCTCTGGATCGACACCATTATAACAATACCTACCTCTGGATCAACACCATTACAACAATACATACCTCTGGATCGACACCATTACAATACCTACCTCTGGATCAACACCATTACAATAATACCTACCTCTGGATCAACACCATTACAACAATACCTACCTCTGGATCGACACCATTGTGCTTTGACTTTGACATCTTCTCGTATTTTACAATCAAACGTTCTCCAGTACTCTTCTGCACATACTTGCCATCTAGAAATTACATAATACACACAGATACAAATGACATAGTTGCAGACGTGGCGTCCGTGGTCCAGTGGTAGAGCGTCGGATTTGGAATCGAACGGTCCCGGGTTCGATACTCGGTCAGGCCACGTATGAGCAAGGCACCTCACACACATGGCTTAGTACTGGTTAACCACTTAGGTCGGCTAAGTCTGCCCAGGAAAACATGTCTAGGTCCCCGCGAAGGGTTTGACATTAAAGGATCATACATACATACATACATACATAGACTACACCACAAGACCAAGCATTCAATATATAAAGCTCGTAAATAACCATATTCAATCATTTAGTTTGTTTATTCGGGTTTTACGTATTCATCAGCACCATTTTGGGCTATATCGCCAGCGGGCAGTTTACCTAACGACACCCACAATGTAACAACTTGCATTGATAAAAGATAAACTATCAGCAAACTGGCTCATTCAAAGTTTTAGTCAGGATCCCTTTCTCAAGGGGATCTCATATTTGGTAAGAATAATCACTGCCAATTTCTCGCATTGAAACGATGCATGTATTGAAACATGCCAAAGAAACATGAAATTGTTGGAATAAGATTTAACAATGTTCACCGAACCTCCAATTGAGATTGTGTAAGTATAATAAGTAGGTTTCTCTACTGGCAATTATTTTTTTTAAAAAACATTCAACACCAAGTAACTGACACGGACTGGTTCATGATATTTTAGACCAATAAATAAGAAAAATACATTTGGACCAGTTCATTTATCAAAATGGGTAATTTTGTCTAAAAATAGTAATATTACTGACAAAAAGTGCAGATCCTGATGAGACGGCTCATCATGATCTACTTTTTGTTATGTTATGTTATATTTCGGGTTTTACACCTGCATCAGCACCATTTCGGGCTATATCGCCGGCAGGCAGTTTACAGAACATCTTTCCTGGGCATGCTCCAGCGGTTAACCAGTACTTGGTGCACCAATCTGTGTAAGAAACTGCCAACTTTTTCATATAAACAGAGGGGCTGGGTCTGAGAGGGGCTCGAACCAGTGGCCATCACCATAAATGATTATAAACAGTAGCATGCACAGGTACATGACACAATGTCAAATATACTAATACTAGTATCAGGGTTTCCTCTGGGTCAATTTTAGTTTGCGCCATCAAATTCGCCAATCAGAAATGGCTACAATGTTGGAGCCAGCAGTCTATAGTGCCATATTCAATCAGACATCTGGTATGTGCTGATGTTAAACAAGTTGTCAACTTGTGTGCATGTACTACTGCTAATTACTTGTACTTCTGCTGTAGTTGTATACATGCACTTATGAATGAATAAATACTGTGTAACTTACTACCTACCAATCATAAAAAATCAGGTTTGGGAAATTGGAAAGTGCACTAAGACTAACCATGCATTTTCTTGCACCCACTATGTTCTAAATTCGCGTTTTGATACAGTTTTACGTTTGTTATGTTATATGTTATATTTCGGGTTTTACGCCTGCATCAGCACCATTTCGGGCTATATCGCCGGCGGGCAGTTTACTTAACAACACCTTTTCTGGGCAGGCTCCAGCGGTTAACCAGTACTTGGGTGCACCAACCTCCGTAAGAAACTGCCAACTTTTTCATATAAATGAGACACGGCCTGAGCGGGGCTCGAACCCGTGACCATCAGTGATGATAGGTTACAGTGGTATACAAGTCAGCGACCGTAACCACTCGACCACGGAGGCGGACTGTTTTACGTTTGTAGGGACTATTAGTCATATCACTAAACTGAAGGTGTTTCAGTCCTTTCATGGTTGGAAATTGTCTGGGCCGAATCATATTCTGGGGTTTCACGATTTGCAGAATTATTCTGCTTGGAAACTAAACCTACTGTATTATTTTATTTTTTTATGTTAAGGCCCCTTTCGGGTCACCCCGTTTATTTTCCTTTTCAGTACCTACATACATAGCAATGCAGTTAATTAAACAATGACATTTTATATTATTATATTAATAAAAAAAAACGTATATAAATATTGCATTCCATGTATATACAAAACTGGTTTGTGGAGTGTTTTTCCCAGTTTGAGAAATAGAAGGAAAAATTAAATAAATAATGTATTATTAGTATTTGTCACAAGCCGGCTCATCTGGATCTACACTTTTTGTAAGCCTATTTAGAGGTATGTAGTGTTGAATGGGATAAGATACACATAGTTATTATGTGTTGTATACAAGCTGAAATTTGTTTAGTATTTTCGGTCACGTTCAATGAAATAGATTGATGTTTGAAACATGCTGACCACAAATATGTATCGTACATATAGCCAAGAAATGAATGATCGTTTGCGAGTAGTCGGGTATCAAAATTGCTCCTCATTGCCATCCCTACAATTCAGTAATATAATGTTCACCCAGTACATATAAATTAGTTAGTTTCATGTCACTACCATTACAATTATACAGACGGTTCTGTAGTCCAGTGGTAACACGCTGGATTGGTAATCCAGGGATTGCAGGTTCGATCCCCAGTCTGACCTTAATAAAATTAACAGCCTTTCAGATGTGACTTTAAACTGAGGTCTTGTGTCGGTGCTGTACACCGTGCACGTAAAAGAACCAGAGGAGAGAGACTCTGGAATGTGTGTATCATTGCACTATCCTCCCAAAAATCTAAAATGACTAATCTCTTCAGGAGGCGTCGCTCATATGGGCAACCAGTAGCGACGATAAATAAACGTAGAACACACACACCACTACCATTCATGCTTTATGTTAGGCCATTGTTCTACTTTGTTTGTTTTTTAGTGTTATCATAACCAGCTGTTACTGGTAGTGGGTGATCCCGGGCTCCCTTCCATGCAGTATTTCAGGTAAGGGTGGCCACCCACGTAGAACCACAGTCTTTCTAAATGCCATCAAATTGGCACAAAAATTACATTTATATACAGTCAAAACTATCTTAAGCAGCCAGCCAAGGGAATCGCAAACAGTGGCTGCTTAATACAGGTTGGCTGCTTAATAGAGGTCAACTGTATAATCAAACAACATATTGGTAATCTGGAAACTGGCTGCTTAATACAGGTTGGCTGCTTAATAGATGTCAAATGTATAATCAAACAACATATTGGGAATCTGGAAACTGGCTGCTTAATGGCTGCTTAATACAGGTTGGCTGCTTAATAGATGTCAAATGTATAATTAAACAACATATTGGGAAACTGGCTGCTTAATGCAGGTTGGCTGCTTAATAGAGGTCAACTGTATAATCAAACAACATATTGGGAATCTGGAAACTGGCTGCTTAATGCAGGTTGGCTGCTTAATGGAGGTGACAACTAACACAGGTTTGACTGTATCTCACCAATTTTCTCCACTTGGCTGGGCGGTATGTATACGCCGGTTTTCTCAACCTTGTAACTCTCCCCTTTGACCATCCCTTGAGTTAGAAGGTTCACAAACGGCTCTCTATGACAAGCCAGGCCAGCATCACACAGGAAACGGTTCATAAATCGAGCATAATACAGATGCATGTATGCTGAAAGTGAATGTAATACGTTATACGATATATATGATTGAACACAAAACTTTCATCCAAATCGTGTTGGTTTACGGAAGTCCAGTAATGGTTCCAGGGCAACATAGAGGGCCCTAGGGACCGTGGCTTTGCCCCACAATGTAATCAGGTAATGTTATCGAAATACAAATCGACATAAGCATATTGAATGGCAGTCATTATATATATATAACTTTCTAGTATCTACCGATTAAAAAGTTGTATCCATATTTTACATTTTGTCTTGAACATATTCAAAGATCTGGCCTGGAGGTTATAAAACTTTTCTCCAATCTCAAACTCAGTCTCAAGCTTCTGATTGGTTCAGCTGACAGTAAAACTCAGAATCAACCAATCAAATCACTTGAGGTCTGAGAAAAGTTTTATAACCTCCAGGCCTGGACGTCTTAATTTCCAATAGTGCCTCTTTCTCAATAGAATAGTAACCAGTCATAAATAACTCGTAAAAACACAATTACTAAAAAGTGCCCATCCCCCATATGTGTTTTCTTGACCTAGAGGTTCATGTTACGGTTATATTTTTATATATTTCGGGTTTTACGCCTGCATCAGCACCATGTTGGGCTATATCGCTGGCGGGCAGTTTACCTAACAACACCTTTCCTGGGCAGGCTCCAGCGATTAACCAGTACTTGGGTGCACCAACCTCCGTAAGAAACTGCCAACTTGTTCATATAAACGAGACACGGCCTGAGCGGGGCTCGAACCCGTGACCATCAGTGATGATAGGTTACAGTGGTATACAAGTCAGCGACCTTAACCACTCGACCACGGAGGCGGACAGGTTCATGTTACAGTCTTTCTTCAGTTTTATTAATTTATGAAAATCAAAATGTCCCTTTAACGTAAAAACATAATTACTAAAAAGTGCCCCTCCCCCATATGTGTTTTCTTGACCTTCAGCTTGATCCCAGCTCTAGTCATTACCATGTTCAATGCCTCCTATATACAGATCAACCGGCATGTACTTCTCCGCCACCTTGTGCGATACTGGTAGATCCTGGTTGGTGGCATCCAGGTATCGCAGAAAATACCACGAGGAATCAACAAACGTGTCCATAGTGTCTGTCTCGCGTTTCGCTGGTCCGCCACATCTACACATATATAGCAATACATTTGTATGTTTCAATTACCATGAACACAATCAGCATCAACAACTATCTACTACCGTATGAAGAAAAGCTTACAATTAACTATGACAAAATTGTTTAGCGATTGATCAAACAGGCTGGCAGTCATGTGTGTTATGCAGTCATGCATGTTATACAATCATGTATGCCAGGCAGCCACTTTCCGCCATTACCTGATTGGCTGTTTATAACAAGTTGATAATTTATGAGCAAAAAATCCGGCCTTGTGACTCATATAGCACATTCAAGTGGCAGTTAGTGGTCTACAGACGGATCTGTAGTCCAGTGGTAACACGCTGGACCGGTAATCCAGGGATCGCTGGTTCGATCCCCTGTCTGACCCTAATAAAATTAACAGTCTTTCAGATGGGACGTTAAACCGAGGTCTCGTGTCAGTGCTTTACACCGTGCACGTAAAAGAACCAGAGGAGGATCTGGATTGGGTCTCTTTCTGTATCATTGCACTATCCTCCAAAATCTAAAATGATTAATCTCTTCAGGAGGCGTTGCTCATATGGGTAACCGGTAGCGACGATAAATAAACGTAAAACACAAAATGAGCAAAAACAACTTACTTTGGGTTTGTGTCATTCAATCACCACAAATATAACACTGGTCCCGTCTATATGTGTAAGCTCATATTTACTATACATTTGGCCTCTGTTAAGCAGCCATTAAATAAACTGGCTTTCAAAGTCAATGTTAGAGGATGTCGGCTGTCTGATTAGCTTCTCACCAATGCAACCCGGATTGGATCCTCTGACCTGGAAGTATGTGAGATGGTACGGTGGTCGCCAGATCGGACAGGTGGGTTTTCTCCGGGTACTCCGGTTTCCTCCCACACGAACGACCACATTTACACTTTCATCCGCGCCAAAGAGAGTGGTTAATATAAGTTGCTAGATTGTTAGTAGTTTTAACATTTAGAGGTTTGGTTGTTTGTTTGTTCGGGTTTTACGCCTGCATCAGCACCATTTTGGGCTATATTGCCGGAGGGCAGTTTACCTAACAACACCTTTCCTGGTCAGGCTCCAGCAGTTAACCAGTACTTGGTGCTCAAACCTTGAGGTGCGTAGTAAAAAACAACTTACTTTGGGCACTTCACATTCAGCCATTGCTCATTATCCTGGAGGCCAGAATGACCTTTGCCGGCACTGGGTTTAGACGTATACGGTAACACTACTGGTAAATCTTCCAATGGTACAGGCACAGCCTAAAATATATCACAAACAATAACAAACACTGAGACGCAGTCTGACACATATTTTGCAGAACTAAACCTTTGGAGTCAATAATTTAGTAAATTTATTTAAACTTCATACCGGTGTCACATGAGATTTTCACCAGCGCGTGAAAAAAATGCCATGAGATTTTCACCCCCCCCATGAGATTTTCACCCGCCCCCCAATATTTTTGTCAAATGTTGTTGTTGCTGTGTTGCTGTGTTGCTTCTATCTTATGGTATGTGAGAGTCATATGACTATTTTATATATGGTGGTGACAAAATTGAAAGAGTTGCAGGGGGGTGGGGTGAAGATATCATTGCCATGATATTTTCACCGATTTTCACCCCCCCCTTAATTGTCTTAAAGCAATACAACAACATATCCATTGAAATAGCACAACTTTCAATTGACTGAGTGTGCAGTAGTGGGGAATTGTACTCATTATATAAAGAATTAATAGATGCACCTACCATTCACCTCAAAATTTGTCGCTTTTTATTTTTGATTTTTAAATTCCTTGTATATCTTGGAATATGACTAATGTTGATGCTGTATTGCTTCTATCTCATGGTATTGGAGAGAAATATGACTATTTCAAACATGATGGTGACATAATTGAAAGAGTTGCTGGGGGGGGGGGTGAAGATCTCATAGCCATGATATTTTGACCCGCGGGTGAATATATCATGGCCATGAGATTTTCACTCCCCACCTCCCCCTCTAATTGTCTTAAAGGAAAACAACAGGTGGGGGGTGGATATCATGACCATGATATTTCCACCCGTGCCCCCAATAATAATTTTTAAAGTGATATAAAAACATATGGAAAACTTCAGTCATGTAAATCAAACATGATGTTTTTAGTGGGCATATGAAACAATGTAGTTCTTACCGATGAGCTTTACTTTACAAAAGGGCTTTACTGATATATTATTTTATTTTCTTCTTCATACTGTGGCAGAAATGGTGATGTACATAACTATTAGTGAGATTATTAGGGTGTAGGGGTGAGGTTGCGATTAAGTTATCGCCATTTTAATATGATGAAATAGAGGTGCAGATATTGAAAATACCATATCACTGTCAATGTATTATGAAAGTGATACCCGCCCGTTCCCACCATTTCAATATTTCAAATCCATGTGTTGGTTTTGCTGTGTGTTATGCATACACCCTGGTCGTTTCTAGTTCAATTTACTTGGTGAATATGGACCGTGTACTGTAGACCTAGTCCATGGTCTGCATTGTTCTCATTTAGTCAGAAATATCAGACGTGCAACTATTAATTCTTTATATAATGTGTACAATTCCCCACTACTGCACACTCAGTCAAAATTGAAAGTTGTGCCATGTCAATGGATATGTTGTTTAAGACAATTAGGGGGGGTGAAAATCTCATGGCCATGATATCTTCACCCGCGGGTGAAAATATCATTGCTATGATATTTTAACCCTCCCAGCAACTCTTTCAAATTTGCCACCATCATATTTGAAATAGTCATATTTCTCTCCCATACCATGAGATAGAAGCAATACAGCAACAACATTAGTCATATTCCATGATATACAAGGGAAAAATCTAAAATAAAAAGCGACAAATTTTAAGGTGAATGGTAGGTGCAACTATTAATTATTTATATAATGAGTACAATTCCCCACTACTGCACACTCAGTCAATTGAAAGTTGTGCTATGTCAATGGATATGTTGTTTAAGACAATTAGGGGGGGGTGAAAATCTCATGGCCATGATGATATCTTCACCCGCGGGTGAAAATATCATGGCCATGAGATTTCCCCCCCCTGCAATTCTTTCAATTTTGTCACCACCATATATAAAATAGTCAGATGACTCTCACATACCATAAGATAGAAGCAACACAGCAACAACAACGTTTGACAAAAATATTGGGGGGCGGGTGAATGTCTCATGAAAGTCTCATGGCATTTTTTTCACCTGCGGGTGAAAATGTCGCGCGATATTTTCACCCATGGGTGAAAAAATAGGCGGGTGAAAATATCATATGACACCGTTTGAACAAACTGTGCAAGGCAACCATAATATATACTTTTTACAATTACGAACTTGTTATTTTGCACTTGGACTAAAATGTAATATGATGTGACGTCGCTTTGCATTATGGACTATTGAGCCTAACAAATATCCAGATTTTAACGTCTTGACATTGGAAAAATAGCAAAATTACAGATTTTATATCCAAAAAAATAAAATGTCGCCAAAAGTTTTGGTTGGCTATGATAGCATAATTTTAAATTTATTTACTTATAACCGTCTCTGTGGCCTAGTGGATACGGAGCGGGAGGTTGAGGGTTCGAACCTCGTCAGGGGTTCATTCTGATATGGTCGGTTGGTGAGCCGCAAGCTAGTTAAATATAATTGTTACCTATTGCCTATCAGACTGGCATCTAGCCTTCAAGGATAGAATTTGAGAAGTATGTCTATAAGAGGTGTGGCCCTTTCAATAGGGGCGACACTATAATGACCATTAAATACAACATTTAAATAGAAGCAGTGCTTTATAATGGGTCAGTAGTTCTTACTGGCCAAACTTTTGTAAGAAAATTGTAAACAAAAAAGTTTTTAAGGGAGAAGTGGGGCCCCCAGAGGTCGATTTCAGGGTGCCTAGGGCGACTATTTCGCCCACATCGCCCTCTAGACTGATCCCTGCATTATGTTAATGGATGCCATTCTGCCGCCATGGTTACCATGCAGAATGCTAGAAGATGGTATGGAGCATACGAAGTGTACCTTACAGTTTGTGCAGTGTATCATGGGTATAGGAGTTCCCCAGTATCTCTGTCTCGATATAAGCCAATCTCTCATACGGGAGCTAACTGGATCACCGCCGAAACCTTGTTCCTGGAACACAAATATATCGTTATATCAACTTGTTCTACGTTGCACCAACACATTTCATTTTTTTTAAATTTTTGTATTTTATGACAGAGGCAACACTGCTTGGGAGACATGCTTTCTTTTTTTATTTTATGACATACAAACATAGTTTTCACATGTTAACATTATACATAGCACAGAATGAATACATAGTCTATATATCTAATGATAACATGCTTACATTTATTTTTGTTTTCAATGTTCGTTTTTTACGCAATTAGTAGGCATGTCATAAAATATGTAAAATTTGTAATGTGACCCTCCCTTGCCTGATGGGTACATTTTAAAATCCTTCCTTATCATGAAACATGAGACATGGAACCAACACTTTTACACCTGTTCACATATCACAGATATGCAACAAAACTTTTCAGACAATACTAGTGGTGACCTGAACATTTAGATTTATACAAATTCATTTAGCTCGATTGCAGACAAAATTCATACTACATTGGTTTTTACTCGTTATACATTCTAAAAATATACATATTTATTTCAGCTTGATTGCTTTTCAAAACCTTATTCCTGATGGAATCCATCGCCATGAGGGAGAGAGAAGAGGCAATGTGGCATGGTTCCTGCTGTCGATCGCCAAAGTCAAAAAACAAATATTGGCGCTAAATTTTGTGCATTGGCGAAAATATTTGCCGCCACTTTTTTTTTTGGGCACATGTTTTGTCAAATATTTGTTTGTGAACTATATGGCTCTTAGTTGGCTCAAGTTATTTTTTTTAATTGGCTCCAGTGTTTTTCAATTGGCGACAGAAGTGGCACAGACAAACATTCAGACAGGGTTATTAAGTTATATTTCGGGTTTTACGCCTGCATCAGCACCATTTCGGGCTATATCGCCGGCGGGAAGTTTACTTAACAACACCTTTCCTGGGCAGGCTCCAGCGGTTAACCAGTACTTGGGTGCACCAAACTCCATAAGAAACTGCCAACTTTTTCATATAAATGAGACACGGCCTCAGCAGGGCTCGAACCCGTGACCATCAGTAATGATAGGTTACAGTGGTATACAAGTCAGCGACCGTAACCACTCGACCACGGAGGAGGACATATTCAGACAGAGGGAACCCTGATGTGGATATTAATTGTCTTGTCTAACGACACCATCGCCGTGGTATTGGCGGGGCTTAAACTCACAGCCCAATTGTTACGAGACACCGCACCCATTTCACCATGAAGACAGCATAAGGCTCATGCATGGATAAGACAGTGGTCTCAAACATACCAGATTACCAGAATTTCCCTCATTCCAATTTGTGTCACAAACAATACAGCTACATCCGCCCCATGTCTTTCACAAACGAAGTTTATATGTGAAGGCATTTCTGCTATTTGATCTAGCGGGTGTAGTTTCAATTGAGCGACCAACTGATTTAACTTGCGAACAATCGATCACATCACTAGAACATGCATAACGTCACTGGAACACGCTTCACCAGAACGATATAGATAATGCGACTTACCCTGGCAATTGACATGACTATATCTGCAGCTTCTCTACTACATAAACCATCAATCTACAAGTATAAATAGCAGATGAATGCAGCTTCTCTACTACATAAACCATCAATCTACAAGTATAAACAGCAGATGACATGACTATATCTGCAGCTTCTCTACTACATAAACCATCAATCTACAAGTATAAATAGCAGATGACATGACTATATCTGCAGCTTCTCTACTACATAAACCATCAATCTACAAGTATAAATAGCAGATGACTGCAGCTTCTCTACTACATAAACCATCAATCTACAAGTATAAATAGCAGATGACATGACTATATCTGCAGCTTCTCTACTACATAAACCATCAATCTACAAGTATAAATAGCAGATGACTGCAGCTTCTCTACTACATAAACCATCAATCTACAAGTATAAATAGCAGATGACATGACTATATCTGCAGCTTCTCTACTACATAAACCATCAATCTACAAGTATAAATAGCAGATGACTGCAGCTTCTCTACTACATAAACCATCAATCTACAAGTATAAATAGCAGATGACATGACTATATCTGCAGCTTCTCTACTACATAAACCATCAATCTACAAGTATAAATAGCAGATGACTGCAGCTTCTCTACTACATAAACCATCAATCTACAAGTATAAATAGCAGATAATTATAGAAGGTATTCACAAGAACAGTAAATGATAATTATACATAACGATTGCAGGTACATGCTGCTACCAACTTGTATATTAGTCTCATATCTTCATTACAGGTACATGCTGCTACCAACTTGTATATTAGTCTCATATCTTCGTTACAGGTACATGCTGCTACCAACTTGTATATTAGTCTCATATCTTCGTTACAGGTACATGCTGATACCAACTTGTATATTAGTCTCATATCTTCGTTACAGGTACATGCTGCTACCAACTTGTATATTAGTCTCATATCTTCGTTACAGGTACATGCTGATACCAACTTGTATATTAGTCTCATATCTTCGTTACAGGTACATGCTGCTACCAACTTGTATATTAGTCTCATATCTTCGTTACAGGTACATGCTGATACCAACTTGTATATTAGTCTCATATCTTCGTTACAGGTACATGCTGATACCAACTTGTATATTAGTCTCATATCTTCGATAATAGTATAACATTCAGAACATAGCCCAATTTCAGAAGTATTCCTCTTTCTTTTATATGTTTGTTGGTTCGGGTTTTACGCCTGCAACCGCACCATTTTGGGCTATATCACCAGCAGGCAGCTTACCTATCAACACCTTTCCTGGGCAGGCTCCAGCGGATAACCAGTACTTAGTGCACGAATATCCGTAAGAAACTGCCAACTTTTTCATATAAATGAGACATGGCCTGAGCGGGGCTCGAACCCGTGTCCATCAGTGATGATAGGTTACAGTTTGTTTGGGTTTAAGCTTGCATCAACACCATTTTTGGGCTATATCGCCAGTGGGCAGTTTACCTAACAACACTTTCCTAGGCAGGCTCCAATGGTTAACCAGTACTTGGTGCACCAATCTCTGCAAGAAACTGCCAACTGTTTCAGTTAGCGACCACAACCACTCGACCACGGAGGCGGACAATAAGCTTAGTGCATAGCACCTATACATGGTACCTCTATATATTTTAGGCTGTGCCTGTACCATTACATCACAATTATACGTGAAATATCATGTGAATAAATGTTTGACAGTTAACACGTACAATATAAACCAAGCACTGGTTACAGACAGCGATGACGTCACTTGCAAACAAATTCAAAAACATGTTGGGTATGAAAATAGGGCAATAAACGATACATGCACACTGGCACATGTACACAAGTGGCAGGCAAGATGAAATAGCGGTGATTAATTTATATACAGCCAACCAACCCTGTGTTAGTGGTCACCTATATTAAGCAGCCAACCTGTATTTAGCAGCCAGTCTCCAGATTACCAAGATGTTGTGTTATTATAGTTTACCTTTATTAAACAGCCACCTGATCACCTCTATTAAGCAGCCAACCTGTTTTCAGCAGCCAGTCTCCAGATTACAAAAAGGTTGTGTTATTATACAGTGTACCTTTATTAAACAGCCACTTTCTGTAATTCCCTTGGTTGGCTGCTTAAGACAAGTTTGACTGTAGTCAATAATGTATGTTACCTTATGATTTGAGTGAGCTAACACCCGATCGTCAGGTTCTCCGGTGAACACTTGTCTACATTGGAAACCATGCAGCTCGGCCACCCGCCGGTCTATGTCAGATACACATGGAATACCTTAAACAATAATACAATCAACATCCCTTAACTCACAATGAGTGGCACAATTTCTAAACAAGATTGTTATGAGGTAATGTGACTCGTCCAGTAGTTTGTTATCATGTAATGTGACTCGTCCAGTAGTTTGTTATCATGTAATGTGACTCGTCCAGTAGTTTGTTATCATGTTATCATGTAATGTGACTCGTCCAGTAGTTTGTTATCATGTTATCATGTAATGTGACTCATCCAGTAGTTTGTTATCATGTTATCATGTAATGTGACTCGTCCAGTAGTTTGTTATCAAGTTATCATGTAATGTGACTCGTCCAGTAGTTTGTTATCATGTTATCATGTAATGTGACTCGTCCAGTAGTTTGTTATCATGTAATGTGACTCGTCCAGTAGTTTGTTATCATGTTATCATGTAATGTGACTCGTCCAGTAGTTTGTTATCATGTTATCATGTAATGTGACTCGTCCAGTAGTTTGTTATCATGTAATGTGACTCATCCAGTAGTTTGTTATCATGTAATGTGACTCGTCCAGTAGTTTGTTATCAAGTTATCATGTAATGTGACTCATCCAGTAGTTTGTTATCATGTTATCATGTAATGTGACTCGTCCAGTAGTTGGTTATCAAGTTATCATGTAATGTGACTCGTCCAGTAGTTTGTTATCAAGTTATTATGTAATGTGACTCATCCAGTAGTTTGTTATCATGTTATCATGTAATGTGACTCGTCCAGTAGTTTGTTATCATGTTATCATGTAATGTGACTCATCCAGTAGTTTGTTATCATGTAATGTAACTCGTCCAGTAGTCTGTTATCATGTAATGTTACTCGTCCAGTAGTCTGTTATCATGTAATGTGACTCGTCCAGTAGTTTGTTATCATGTTATCATGTAATGTAACTCATCCAGTAGTTTGTTATCATGTAATGTGACTCATCCAGTAGTTTGTTATCATGCAATGTGACTCGTCCAGTAGTTTGTTATCATGTAATGTGACTCATCCAGTAGTTTGTTATCATGTTATCATGGAATGTGACTCATCCAGTAGTTTGTTATCATCCAATCAGAACGCTCGTTTCAACGCTCGTTTCAACGTGAATTGCGCCGCTTTAGAATTTTTCAAAACAAATTGAAAATGCTACGAAATCTTTTTGACGTACATTTTTGCCGAATAAACCTACACGTTAGTGGAAACACATTTTATTGATAATGTTATTAACAGTTAAAACTCTCCCGTCGAAGATTTTTTTTTTGTTGCTGACAGAACCCGTGTCCTAGTACGGAAATGTGACCTGCTATGGCCAATGTTTGTGGCAATTGTTTGCAAAGTATACATGCATGCAGCTTAAAGTTGTGTTTTATTTGAAGAACAATATAAATACACGGGATAGGCGTTATATTTGGACAGATTTGTACAAAATTGTCTCAGATAGGGCCATTTTACTGATCGATGCGAAATCTGACATCCCACAGAGTAGAATCCCTGTACTTATATATATATACTAGTACCCCCAAACGTGCCGAATCCCTGTGGTCTTGCATCTATGTTTTGAATATGTCTACATTCAATGGTAATTACATTAAAACTAATTCTCGAAATACTAGGTGTTACAATCATAGGCCCTACTTCTTCTTTTTTTTTAACAGTTGCAGTCATCCAATTATCACCAATTAATCCATTGATAAATCGATTTCTTACGGTATCTGCATAATTATGCCCCCAGCTGTTGTGTACAGTATATACTAATTATTGATAAATTAAACAGATCACACGTATCGGCTAATATACGGTTGACCGTTAACCTACCGTACGGTGATTGACAGCTAATTAAGCATGATCAAAGAGTCGTGGTTCTAGTTTGGGCAGCAGGGCGGAACAAATCGGGCAAAAGGGCGGTCATAAAGGGCGGGGCTAAAAAGGGGCAGGGCGCCGCGGGCTAAAAAGGGGCAGGGCGCGGCGCCCTGCCATTCCGCTCTAGAGAAAACCCTAAAAATTAACAGTCTTTCAGATTGGACGTTAATCCGAGGTCTCGTGTCGGTGCTTTACACCATGCACGTAAAAGAACCAGAGGAGATTCTGGAATGGGTCTCTGTCTGTATCATGCACTATCCTCCAAAATCTAAAATAACTAATCTCTTCAGGAGGCGTCGCTCATATGGGCAACCGATAGCGACGGTAAATAAACGTAAAAACACACAAGATTTTATTATTCTCTCTAGCTCTATATACCGTATTTATCGATGTATAACACGAATACCCACATTTTGGTGTAAAACTCGGCAGAAGTCAGTACATGGCATTAATCATTCGGGCCACGGATACCCACTGTATAAATGGAGTAGTCAACAAGCCTGAATCGACTTACCTAGACAACTGTCAGTATGGTCCATCAATTCCTCAGACATTTCAGATACAACTACAGGCAGGAGTTCTCCAGTCAATGGATGCTTGGCTTTAATATTCAGTAGAACTTCTCCTGTGTTTAACAGTTTAATAAATTAAGAATCACACGAGCGGAAAATGCTCATAATCGTGAAATAGTGTTCGAGAAATTATAGTGTTTTACAGTATGCAGTAGCACAAACAGCTATGGCCAGATAGCACATTTCCTGTGCTAAGTGTGCTAAGTGGTGAAGGAAGCACCCAGATTCCAGGCACATTTCCTGTGCTAAGTGTGCTAAGTGGGAAGCAACCAGATTCCAGGCACATTTCCTGTGCTAAGTGGGAAGCACCCAGATTCCAGGCACATTTCCTGTGCTAAGTGGGAAGCACCCAGATTCCAGGCACATTTCCTGTGCTAAGTGTGCTAAGTGGGAAGCACCCAGATTCCAGGCACATTTCCTGTGCTAAGTGGGGAAGCACCCAGATTCCAGGCACATTTCCTGTGCTAAGTGTGCAGCACCCAGATTCCAGGCATATTTCCTGTGCTAAGTGTGAAGCACCCAGATTCCAGGCACATTTCCTGTGCTAAGTGTGCTAAGTGGGAAGCACCCAGATTCCAGGCACATTTCCTGTGCTAAGTGGGAAGCACCCAGATTCCAGGCACATTTCCTGTGCTAAGTGTGCTAAGTGGGAAGCACCCAGATTCCAGGCACATTTCCTGTGCTAAGTGGGAAGCACCCAGATTCCAGGCACATTTCCTGTGCTAAGTGTGCTAAGTGGGAAGCACCCAGATTCCAGGCACATTTCCTGTGCTAAGTGGGAAGCACCCAGATTCCAGGCACATTTCCTGTGCTAAGTGTGCTAAGTGGGAAGCACCCAGATTCCAGGCACATTTCCTGTGCTAAGTGGGAAGCACCCAGATTCCAGGCACATTTCCTGTGCTAAGTGTGCTAAGTGGGAAGCACCCAGATTCCAGGCACATTTCCTGTGCTAAGTGGGAAGCACCCAGATTCCAGGCACATTTCCTGTGCTAAGTGTGCTAAGTGGGAAGCACCCAGATTCCAGGCACATTTCCTGTGCTAAGTGTGCTAAGTGGGAAGCACCCAGATTCCAGGCACATTTCCTGTGCTAAGTGGGAAGCACCCAGATTCCAGGCACATTTCCTGTGCTAAGTGTGCTAAGTGGGAAGCACCCAGATTCCAGGCACATTTCCTGTGCTAAGTGTGCAGCACCCAGATTCCAGGCATATTTCCTGTGCTAAGTGGGAAGCACCCAGATTCCAGGCACATTTCCTGTGCTAAGTGTGCAGCACCCAGATTCCAGGCATATTTCCTGTGCTAAGTGGGAAGCACCCAGATTCCAGGCACATTTCCTGTGCTAAGTGTGCTAAGTGGGAAGCACCCAGATTCCAGGCACATTTCCTGTGCTAAGTGGGAAGCACCCAGATTCCAGGCACATTTCCTGTGCTAAGTGTGCTAAGTGGGAAGCACCCAGATTCCAGGCACATTTCCTGTGCTAAGTGTGCAGCACCCAGATTCCAGGCATATTTCCTGTGCTAAGTGGGAAGCACCCAGATTCCAGGCACATTTCCTGTGCTAAGTGTGCAGCACCCAGATTCCAGGCATATTTCCTGTGCTAAGTGTGCAGCACCCAGATTCCAGGCACATTTCCTGTGCTAAGTGGAAAGCACCCATATTCCAGGCACATTTCCTGTGCTAAGTGTGCTAAGTGGGAAGCACCCAGATTCCAGGCACATTTCCTGTGCTAAGTGTGCTAAGTGGGAAGCACCCATATTCCAGGCACATTTCCTGTGCTAAGTGTGCTAAGTGGGAAGCACCCAGATTCCAGGCACATTTCCTGTGCTATGTGTGCTAAGTGGGAAGCACCCAGATTCCAGGCACATTTCCTGTGCTAAGTGGGAAGCACCCAGATTCCAGGCACATTTCCTGTGCTAAGTGTGCTAAGTGGGAAGCACCCAGATTCCAGGCACATTTCCTGTGCTAAGTGGGAAGCACCCAGATTCCAGGCACATTTCCTGTGCTAAGTGTGCTAAGTGGGAAGCACCCAGATTCCAGGCACATTCCTGTGCTAAGTGTGCTAAGTGGGAAGCACCCAGATTCCAGGCACATTTCCTGTGCTAAGTGGGAAGCACCCAGATTCCAGGCACATTTCCTGTGCTAAGTGTGCTAAGTGGGAAGCACCCAGATTCCAGGCACATTTCCTGTGCTAAGTGGGAAGCACCCAGATTCCAGGCACATTTCCTGTGCTAAGTGTGCTAGGTGGTGAAGGAAGCACCCAGATTCCAGATTCTCTTACAAGCATTGATTCAGGAATTGGCAGGCACCCAGGTACACCACATGCTTACGCAAACCCGTCGGATAGTCTCCTACAACAATGAAGGGGGAGAGGTAGGGGGAGGGGGGTGAATGCCATTCGATGGATTTGAGAGGCATAACAACACAATACGACACATTCAATGCTACAGATTTCAAATCCTGAATTTTAAATTCAGAATGGGGACAATACAATACCGGTACATTAAAGAATTATGAAGATTTCTGTACACTATAATTCATACATACCTTCTACAGTCGATGATCCATCTGTCTGAAAGACATGAATGAATACTGGTATACAGTTAAACCTGTGTTAGTGGTCACCTCTATTAAACAGCCAACCTGTATTAAGCAGCCAGTTTCCAGTCTCCCAATATGTTGTATTATTATACATTTACCCTCTATTAAGCAGCCACCTGTGCTAAGCAGACATTTTTGTGATTCCCTTGACTGGCTACTTAAGACAGGTTTGACATGTATCTTATCGAATAATTTACTTCAACTACAACAATTCTAGGTCCTGGTTCCCCAGTTTACAGTTTACATAACTTCAGATTCCCCCCCCCCTCCTCCAATCTTCAGGTATATCTATCGAGCGATGTATGCTACGATCTGTTCAAATTATTTTAGATCCAATTGCATGCAGCAATAGAAGCTTACAATCTTGTACAAACGCAAGCTTGTATTATTTGCTAACTGTCAGTGATGTCATGAAATGATGTCAACACATAAATGTGACGTTGTATATAGAAAACCCAATTATGGAGAACAACAAATTGATATCTCGATATTCCAAATAATCTATCTTGTAACCTAACACAATTGCAGATAGTCTATTCAAGTTATTATTTATTCCACACTGTCTGAGCATATGCAAAATTGTTTGCCAAAAAGGTACCACGCTGTTGCAAGATATAAACACATAATTTAATCATGACAAGCGAATTCTCGGGATTGTATTGCTTTGAATATAATTTGGTCATACACTAAAACAAACAGACATTTGTTGTGAAGAATGTCTACTATATGTGCAAAACATAATTTAATCATTACAATTAAGTGCATTCTTGGGATTGTTTTGCTTTGAATATATAATTATAAAGCTGAAACAAACGGACATTTGTTACGAAGAATGTCCTACCTTTACATGGTACATTTCCTGGTTAAACCTGTGACTAGTTGACACAGCAATGTGGGAAATACCATACACAGCCTCCGGGGAACCGGTATACACAGATATAGGGTCATCAATCGTCTCTACAGAACACTGAAACAAAGTATAACAGTAATACCATACACTGCCTCCGGGGAACCGGTATATACGATATAGGGTCACACAGATATAGGGTCAGCAATCGTCTCTCCAGAACACTGAAACAAAGTATAACAGCAATACCATACACTGCCTCCGGGGAACCGGTATATACGATATAGGGTCAGCAATCGTCTCTCCAGAACACTGAAACAAAGTATAACAGCAATACCATACACTGCCTCCGGGGAACCGGTATACACCGATATAGGGTCAGCAATCGTCTCTCCAGAACACTGAAACAAAGTATAACAGCAATACCATACACTGCCTCCGGGGAACCGGTATACACAGATATAGGGTCAGCAATCGTCTCTCCAGAACACTGAAACAAAGTATAACAGTAATACCATACACACTGCCTCCGGGGAACCGGTATACAGTAATACCATACACTGCCTCCGGGGAACCGGTATACACCGATATAGGGTCATCAATCGTCTCTCCAGAACACTGAAACAAAGTATAACAGCAATACCATACACAGCCTCCGGGGAACCGGTATACACAGATATAGGGTCAGCAATCGTCTCTCCAGAACACTGAAACAAAGTATAACAGTAATACCATACACAGCCTCCGGGGAACCGGTATACACAGATATAGGGTCAGCAATCATCTCTCCAGAACACTGAAACAAAGTATAACAGTAATACCATACACAGCCTCCGGGGAACCGGTATACACAGATATAGGGTCAGCAATCGTCTCTCCAGAACACTGAAACAAAAGTATACACTTTATTTATTTAACGATTGTGAAACAAGCTTGAACAACTGGGTCCAGTGGTAATAAAACTGTTCTGTCAGCTGAACCAATCAGACGCTCGTGGTAATAAAACGTTTCTCAGATCTCAAACTCAAGATAAAATGATCCGATCGGTTGATTCGGAGTGTTACTGTCAGCTGAACCACGCTCGAGACTGAGTTTTGAGATTGGAGAAAAGTTTTATAACCTCGGGGCCTGATATTAATTACTCTCGTTGGCGCGGATGAAAGCGCATACGTAGTCATTCGTGTGGGAGGAATCAGGAGTACCACGAGAAAACTCACCTGTCCGATCTGCCGACAGCCGTACCATCTCACACACTTCCCGGTCTGAGGATCGAACCAGGATTACAATACACTGGTGATAAGCGAGCGTCCGAAGAACTGCACTAATCGAACAGCCAGTAATAATTAGTCACATGATCAACAACAATACAGTCAAACATGTCTTCAATCAGCCAGTCATGGTAACTATGCAACGTGGCTGATTAGCACAGGTGACTGCTTAATAGAGGTCAAATATGTCATAAAATGTTAGTTCAGGACTTAGGAAACTAGCGGTTTAATACAGGCCGGCTGCTAAATACAGGCGACAATTAACACAGGTTGATCTGTATACAGTAATTAGACCGGGGGAAAAATTCTAGCATTAGATGTGTTGTTAGGACATTGGTTCATAAGAAGTAAATTTAAGGTGACCCCATTTTAAAAAACTTGGTAGGTTGGTTCAGGGATGTCACAGATAAAATAGACTGCTTAATAGAGGTCAAATATGTCATAAAATGTTAGTTCGGGACTTAGGAAACTAGCGGTTTAATACAGGCCGGCTGCTAAATACAGGCAGCAATTAACACAGGTTGGTCTGTATTCAGTAATTAGACCGGAAAAAAATTAATTCTAGCGTTAGATGTGTTTGTTAGGACATCTGTTCATAAGAAGTAAATTTAAGGTGACCCCATTTTAAAAAACTTGGTAGATATTGTTGCAAATGTGCTGCTGACCAAATTAGACAACATTAGCACCATTAGTCCAGGAGATTATGTTATATTATATGCTATGTCGGGTTTTACGCCTGCATCAGCACCATTTCGGGCTATATCGCCGGCGGGCAGTTTACCTAACAACACCGTTCCTGGGCAGGCTCCAGCGGTTAACCAGTACTTGGGTGCACCAACCTCCGTAAGAAACTGCCAACTTTTTCATATAAATGAGACACGGCCTGAGCGGGGCTCGAACCCGTGACCATCAGTGATGATAGGTTACAGTGGTATACAAGTCAGCGACCTTAACCCCTAGACCACGGAGGCGGACCTAGTCCAGGAGAAGCAGTTCATTAAATGTGTTCCTTTAAGTTGACCTAGTTTTGAATTCCAGTGACAACATTTTAACGAACATAGTAGAGGTTGGTTCAGGGATATCTGTAGTTGATTTCAGATTAAATTCTGAAAATTCCTACATATATGTTCAGAAGACGAAGTCACTTGAATCAAATTGCGGATGGATGACAGACACCCATCTTCCCACAAAAAGATACCTTGAACCTTTTAAATAGGTTTTATTACCACAACATGTACTAAATGAAACGATTTAAACTTACTGATAACCGAAACTCGAGTCGACAACCAGAACATTCACCAATCCAGAACTTCTGTAGGCTGATAACATCCTTCCACAACTCCGAGCTCACCGTGTCTAACCCTGCATACAGGGGCTGAAACCAGAAATAACATCCACTGTGTCTAACCCTGCATACAGGGGCTGAAACCAGAAATAACATCCACTGTGTCTAACCCTGCATACAGGGGCTGAAACCAGAAATAACATCCACTGTGTCTAACCCTGCATACAGGGGCCATACAGGGGCTGAAACCAGAAATAACATCCACTGTGTCTAACCCTGCATACAGGGGCTGAAACCAGAAATAACATCCGTGTCTAACCCTGCATACAGGGGCTGAAACCAGAAATAACATCCACTGTGTCTAACCCTGCATAATAACATCCACTGTGTCTAACCCTGCATACAGGGGCTGAAACCAGAAATAACATCCACTGTGTCTAACCCTGCATACAGGGGCTGAAACCAGAAATAACATCCACTGTGTCTAACCCTGCATACAGGGGCTGAAACCAGAAATAACATCCACTGTGTCTAACCCTGCATACAGGGGCTGAAACCAGAAATAACATCCACTGTGTCTAACCCTGCATACAGGGGCTGAAACCAGAAATAACATCCACTGTGTCTAACCCTGCATACAGGGGCTGAAACCAGAAATAACATCCACTGTGTCTAACCCTGCATACAGGGGCTGAAACCAGAAATAACATCCACTGTGTCTAACCCTGCATACAGGGGCTGAAACCAGAAATAACATCCACTGTGTCTAACCCTGCATACAGGGGCTGAAACCAGAAATAACATCCACTGTGTCTAACCCTGCATACAGGGCTGAAACCAGAAATAACATCCACTGTGTCTAACCCTGCATACAGGGGCTGAAACCAGAAACCAGAAATAACATCCACTGTGTCTAACCCTGCATACAGGGGCTGAAACCAGAAATAACATCCACTGTGTCTAACCCTGCATACAGGGGCTGAAACCAGAAATAACATCCACTGTGTCTAACCCTGCATACAGGGGCTGAAACCAGAAATAACATCCACTGTGTCTAACCCTGCATACAGGGGCTGAAACCAGAAATAACATCCACTGTGTCTAACCCTGCATACAGGGGCTGAAACCAGACCCTGCATACAGGGGCTGAAACCAGAAATAACATCCACTGTGTCTAACCCTGCATACAGGGGCTGAAACCAGAAATAACATCCACTGTGTCTAACCCTGCATACAGGGGCTGCAGGTACCAGAAATAACATCCACTGTGTCTAACCCTGCATACAGGGGCTGAAACCAGAAATAACATCCACTGTGTCTAACCCTGCATACAGGGGCTGAAACAATAACATCCACTGTGTCTAACCCTGCATGAAACCACAGGGGCTGAAACCAGAAATAACATCCACTGTGTCTAACCCTGCATACAGGGGCTGAAACCAGAAATAACATCCACTGTGTCTAACCCTGCATACAACCAGAAATAACATCCACTGTGTCTAACCCTGCATACAGGGGCTGAAACCAGAAATAACATCCACTGTGTCTAACCTGCATACAGGGGCTATAACATCCACTGTGTCTAACCCTGCATGTCTAACCCTGCATACAGGGCAGGTACCAGAAATAACATCCAACCCTGCATACAGGGGCTGAAACCAGAAATAACATCCACTGTGTCTAACCCTGCATACAGGGGCTGAAACCAGAAACCCTGCATACAGGGGCTGAAACCAGAAATAACATCCACTGTGTCTAACCCTGCATACAGGGGCTGAAACCAGAAATAACATCCACTGTGTCTAACCCTGCATACAGGGGCTGAAACCAGAAATAACATCCACTGTGTCTAACCCTGCATACAGGGGCTGAAACCAGAAATAACATCCACTGTGTCTAACCCTGCATACAGGGGCTGAAACCAGAAATAACATCCACTGTGTCTAACCCTGCATACAGGGGCAGGTACCAGAAATAACATCCACTGTGTCTAACCCTGCATACAGGGGCAGGTACCAGAAATAACATCCACTGTGTCTAACCCTGCATACAGGGGCTGAAACCAGAAATAACATCCACTGTGTCTAACCCTGCATACAGGGGCAGGTACCAGAAATAACATCCACTGTGTCTAACCCTTCATACAGAGGCTGAAACCAGAAATAACATCATCTGTGTCTAACCCTGCATACAGGGGCTGAAACCAGAAATAACATCCACTGTGTCTAACCCTGCATACAGGGGCTGAAACCAGAAATAACATCCACTGTGTCTAACCCTGAATACAAAGGCTGAAACCAGAAATAACATCCACTTTGTCTAACCCTGAATACAAAGGCTGAAACCAGAAATAACATCCACTGTGTCTAACCCTGAATACAAAGGCTGAAACCAGAAATAACATCCACTGTGTCTAACCCTGAATACAGGGGCAGGTACCAGAAATAACATCCACTGTGTCTAACCCTGAATACAGGGGCAGGTACCAGAAATAACATCCACTGTGTCTAACCCTGCATACAGGGGCTGAAACCAGAAATAACATCCACTGTGTCTAACCCTGCATACAGGGGCTGAAACCAGAAATAACATCCACTGTGTCTAACCCTGCATACAGGGGCTGAAACCAGAAATAACATCCACTGTGTCTAACCCTGCATACAGGGGCTGAAACCAGAAATAACATCCACTGTGTCTAACCCTGCATACAGGGGCTGAAACCAGAAATAACATCCACTGTGTCTAACCCTGCATACAGGGGCTGAAACCAGAAATAACATCCACTGTGTCTAACCCTGCATACAGGGGCTGAAACCAGAAATAACATCCACTGTGTCTAACCCTGCATACAGGGGCTGAAACCAGAAATAACATCCACTGTGTCTAACCCTGCATACAGGGGCTGAAACCAGAAATAACATCCACTGTGTCTAACCCTGCATACAGGGGCAGGTACCAGAAATAACATCCACTGTGTCTAACCCTGCATACAGGGGCAGGTACCAGAAATAACATCCACTGTGTATAACCCTGCATACAGGGGCAGGTACCAGAAATAACATCCACTGTGTCTAACCCTGCATACAGGGGCTGAAACCAGAAATAACATCCACTGTGTCTAACCCTGCATACAGGGGCAGGTACCAGAAATAACATCCACTGTGTCTAACCCTTCATACAGAGGCTGAAACCAGAAATAACATCATCTGTGTCTAACCCTGCATACAGGGGCTGAAACCAGAAATAACATCCACTGTGTCTAACCCTGCATACAGGGGCTGAAACCAGAAATAAGATCCACTGTGTCTAACCCTGAATACAAAGGCTGAAACCAGAAATAACATCCACTGTGTCTAACCCTGAATACAAAGGCTGAAACCAGAAATAACATCCACTGTGTCTAACCCTGAATACAGGGGCAGGTACCAGAAATAACATCCACTGTGTCTAACCCTGAATACAGGGGCAGGTACCAGAAATAACATCCACTGTGTCTAACCCTGAATACAGGGGCAGGTACCAGAAATAACATCCACTGTGTCTAACCCTGCATACAGGGGCAGGTACCGGAAATAACATCCACTGTGTCTAACCCTGCATACAGGGGAAGGTACCGGAAATAACATCCACTGTGTCTAACCCTGAATACAGGGGCTGAAACCAGAAATAACATCCACTGTGTCTAACCCTGCATACAGGGGCTGAAACAAGAAATAACATCCACTGTGTCTAACCCTGCATACAGGGGCAGGTACCAGAAATAACATCCACTGTGTCTAACCCTGCATACAGGGGCAGGTACCAGAAATAACATCCACTGTGTCTAACCCTGCATACAGGGGCAGGTACCAGAAATAACATCCACTGTGTCTAACCCTGCATACAGGGGCAGGTACCAGAAATAACATCCACTGTGTCTAACCCTGCATACAGGGGCAGTTACCAGAAATAAGATCAACTGTGTCTAACCCGGAACACAAAGGCAGAAACGACAAATATGATCACAAATGCTCTACAAATATGTTATTTACAATTTAACCCTTAGATAGCAAACTTTATTACAAATAAGAAGGTCAACGATTTTTCAACTGTCATATGTTTTCGCGACAACCAAATTTCTTCAGAACACCTCATAAATATTATCATTACCACCGATTGTATTTCATAATATAAATAGTTTAATAACGATCAAGTGTTATTGCCGAAAATAATAATACAGTCTTAACTTGCTCATAATACATGTATTAAACGACCTTTGACCTGTTCGACCACTTTCGAATCACCCTAATCAATTTTACTATACAATTTAAGTGGATTAAGCGACGTGATTGATTACATATAAGACTCAATATTTAGCTCAATTAAAAGTTGCTATAATATACATTTATATACAGGTATTACCTGTGCGTATGCTGAAGTTTTAATGTACCACTGTCGTAGATAGCGTGTTTCCACCTTGGCGCCTGACCTCCACGAATGTCCCAGTTCATCTATCTGCTCATCTGCCAACACAGTCTGATCTACCGGGTCCCAATTTACACTCCCCTAAAACCGCAGATCAGTTCACATTCTCAACAAAACATAGCCATGGACACAAGGTTATGACCATCACGCATGTTATTATTCAGTGAGCGCTTTCAGTGTAACACATATATGTCAATGGAGGCCTCTGTGGCAGAGTGATTACCATCAATGTCTTCTAATTGCTTGCCCGCTCACACATATATGTCAATGGAGGCCGCTGTGGTCGAGTGATTACCATCAATGTCTTCTAATAGCTTGCCCACTCACACATATATGTCAATGGAGGCCACTGTGGCCGAGTGGCTACCATCAATGTCTTCTAATCGCTTGCCCACTCACCACTGTAGGTTCGTATTTCACTGGGGGAGTCAAATTCTTTCATGTGAAGAAGTTATCCAGCTGACTTTAAGAAGGCAAATGGTTCTACCAAGGTGTCAGTCAGTGTCTAAAATAGTGCGTGGTGGGGCACCCCACACACAGGGTCTTCCTCCTAACAGCTGAAGAGTCGCGATATGAGCAAGCTGGAGGAGGGAATTAAAACTCAAAATCAACAAAACGCATATGCCAATGCTGCGTTGCTGCGAAAAAGGAAAACTTATTACGCAAGATAATTTTACAAAAAGTCAAACTAACTGTCACAATAAACTGTTAAGCTGTCATTCTGCAGATGATTACTGGTGACAGTTTATAATCGGTCGACATCAATCCACCAAAATTTCATTTTACACATATTTTAATAAGTAAAAACGACTGCATATAGTTCTATTTACATAGCTACTGTTATCAGATAATTAAGCGTACACACACTGAAATAACCAAGTAACACAAGTCGATTAGGCTGTCCGATTAGCGCAGTCGTTCTAAACTTTATTTATTTTACAACGATTCCGAAACAAGTTTTAACAACTTATATTAATCACTTTCGTTGGCGCGGATGAAAGCGTAATGTGGTCATTCATGTGGGAGTACCCGGAGAAATCCCACCAGTTCGATCTGGCAACTACCATACCATCTCACACTTCCCGGTCCGAGGATCGAACCTGGGTTGCAATGGTGAGAAGCGAGCGCGCTAACAACTGCGCTAATCGGACAGCCCTATATATAGATTGGTCTGATATCAACACAATTATAGATTTTTCTAACCTGTTTCTGATAAACGAGACCTGCTTCAAACATCTTCAAGAATATATACTGCGTCCATCTGTAGTACGACGGGTCACACGTAGTCACCTCCTAATCAATATAATAATGCAACATGAATATGTATAGAATACATTTCTACAATGCACTAATCATTTGTTCGGCATTTCCAAGTCGACGACTACAGAAGAATAAGATTCTATGAAACACCAAGTTTCAGCGAATGCATTGTGCAAGGCGAGTGGCTCAGGACGATTCGAATGAAATGTCAAGCCCTACTTTCTAGGAAAATTAAGACAAATATTAGAGTGATGGAACCTATGCTCGGCGTAAATCGCACATATAATGACAAGTATGAAATGTCAATTACACTTGCCGTATAGAGTGATGGAACCTATGCTCGGCGTAAATCCCACATATAATGACTTGGTGTGGTTGTGGGTTTTTGCAGTATGAAATGTCAATTACACTTGACGTATATTATTATTTACCTAAGTCGTGAAAACAACTTTCAAAACACTCTTGTTGACAGTTTTAGCTTCATCACGTGACCGTGCTTCTCAATTCAGCTATCGCAATGGTGTCGTTCGACACTCATTTATATGGGGAAATCAAGACTACAGGGCACCTATGCACGGCGTACTTGTTATTTTTTATTTATCCACCATAACTTGTTGAATATCATATTTTGATATAGTACATCATTGAATAAAAACACTTATTGGTCTTAATCAGAAATGGTATAGACAATATTTTTCTGGTTAGGTGTAGATTTTTTTAATTCGGATAGCTACCTGACTTGGTCATACACTGTATCAGTTTCGGTGGAAATATTCTCCCAATGATTTGTTTGTTTATATTCGTCTGCTGGACAAGTCACGTGACAGTTGCACACGTAACGGAATGCCATTGAACTATGCTTCAGCTCTGTCAGCGAAATTAGCCTAGAACTATATAAATATTTTAAATACGGATGTAAATGGACAAATACGCCGAGCATAGTAATACGCCGAGCATAGGTTCCTCCACTCTACACATTTGTTAGCTACTCAGCATGCTAAAGGTTCAGAAGGTTATACAGATTCCAACACTGCAAACTTAGTATACATTTAACCTCATTAAGCATCCAGCTGTGCTAAGCAACACTATCTGTACTTCCCTGGACAGGCTGTGTACATGGATCTGTAACACTTTACAAACCTATTCATTTTCAAAAACATATTCATGTACACAATATCGGCTTACCCTCTCCCAGTCAAATGCACAACCTAGGCTTTTCAACTGCTTCTTCATGGTAGAAATGTTGCTGAAATATAAACAAAATAAATAGTGCTATTAGGTTTGGTTTTGGATTGCAAACAAAAATGTCCGATTAGCGCAATGATTAGCGCGCTCGCTTTTCACCAATGCAACCCGGGTTCGATCCTCAGACTGGGAAGTATGTGAGACCTGTTACCAATATGAAGAGATTAGTCATTTTAGATTTTTGGAGGATATTGCAATGATACAGACAAAGTCCCATTCCAGAGTCTCCTCTGGTTCTTTTACGTGCACGGTGTAAAGCGCCGACACAAAACCTCGGTTTAAAGTCACATCTGAAAGACTGTTAATTTTTTTAGGGTCAGACGGGGGATTACCAGTCCAACGTGTTACCACTGGACTACAGATCCGTCTGTGACACATACCTGTATGTCCAGTCTCTAGGATGTAGATCTCTCTCAATCGCAGCATTCTCAGCAGGCAAACCAAAAGCATCCCAACCCATCGGATGTATCACCTGCCAAACATGCATGTTGTTATACAACTTTTAACTACAGCGTTATAATATTGCGGAATGTTAATTTGGCGGATTTCACAAATTTAACATACGTTAAGTCAAAGTCGGTTATGTCGAATTCTCTGGATATCTCGGAGTCGGATCAAAGTCGCATTTCAGACACTATCATTTTACATATAACTGGCTACGTTTATATCGAATTTCGTTAGGTCAAACTTCGATTATGTCAAAGTATTTTGTTCGGTCCAACAGAATTCGACATAACGGATGTACAGTCAAACCTGTGTTAGTGGTCACCTCTATTAAGCAGCCTACCTGTATTAAGCAGCCAGTTTCCAGATTCCAAATATGTTGTTTTATTATACATTTGACCTCTATTAAGCAGCCACCTGTGCTAAGCAGCCACTTTCTCTGACTCCCTTGGCTGGCTGCTTAAGACAGGTTTGACTGTAGACTGTATTTACAATCGTAAATTCGCGGATATATCATTATTAGCTGCAGATAAAAATCATTTTTACAAACCGTAGAGAGACGATTATCAGGCTCAATGTTACTTGTTATTTGGATAGTGGCAATAAAGCACTAGGCTGAATGGCAAACAACACAGATCCTGATGAGATGCAGTGTTGCGCTGTGGCTAATCTGGATCTATGTTGTTTGCATATGTGATTTTATGTACTCGGCAGGCAAAATGTTAAATATTCATATACCAATATTTTAAATAGAGTACATAATTATAGTGGAAGTCGTGGTAGCGCATTCGCTTCAGGTGTGAAAGGCCAGGACCTCACAGCCAGCTCTGTCCGTTACGATTGTATCCTTATCCAAATTGGCCTCTTCTCTCTCCCTCGTGGCGACGGATTCCATCAGGGTATGAAGTCTCGAGAGCGATTTATCTAATGTTGCAAAAACTGTTTCGCAATAGAGCTCTAATACAGGACTTATTTTGTGTGGCAACATGGGGGTTTTACCTCACGAGTATGAGTGTAATCTGCACAAGACTTCATCTGGTGGGTTTTCTCCGGGTACTCCGGTTTCCTCCCATGAAAATATATACACTTTCATCCGCCCCAACGAGAGTGATTATTATAAGTTGTTAAAGCTTGTTTCGCAATCGTTGTAAAATAAATAAAGTTTAAACTTTAGATTTCATCAGTAGTACAGAAAGGATACGAGTACAGCCATAGAGTGGTGGAACCTATGCTCGGCGTAAATCCTACATATCATGGCCTATAAAAAAAGTTAAATGCACTTGCCGTATATTATTATTTTCTTAAGTTGTGAACACAACTTTCAAAAAATTGTTGTTGAAAATCTTAGCTTCATTACGTGACCATGGGCCTCACTACCGCTATCGCAACAGCACCTGTTTCCATGGGGAACTAGATACTTTAGGGCACCTATGCACGGCGTACATGAATTTGTTTATGTATGCACGTGTAAATGTATTTTGACTTAGTAACATCAATAACTAACAATATTACAACTCATAAGAAACCTTTTTTCTGGTTATTTGTACATTTTCCCCCAATTCGTATAGTTACCTGAAATGCTCATAAACCGCATCATTTCGGTGGAAAAAATTCCCATCAAGTTATCTGTTTATATTCGGCTACTGAACCAGTCAGGTGACAGTTGCATTAGACTACCGACACGCACAACGGAATGCTATTGAACCATGCTTCACCTCTGTCAGCGAAAATAGGTTAAAACTATTTAAATATTTTAAATACGGATGTAAATGGAAAAAAATACGCCGAGCATAGGAATACGCCGAGCATAGGTTCCACCACTCTACATTTTACATTACCAACACTCTAGAAGCAAGAAGCCATAACCAACCGTGTCGCCAAGCATCCTGTGATATCTGGCCATCATATCGCTGATAGTGTACACACGCACGTGACCCATGTGCAGCTTGCCACTCGGGTAGGGAAACATCGACAACACATAAAACTTCTCTCCCGTATCCTGAAACGAATGTCGGTTTACATTATTAGTTATTTCTACATACAGGTCATTGCCACAGGGATTCGGCACGTTTGGGGGTACTAGTATATATATTTAAGTACAGGGATTCTACTCTGTGGGATGTCAGATTTCGCATCGATCAGTAAAATGGCCCTATCTGAAACAATTTTGTACAAAGCTGTCCAAATATAACGCCTATCCCGAGTCTTTATATTGTTCTTCAAATAAAACACAACTTTAAGCTGCATGCATGTATACTTTGCAAACAATTGCCACATACATTGGCCATAGCAGGTCACATTTCCATACTAGGACACGGGTTCTGTCAGCAACAACAAAAAAATCTTCTACAGGAGAGTTTTAACTGTGAATAACATTATCAATAAAATGTGTTTCCACTAACGTGTAGGTTTATTCCGCAAAAATGTACGTCAAAAAGAGATTTCGTAGCATTTTCAATTTGTTTTGAAAATTTCTAAAGCGGCGCAATTCGCGTTGAAACGAACGTTGAAACGAGCGTTCTGATTGGATTATGATTATTCTTCATATAAAAAAACCCATCTTGTTACACGTTTTAACAACATTAGTTTAGGCCCGCCCCAGCAGGGCTCAAGCTAGACCCAAAAAGGGCACGATTGTATTATTTAATAAATTTCAACATAATAGGGCTAAAATACACAATATGACCATTAAATACAATATCTGAATAGAAGAAGTGCTTTACAATGGCCAGTTTAATCTTACTGGACAATATTTTGTCTGAAAATTGTAAAATAAGTATAAATATTTTTTTGTTTTTATAGGGAAAAATGGTGCCCAAGGGCGACTACTTCGCCCATGTCACCCTCTAGAATGAGCCCTGCTAGAGGTGTATTTGTGCTTATATATCGTAGCGCCCGGCTGTCCACATCAATTAATTGTGTGTGTTTTACGTTTATTTATCGTCGCTACCGGTTGCCCATATGAGCGACGCCTCCTGAAGAGATTAGTCATTTTAGATTTTTGGAGGATAGTACAATGACACAGAGAGAGACCCATTCCAGAGTGTCCTCTGGTTCTTTTACGAGAACGATGCACAGACGGGTGAGTGAACCTGTGATCCCTGGATTACCAGTCCCAGCGTGTTACCACTGGATTACAGACCCGTCAGTTAAGCCCATTGAAGAATCATTTACAGTCTTGAGGAAATAGTGCACGATACAGATAGAACACCATTCCAGATGCTCGTCCAGTTCAATGATCTGAACAATGAAATAAATAACAGACTGGAGGTCTTGGTTTAAACTGTTGGTCGAAGAAACTCCCAATTATTAGTATCTAATCCTTTCCCTCATAGAAGCACCTCTTGATGCCATTACCAATACGACATACATTAACCCTTTCCCTCATAGAAGCATCTCTTGATGCCATTACAAACATGACATACATTAACCCTTTCCCTCATAGAAGCACCTCTTGATGCCATTACCAATATGACATACATGAACCCTTTCCCTCATAGAAGCACCTCTTGATGCCATTACCAATACGACATACATTAACCCTTTCCCTCATAGAAGCACCTCTTGATGCCATTACCAATATGACATACATTAACCCTTTCCCTCATAGAAGCATCTCTTGATGCCATTACCAATATGACATACATTAACCCTTTCCCTCATAGAAGCACCGCTTGATGCCATTACAAACATGACATACATTAACCCTTTCCCTCATAGAAGCACCTCTTGATGCCATTACCAATACGACATACATTAACCCTTTCCCTCATAGAAGCACCTCTTGATGCCATTACCAATACGACATACATTAACCCTTTCCCTCATAGAAGCACCTCTTGATGCCATTACCAATACGACATACATTAACCCTTTCCCTCATAGAAGCACCTCTTGACGCCATTACCAATATGACATACATTAACAATATAGTAGACATACCAATGCTCATAATAAAGGCCAGAATCTCATGTAGTCCCAGTAATATCTATAGAGGTGGGATATATATGGTGACTACTTATCCACTGCATGGTAGCTATATGACTGTCGTTTGTATGGAGATATAATAGTATATTAACCAAAATCTCTATGAAGTCCCAGTAATATCTATGGAGGTGGGATAGATATGGCGACTACTTATCCACTGCATGATAGCTAAATGGCTGTCGTTTGTATGGAGATATAATAGTATATTAACCTAAATCTCTATGAAGTAAAGTAATGTCTATGGAGGTGTTATAGATATGAACTAATTATCTATGAATGATAGGTATATGACTGTCGTTTGTATGCAGATATAATAGTATATTAACCTAAATCTCTATGAAGGAAAGGGTTAACTCTTAGTTGAGGTGAAAATGGGGATCAAACTCGCAAACCACTTAGTTTTGGTGGAGATTAGAAACCAACACGGGAACATGTGGGGTCGGGTCAAGTTGTCTGCAACAATGCGGAAATGGTCATCTGCATGAAGCTTAGCCAAACTTTGGGATTTGTGGACAAGTTTTTCTCACAATTTATACCATCTTTTCGTCTTTCGTGTCTACAGTTTCTTCTTGTTCTCTTAAAACGTACGCTTGATCCTCCGAAACTGCTGCTGATATGTCGCTAAATTGTTTACGAATTTCAATTATATTTCCAAAAAATGTTGATGATATTTAAGATTTCCAATATTGCGGTTTATTTTTAGATTTACACAGGAAGTATAGCATTCAACACACTTGGTGATGGGTCCGCATTATCTATTTATCCAAATCAGATCCCGTTTCCAATAACCCACACTATCATAGCGTGACAGAGTGTGCCCGAAACACTACTGTACTGTAAACAGGTGAAAAATGCACACATGAAATACTAAAAATGAAAATACAGATAGTGTTTTGTCCGCATTTTTTTCAATATCAGAGATATCAACACCAATGCCGGTAAGCCAATGAAAATGCTAGCGCAATGCCGGAGAAATGGCAGGCTATCCAATATACTATTCGGTATGGGGAGGTTGGTGTCGCTTGCAAACAATTAAAATATAAACTTTGAAAAATAAATCTGGACGAAAACAGTCCAAACTCCAAAACAATACCTACAAATATTTCCAATTGTAGAAAAGCACAATATACACTCCTGCATTGGAGTCCTGTCCATACGCATCTTGATTCCCATGAAAGTCAGAAAAACAACATGCTATTCTTTATAAAGTGTTACGTTACTTGGGCATCTAGTAATGTACATACTCGAGCTTGTGAGGTTTGCGTACTTCCTGTTGCATCGTAGTTGCAAAGTCGCTCTCTCCACACATCCTCGATCTCTAACATGGTCTCTCGGTTCAGGAGCTGACTCTAAAAATATCAATTTAAATTAATTTTGTATTATGCTTTCCAACCAAATGTAGGAGAAGAATTATATAAGACTCTGTCTTTCATTCTAATCCTTTTTCTGTATTTTGATTATGTGTGATGTATGCATTGTTCAATATGTATTATATTGGGAAATAAAATATGTTTAAATTAACATAATGTAAAAATGTTTACATTGCTTTGTAACGCGTCTATTAAGAGTTGCTTTGTAACGCGTCTATAAAGAGTTGCTTTGTAACGCGTAAGAGTTGCTTTGTAACGCGTCTATTAAGAGTTGCTTTGTAAAGAGTTGCTTTGTAACGCGTCTATTAAAGAGTTGCTTTGTAACGCATCTATTAAGAGTTGCTTTGTAACGCGTCTATTAAGAGTTGCTTTGTAACACGTCTATTAAGAGTTGCTTTGTAACACGTCTATTAAGAGTTGCTTTGTAACGCGTCTATTAAGAGTTGCTTTGTAACGCGTCTATTAAGAGTTGCTTTGTAACGCGTCTATTAAGAGTTGCTTTGTAACGCGTCTATTAAGAGTTGCTTTGTAACGCATCTATTAAGAGTTGCTTTGTAACGCATCTATTAAGAGTTGCTTTGTAACGCGTCTATTAAGAGTTGCTTTGTAACGCGTCTATTAAGAGTTGCTTTGTAATGAGTCTATTAAGAGTTGCTTTGTAACACGTCTATTAAGAGTTGCTTTGTAACGCGTCTATTAAGAGTTGCTTTGTAACGCATCTATTAAGAGTTGCTTTGTAACGCGTCTATTAAGAGTTGCTTTGTAACGCATCTATTAAGAGTTGCTTTGTAACGCGACGTGTCTATTAAGAGTTGCTTTGTAATGAGACTATTAAGAGTTGCTTTGTAACGCGTCTATTAAGAGTTGCTTTGTAACGCATCTATTAAGAGTTGCTTTGTAACGCGTCTATTAAGAGTTGCTTTGTAACGAGTCTATTAAGAGTTGCTTTGTAACGCATCTATTACAAGTTGCTTTGTAACGCGTCTATTAAGAGTTGCTTTGTAACGCGTCTATTAAGAGTTGCTTTGTAACGCGTCTATTAAGAGTTGCTTTGTAACGCGTCTATTAAGAGTTACTTTGTAACGCGTCTATTAAGAGTTGCTTTGTAACGCGTCTATTAAGAGACCACCTTTTCAGTTCCCATTTGTGTTTGTTAAGGAACTTGTATTAATACACCATTCACGCTTAGAGACCGCATTTTGCCCTTTCCTTTGGTGGTCTCTTAACCCTTTCAACCCCACAGGCCTCTAAATAGGCGTATGAAAAGTGTAGATCCAGATGAGCCGGCTCGTGACGAGCCGTCTCATCAGGATCTGCACTTTTGTGCCAGTAATAATTATTACTATTTTTAGATAAAATTACCCATTTTGATAAATGAACTGATCCAAATGTAATTTTCTTATTAATTTATTGGTCTGAAAATATCACGCACCAGTCCATGTCAGTTACTTGGGGTTGAATGGGTTAATACAAGTACATGTATGACTGTAGCTGAAAAATACAGTATACATTCCACTTCACCATCTTACAGCTTGTGCCCCGTAGAAGTAAATCAATATTTTCTACTTACCCATTTTCCGGATTTTTCATAGAGCGAAGCCGGAACACAAAGGTTACGTATATGCTTTATGTTGATTAGCGTACGTCTTAATACACTCCAAGTCAGGGGACGACATTTCAACAGCTTCATTACAATCCTGGTATTAAGAAAATAACAAAATTACTAGTTTGGAAGTCGTGATAGCGCAGTGGATGCGCGTTCGCTTCAGGTGCGAAAGGTCCGGAGTTCGAGCCCAGCTGGAGCCGTTACGATTGTGTCCTTAGGCAAGGCATTTAAATTCCACAATGCCTCTTCTCTCTCCTTCATGGCGATGGATTCCATCAGGAATGAGGTCTCGAGAGTGATTAATATAAGTTGAAAGAACTTGTTTCGCAATCGAGCTAAAATAAATTTGTATAAACTAACAAAATTACTAGAACAGAAATCTGCATTGCTCAACAGAAGCTCAATCATATTAATTGAATTGTGTTTTTCTGCATTAAAGCGACATTACATCGTAAAATAGCCAAATAATGCATTTTTACCTATAAATAGCATTACTGTAACAAACTCCTCCGAGAATTCGAGCACTAACTTTCAATCAATAAACACTAACAGGTGCTTTTTCCTGTCTACAAACTCTCAAAAGTGAATGTAGGATTTCACATAATGTTCAGCCATGCTACAGTTTGACATTTGTTTATTACTAGAGTCTATACTAAGTGCGTGCTACTATGGGGTGATAAATCGGATTAGTCTAAAATTAAATATGCATAGCCACAAATGCGAGATATAACGGAAAAATCTGTACCATAAATGTTGTTATTCAGCGCACATGCATTTACACTATTTTGTTATGTCAATAATTTATAAACGGTGTATACGAAGCATGTTTATTACATGTAGTTGAAAAACTCAAAAATTACACAATATAATAGTAGATTACATTCTGAAGAAACTTGTTTCGTCCGCCTCCGTGGTCGAGTGGTTAAGATCGCTGACTTGTATACCACTGTAACCTATCATCACTGATGGTCACGGGTTCGAGCCCCGCTCAGGCCGTGTATCAAGTACTGGTTAACCGCTGAACCCTGCCCAGGAAAGGTGTTGTTAGGTAAACTGCCCATCGCTCAAATGGGCTACTGGTAGCGATGTTAAATAAACATAATTAAATTTTTTTTAAAATAAAATATTTGCTTCCCCCCCCCCCCAATGTAGTTTCGCTTTAACAACTCCAAAGTACATATACAAGAAGAGAGCAGAACAGCGCGGTTAAGCTTTTTTCTTTGTCATTTGTCTTCTTACAGCATAAACCACACAACACATGCTACCACTACAGGCATCATGTTTCAGCAGATTGATGACACTGCATTATTGGGTAAACCAGCTTCTTACTCAATGTCTCATTTTAAACAAAACAGCTTATAGAAAATCAGGTTAGTGACTGTGAAGTACATCTGAACTGTATGAAAGCTAACATTCATACCGGTAAGCTTATTGAGCCATTTCAAATGTTGTCTTCATTTTCAACATCTATCAGGATGGATTGTTCTGGAACTGCTAATTATGTCTAGGGCTGAAACGATTACTCGGTACAGCCGGATCTGTAATCCAGGAATCGCAGGTTCGATCCCCCGTCTGACCCTAATAAAATTAACAGTCTTTCAGATGGGACTTTAAACCGAGGTCTCGTGTCGGTGCAAGTAAAAGAACCAGAGGAGACTCTGGAATGAGTCTCTGTCTGTATCATTGCACTATCCTCCAAAAATCTAAAATGACTAATCTCTTCAGGAGGCGTCGCTCATATGGGCAACCGGTAGCGACGATAAATAAACGGAAAACAAACACATACACAGATTACTCGGTTAACCACCCAGCGAGTAACAGATTAGTGTTCTGGTATCCGGGTAACCTTTCTACATGTACAGTATGCAAAATAACATGATAATAAAATATAACCATTAACCTGCCGAATAAATTGGACGGAATGTGCAAACAACATAGATCCAGATCAGCCGCTGCGTAACGTCACGTATGATGATGATCTATGTTGTTTGCTATTCAGACAAGTGTTTCAGACAGCATAGAGCCTGATCAGACAGCACGTTCTGTGCCGTCTGATCTGGATCTATGCTGTTTGCAAAAGCGACTTTTCATGAGCTGTGATAATGGTCCATATATGTGATGAAATCACAATCACTTCGCTATTCTTTGCCATCTGTGGACCATATTCATTGTGAAACGGCTATGGGTAAAAGTGAATTCTGGGAACATTTTGATAAAGTTTAAAACGTCACTCCATAGGTTACAAAGCAAATTTATACAGAATGTAATTTCCTACTATATACTTGAGTCTCGTGTTTTCGATAGGCCCATATTCTCGAGGTGAAATGTTATTTGGAAACTTTCCTACTATATACTTGAGTCTCGTGTTTTCGATAGGCCCATATTCTCGAGGTGAAATGTTATTTGGAAACTTTCCTACTATATACTTGCGTCTCGTGTTTTCGATAGGCCCATATTCTCGAGGTGAAATGTTATTTGGAAACTTTCCTACTATATACTTGCGTCTCGTGTTTTCGATAGGCCCATATTCTCGAGGTGAAATGTTATTTGGAAACTTTCCTACTATATACTTGCGTCTCGTGTTTTCGATAGAGGCCCATATTCTCGAGGTGAAATGTTATTTGGAAACTTTCCTACTATATACTTGCGTCTCGTGTTTTCGATAGAGGCCCATATTCTCGAGGTGAAATGTTATTTGGAAACTTTCCTACTATATACTTGCGTCTCGTGTTTTCGATAGAGGCCCATATTCTCGAGGTGAAATGTTATTTGGAAACTTTCCTACTATATACTTGCGTCTCGTGTTTTCGATAGGCCCATATTCTCGAGGTGAAATGTTATTTGGAAACTTTCCTACTATATACTTGCGTCTCGTGTTTTCGATAGGCCCATATTCTCGAGGTGAAATGTTATTTGGAAACTTTCCTACTATATACTTGCGTCTCGTGTTTTCGATAGGCCCATATTCTCGAGGTGAAATGTTATTTGGAAACTTTCCTACTATATACTTTATACTTGCGTCTCGTGTTTTCGATAGAGGCCCATATTCTCAAGGTGAAATGTTATTTGGAAACTTTCCTACTATATACTTGCGTCTCGTGTTTTCGATAGAGGCCCATATTCTCGAGGTGAAATGTTATTTGGAAACTTTCCTACTATATACTTGAGTCTCGTGATTTCGATAGAGGCCCATATTCTCGAGGTGAAATGTTATTTGGAAACTTTCCTACTATATACTTGCGTCTCGTGTTTTCGATAGGCCCATATTCTCGAGGTGAAATGTTATTTGGAAACTTTCCTACTATATACTTGCGTCTCGTGTTTTCGATAGGCCCATATTCTCGAGGTGAATTGTTATTTGGATACTTTGGTCCGGAAATCTGTGGGTTTTGGCATGCACTCGCATATAAGACGAGTTGATAATTATAAATTGTATGCTTGTCCAGTGCAAGCTGAAGAAATGTTCAGTGTCGGAGTGCTTTCTTTTCTAAAACATAGTATGGAAAATTGATTTTTTTTTTTGTAGCACTCACTTATAAGACGGGAAGCCATTTTGAAGCTAAAATCTGGTGGTAAAAAACTGGTCTTATAGCCGAGTATGGATGGTAAACATACATTTCACCTCTACGGCAACATACGCTTTGTTTGCTATTAACATGGCTCAGATCAGAACATCATAAACGGATCTGTAGTCCAGTGGTTAACACGCTGGACTGGTAATCCAGGGATCGCAGGTTCGATCCCCCGTCTGACCCTAATAAAATTAAGTCTTTCAGATGGGACGTTAAACCAAGGTTTCGTGTCGGTGCTTTACACTGTGCACGTAAAAGAACCAGAGGAGACTCATTGCACTATCCTCCAAAATCTAAAATAACTAATCTCTTCAGGAGGCGTCGCTCATATGGGCAACCGGTAGCGACGATAAATAAACGTAAAACACACACACACATCATAAAGTACTATACCGTATACAAACCAGTGTAAGGATACCACTAGTGATCTGATCTTGCTAGGATATTTTAATGCTGTTTTTGGTTACAAATTACATATGGATATGGGACAAACGCTATACTGATGAGCCAATAACGTCATCGGTCTAACCCCTTGTCGTAATTGCGCCCAGACGATTATATGAACATCCCGTCGGCTATTGAACAGGGTCAACCTGACCAGTAATTTGGCCAGTATCTGGAAGAGGTAGAAGGCATTTCGAACATTTCTGATCTCCAATGCGAATTGATAAATGCGCTGAGAGGCATCAATAAACACAATTCAAATGATTGGGCGTCCGCAAGATTGTCTTGCAAAACAAGTGATTACAGTCAGTTCAAATGTCTCTCCAACCATATGTTTCCACTGGGTAATATAAATTGTTCACAACTTTTTTAGCACCCCCCCCCCTCACACTAAGGTCAATCACGAGGAAGTACAATGTACATCTAATACTAAATAACTACATGAGTTTTCTTAATAACAGACCCCAGTCAGTTGTCTTTAATGGTAACAGTATAAATGCCATTCCTGTATCCCTCAGAGTTCCACAGGGATCCGTACTTGGTCCCCTGCTAATTTTAGCCGATAGATATAAATGACCTCCAACAAAACAGCAGTTCCAAAGCCTGTATCTTTGCAATAGTCTATCTAACTCTGACATCTGCAAATGAGTTGGTCACCCTCCATAATTATCTTAACCCGTTCCCTCATAGAAGCACCTCTTGACACCATTACCAATATGACATACTTGACAATGTAGTGGCCAAACAAATACTTATAATAAAGTCCAGAATCTCATGTTGTCGCAGTAATATATATGGAGGTGGGATAGATATGGCGACTACTTATCCACTGCATGATAGCTAAATGGCTGTCGTTTGTATGGAGATATAATAGTATATTAACCTAAATCTCTATGTAGTTCTAGTAATATATATGGAGGTGGGATAGATATGGAGATTACTTATCCACTGCATGATAGCTAAATGGCTGTCGTTTGTATGGAGATATAATAGTATATTAACCTAAATCTCTATGAGGGAAAGGATTAAGAGGTTAGAAAAGTTGACGTTGAGTGGGGCATGGAATTCAACAGAGAAAAAACAGATTACTACAAGTTTTCCTATATTCCAAGAACTATTTTTCACTGGAACCATCTCCCTACTGACAGTGTCAGTGTGGCGTCCGTGGTCCAGTGGTAGAGCTTCGGATTTGGAATCGAATGGTCCCGGGTTCAATACTCGGTCAGGCCACGTATGTAGTGTCATTGAGCAAGGCACCTCACACACGTTGCTTAGTACTGGTTAATCGCTTAGGTCGGCTAAGCCTGCCCAGGAAAACATATCTAAGTCCCCGCGAGGGGTTTGACATTAAAGGAACATACATACATACAGTAGCAGCTCTAAGCTACTTTTCTCTTATATTCTATTTAATTTATATTTAACTTTTGATATTTCTGCAGTTTGATGTGCAACATATCTACATCCCGCGAGGGGTTTGACATAAATGAAAGATAGATCTAACTAACCGAGACATCCATAGTCTAGAGCTGGCTTTGCAATCAAGGAGTCCCTGGTTCGATACTAGCGCTGGATTTGCAATCAAGGAGTCCCTGATTTGATACTAGTGCTGGATTTGCAATCAAGGAGTCCTGGGTTCGATGTTCTGCTCAGCACGTAGGTAATGTCTTTGAGCAAGGAATCTCACACAGATTGCTTAGTACTAGTTACGTGGTAAATCGCTACGGTCGGCTAAGCCTACCCAGGAAAATGTGCTTAGGTCCACGCAAGGTCATTGTATGTAATTATGTTCCATTAATATCAAATCCATTGCGGGGACCTAAACATATTTCCTAGGCAGGCTTAGCTGACTTAAGCGGTTAACAAGTACTAAGCAATGTGTGTGGGGCGCCTTGCTCAATGAACCACATGCGTGCCCTGACCCGAGTATCAAACCGGGATCCTTCAAATCCAAATCCACCGCTATACCACTGGACCAAGGACGATTGTGTGATTGACTGAGAAATAACTGAATTAATGATCTCAATAAACCATAATTCTACTTCTAATTCTACCAGTTACTGGCCAAGCTCAAGAAACTGAACAGGTGGGAGCTCATAGAGAAGAATTTAAATAAAAGTGATAGTATGTACAGTGGAGAGTTAAAAATAAAAGACTGCTAGGAGATTAGATAAAGATGGTGGCTAGTTGAGCCTTGAAGGCGTCAACTGTGCCAACTGATATAGTGTCCGGAGGAAGACTGTTCCACTCCTTGATAGTTCTTGGAAAGAATGACTGTTGGCGGTAGCTAGTAGAACAGCGTGGACTTAGGAAGGCATGGTCTGCTGTGTGACGCGAGTGGTGCAGAGGGGGTAATAGGCGTCGGTCTTGTTAACTGCGACTTGGTTGTTGACTATTTTGAATAGTAGAACTAGGCGTTATATGTTTTTTTTCTGTCCTGGAGTGACGACAACTGTAGATCTTGGAGCATCACGGTGACACTGGATCTGCTCTGGTAGCAGTGTTTGATGAATCATGCCCCACGACGTTGAACCATCTCCAGTTTGTTGATATTTGTTGTTTCGTAGGGATCCCATACCGAGGTGTATTATACAGTGGGTCTGATAATTTCATCATCATTTATTACTTTATGACCTGTATCATGTAAAATATGCATATAGAATAAACATTTACGAGTGGTAAACTTCTTTTATGCCATAGAACTAAATACATTCCGTTTAAAATGGGCATGACCCCTGGTGATGGCTCTAAAAATCATTTGACTGAATCGCGAAAACACATGACAAACAATTTATCCTACTTCCTATATAGCATGAGTTCAGTTAATCCCTGAAATTGTGTGTGATACAAATCATAAATAACTCACACAAATAATTGTATGCTCAAACGGGAACCGAGGTCTAAAATGTGAACATTATCTGGTGAATGAACATACTGGGGTCGTTTGGCTGTGGCAAATAAAAATAGCCGAGATATTCCGATGCAAATATGGCGGGAATATTTGACTTACAATGACTGAGAAATGCGTATGTATGTATGTATGTTCCTTTAATGTCAAACCCCTCGCGGGGACTTAGACATGTTTTCTTGGGCAGGCTTAGCCGACCTAAGCGATTAACCAGTACTAAGCAATGTATGTGAGGTGCCTTGCTAAGTACTTAAATATATATACTAGTACCCCCAAATGTGCCGAATCCCTGTGGCCTGACCGAGTATCGACCGTTCGATTCCAAATCCGACGCTCTACCACTGGACCACGGACGCCAATCTATTGGCGTTTGGAATTAGGCCTGGTGGCTAACTAGGTAATCAGTAATCACTGCTATTTATTGGCGGTACCACACCTAGTCCAAATATTTTAACTTGAAAAATGTAACATTTTAATATCAAGGCATTTTTCAAATAACGAATCGAAAAAAAATTATGTATTAAAACTCTTATAGACTGAAAGGGATTAGAACGAAAGAAAACTTATATATAGTTCTTCTCATTATCACCTCCCTTGGCAGATACAGTCTGATTTATCATCAAATGTAAATAGGTCCTTTTAGTTAGAATCCTTTGTTTTTACTGTTGTTTCCTAACCAGATGTTGCGGTATGATAAATATGATTTTAAAATCGTGATAATTAACTGATGACATTGTTTTACAAATAAGTACCCATTGCTTATACTGTATGAGATCTGTCGAGGTGTAGTAATTTAATAATCATAAGAAACGATAGTGGAATAACATTACTAGCACGTTGTGCAAAGGAAACAACGATAACAACAGAGGAAACACTTAATAGGACCTATCTATCCTTTTATGGAGTACTTAGGGGCAGTAACTGACCGATGTCTCTCAGTATAAAAGTATTAACAATACAGGCGCGTAGCTAGGCCTACGCATGTACGCACGTGCGTAAGATTAATGTTGGCAGTTCCTGAAAATGAAATTACATAAATGCGAAAAATGCAATAAAAACAGGATCGTTGGCAGTTCCTGAAAATGAAATTAAATAAATGCAATAACAACTGGATCGTAATGGGGTAAGAGGGGACACTGACATTGATCATTCACAATAAAGCAGACATGAACGAAATGCCAACATATATTGAATGTAGCTGATGTTCATAGTAGGCAAAAGTCACCTGAGACCATATAGCGGGAAAGAACTCCGGGTGGGGCATGCCCCCGAACCCCCCCCCCCTAGAATGGTGCGTAATCCATAGTTAGGCCTAGCTACGCGCCTGCAATATACCAGTAAACAGCCATCCTATATAGGCTTATGATTATGAATATATACTTACTTGATCTACCAATGCCAAACATAATTTACTAACATTGATATATTGTTTTTGTACACGTGATAACGTAAAATAAAGCGATTTTCATCTATACATGGATTTGAAGGATGGGTTTAATAATGGCTGGAAAGTCAACATAGGTAATTGTGTAATTATAAGCGACAACATAACGTAATTACAACTGTACGGATATGGTTGCAGAAGGCAGCATGTCCTGCAATGGTAAGTAGATATTTTTAACTCCTCAGTGGTGAAAATACCGTCTGAGTGGATAGTGGCGTGGGGGCACTTCACATGTTATCGGTAGGGGCCTAACATATATTGTCAATATAAATATAAACACTACCGATTTTGTAAAGCAACGATACGCAATGAGAGACATTACTGGTGTTTCTATTACCTCCCTTGATGGATAAAATCAGATTTATCCCTAAATGTATGTTGGTCCTTTTAGTTGGAATCCTTTGTTTTTACTGTTGTCGTCTAAACATATGTTGCGTTAGGATACATGTAATTTTATCAAAATCGTGATAATTAATTGAACCAATTTTTACAGTAAGGTATCAATTTGGACATGCTAAAAGGATATCTGTCGAGATTTAATAATTTCATAATTGAATTGAAGCGATAGTGGAATAAATTTGCTAGCATGTGGTGCAAAGGAAACAGCGATAAAAACAGAGGAAACCGATTAAGATGACATATATACTATTAGGGGTATTCAGGGGCAGTAACTGACTAATGTTTCTCATTCCAAAGTATGCATAGTAAATACTCTTTGCAATATGCAAATCACATAATGCACCATTTTGTTTCCTTTGAAGGGAATTCATGTGCATGTTATGTCTTTCGCGCATTATGTTTTGTAGTACAAACACGTCTGGAATCCAGATCATCTTATTCTTGTTTAATTACCATGGATTTCTAGAACATAATTGTCATTAGATGGCAACATGAAGTGTTAATACGAAAGTGCTGTTAATTATAATTTCTCTGAAATGGCACATGCTCCTGGCGTGACGTACACCACGCGTGGGAAAAATTAGAAGTCTGCAAGACATACTAGGATGGATTCCTCGAATACGCGCGCAATGAGTGTGAACATACAACACAATATACTGGAGAAATCTGGTTGGAATTTGTGTCAGTCACCTGTTAAAATAATCAAGTGTTGAGTAACAAACATTGCATGGTACTACGTGAACTGCTGGCCGTATATTATACGTATACATATATTTAGAAACCCGCATCACAGTCGGATCTGTAGTCCAATGGTAACACGCTGGACTGGTAATCCAGGGATCGCAGGTTCGATACCCCGCCTGACCCTAATACAATTAATAGTATTTCAGATGGGACATTAAACCGAGGTCTCGTGTCGGTGCTGTACATCGTGAACGTAAAAGAACCAGAGGGGACTCTGGAACGGGTTTCTGTCTGTATCATTGCACTATCCTCTAAAAATAGCTGTATATACATTACTCACTGACCGTATCTGGCGACTGTGGCACAATCTGTGTTCGTTTTTTTGTTGTTGAATCATCATTTTCGCGTTGATGGCTGTTTGTTGTATCGGGTTACATAGGGGGTGGTATTTACTGTAGGTTTGTTGGACCGTCATTAAAACGGAAATTCGCTGAGCCAGTGGTACTGCGGCGTATAACGAGGCCGAGGGTCGAGTTAACTGTTGTACGATTACACCGCGTACGTATATATATCAGAGTTGGATGGGGCGTGTTGCATGTGGTTTATATGTGTCCTATATTTTCCACAACAGGTGTCAGCACGAAATGCATAACGCGAAAGTACGTAATTAGCGAATAGAACCACTAGCATTTAAACATTAACGTAATCACAGGGATTCGGCACGTTTGGGGGTACTAGTATATATATACCAGTACCCCCAAACGTGCCGAATCCCTGTGAACGTAATGACTGACTGTAAGAAAGGTATGTACTGAATTTGTGATTAATTAAATAGTTCAATCAAAACTCAGCAAGGTCGACTTTATCAATTCTGCCACGACATCGACAACAATGCTACACAATTTTATAACTGTTGTAAGACGCACAGAAATGTATTCAAAATCTTTCATTCCATCATTTGTTTCCCTTTGGAGTGACGTTTGATTTCGATGTCAGGAAGTCTCCATCTTTGAACAGTTTTAAAAGTAAACTAAAAGGCGTTCTTCAAACCACAGACTCACCAGATGTACCAAATTACTTTTTCCTAGGTGAACGATTATATTCTACTTTAAATACAAGCAAGATTAAGGAATTCCTGCAGGAACCTAAACAATGACCTTCAGTCAAACCTGTGTTAAGCAGCCAACCAAGGGAATCACAGAAATTGGCTGCTTAGCACAGGTGGTTGTCATGTATAAACAAAATAACATATTGGGAATCTGAAAACTGGCTGCTTAATGCAGGGTGGTCGCTTAATAGAGGTGACCACTAACACAGGTTTGACTGTATGTACATAAACCATTTATTAAAGGATGTCCCAACTTGCCAATGTGGCTCCATACATGAAGACATATTTCCGAATGCAAAGAATTGAATTATTTAGAGCAGTCAGATGATTCCATCTGTTAAATACAAGAGTGTTACTATTCGGAGATGACATAGCATCACAAGAAGACAACGTATCGATTGTTGGTTTAAACATATTTATTCGATAATAATGTACATTACATATACATTGTATACAAAACGAAAATGGATTAAATCGGAAGCTTAAAGCTTATTGAGATTTTCTCCATTGCATATATAATGTTGTGCACAAATGGCGATTACGAGATAAACATATAATGTAGTAATACCAAAATATATAATAAGTAGTTGAAAATATAGCTTGTTATCAGGTGTAAAGCTAACAGTAAAAGGGAGGTTGGGGAGGGTGGGTAGAAAGCGATGAACCATACGTAAGCACACTGTTTGAAGTGAATCACTCTGCTAGTGCATCAGTCTCTGTTCACAGAATACTAAAAACGTTTAGACTTTTCTATGAATTTGTGGACAGCTAAGACTATTATTTCATTATGTTCAGATGGCAAAGAAATATCACCAAATAGGATCACATTTAGGGTTATATGACAGAGATGAGAAATAGTGTTAACTAGTTCAGGGCGTATATTGTAGTACTTGTGACATTCAAAGAAATAATGGTAAGTTGACTCGATTTGACCGCATGTGCATAGTGGTGAATCAATTATGTTTTTGGAGAAGAGATCATGTTTTAAATAACTACAATTATCGATTGTTGTGCCGGTCCAAAAGCATACATGGTAGGGTTCTACCCAGACTCTGCTGAGAGGATCGTCAAAATCCCTGCCCAGTGTGTTGTGCCAGTCCAAAAGCATACATGGTAGGGTTCTACCCAGACGCTGCTGAGAGGATCGTCAAAATCCCTGCCCAGTGTGTTGTGCCAGTCCAAAAGCATACATGGTAGGGTTCTACCCAGACGCTGCTGAGAGTATGGTCAAAATCCCTGCCCAGTCTGTTGTGCCGGTCCAAAAGCATACATGGTAGGGTTGTACCCAGACTCTGCTGAGAGGATCGTCAAAATCCCTGCCCAGTGTGATGTGCAGCCATTGCCCACATGGTAGGGTTCTACCCAGACGCTGCTGAGAGGATCGTCAAAATCCCTGCCCAGTGTGATGTGCCGGTCCAAAAGCATACATGGTAGGGTTGTACCCAGACTCTGCTGAGAGGATCGTCAAAATCCCTGCCCAGTGTGATGTGCCGGTCCAAAAGCATACATGGTAGGGTTGTACCCAGACTCTGCTGAGAGGATCGTCAAAATCCCTGCCCAGTGTGATGTGCAGCCATTGCCCACATGGTAGGGTTCTACCCAGACGCTTCTGAGAGGATGGTTATCGTTAAAACCCCTGCCCAATGTGTTGTGCAGCCATTGCCCACATGGTAGGGTTCTACCCAGACGCTGCTGAAAGGGCAGTCAAAAGCCCCGCCCTGTCTCGGCCTACAACTGAATACAGGACACAACTATAGGCGCATAAACAACAAGGAACGACGATATATTTTTATTAAACTGTGTCGTTTTAATTTTGCTTGTAGTCTTACATATAAATGATTGCACAAGATTGTAACTATCTATAAACATCAGCCATCATCATTAACAACTATATAACAACCAACATGTGCCCACTCCATGTACACACCTAAAATGTTAAAATCATACATGAAATATAATATATTTCTCCATCTAAAATTTCATTCCTTACAAGAAAAGGAAGATAAATGATACCAGGGTCGGAGGTTATAAAACGTTTCAATCTCAAACTCAGACTCAAGCTTCTGATTGGTTCTGCTGGGTGTAAAACTCAGATTCAACCAATCAAATTCCTTGAGTTAGAGATCTGAGAAAATTATTTATAACCTCGGGGCCTGTTCAGTTCTCGCTGATTAGAAGCCAGCTGCCTACCTAAAGTGGCATCCATGGTCCAGTTGTAGAACGTCGGATTTGGAATCAAAGGGTCCCGGGTTCGATTCTCGGTCAGGGCAAGTAATTATGTAGTGTCCTTGAGCAAGACACCTTACATACATTGCTTAGTATTGGTTAACCGCTTATGTTGGCTAAGCCTGCCCCGGAAAATTGGCTTCCTCTTTTTTATCGTTGTATCCTTTGCACCACATGCTAATCAGTTTTCACGCATTTTCTCATCTTAGTGCAACATCTGAACAGTAAAAACCGAAGGATTCCAACTCAATGGACCAATAAACATTTTGGGATAAATCAGACTGTGTCTGCCAAGGGAGGTAATAGAAACACCAGTGATGTCTCTGATTGAGTCAATAGCAGACTAATGAGAGACAAGTGGGTATTCTATTACCAGTCTGTCAGATGGGACGTTAAACCGAGGTCTCGTGTCGGTGGTTTACACCATGCACGTAAAAGAACCAGAGACTCTGGAATGGGTCTCTGTCTGTATCATTGCAATATCCTCCAAAATGACTAATCTCTTCAGGAGGCGTCGCTCATATGGGCAACCGGTAGCGACGATAAATAAACGTAAAACACACACACACTGAAAATAATTGTGTTCCAATTATTTCGGAAGAGTGTGTAAGTAGCAATGTGCGATTTTATGCTTACGTTACATGGCTGTGATGAAATAATAATCTTGTAAAACTGAATAAAATGTACTTCTGAGAAATCAAACTGTTTGATTTACACAGAAAATGAATGAAGTAGGTCAAATCCTACTAAATATGGATATATTTCATCAGGTAGTTTCTATAAGGCACTGAAGGCCAGGGGGGTGCTTGCAGATTGCCACAGAAAATGAAAAATCCAAGCAAAAAATGGCATGTCTGTATGGTATAGAATCTAGGCCAGCTGTCACATATTTCACGATGCGATCATATATTTACATGTAACATTTCATCTCTGTATAGTAATTTTATACTAAATTTTGGTATCATTTTGAAAAATATATCGAAACTGTAACGTCCAAAACGAATATTAAAATGTGTCAAGAGTACACGATCGAAGTTCTATGATTTAAAGTTTTCCCGGTGAAACATACAGACCCCATTACCACTACTGTATCATCGGTGCTCAATTGATTTGTCGAGCCTACAAATTAAAAAAGGCTAGCTACAACCTTGTTCATTGTACATAGATGGTTAACCCTTTCCTTCATAGAGATTTAGGTTCATATACTAATATATCTCCATACAAACGACAGCCATTTAGCTATCATGCAGTGGATAAGTAGTCGTCATATCTATCCCACCTCCATAGATATTACTGGAAATTCATAGAGATTTAGGTTAATATACTATTATATCTCCATACAAGCGACAACCATTTAGCTATCATGCAGTGGATAAGTAGTTGCCATATCTATCCCACCTCCACAGATATTACTGGGACTTCATAGAGATTTAGGTTAATATACTACCATATCTCCGTACAAGCGACAACCATTTAGCTATCATGCAGTGGATAAGTAGTCACCATATCTATCCCACCTCCATAGATATTACTGGAACTACATGAGATTCTGGCCTATATTATGAACATTGGTTTGGCTACTACCTTGTCAATGTATGTCGTATTGGTGATGGCGTCAAGAGGTGCTTCTATGAGGGAAAGGGTTTAGATGGTTCAACCTAATGAAATGAGCATGACATTATGTGCAAGTCGCACTCAATTAAGAGGGCAATAAGGACCAGGTTTAGACATATATATCAAGATTGAAGAAAAAGAATTTCCCAACCAACCAGTATAAACTCATTCCACGGTTATCTCCCATGCCTGCCTTAAACTTATTATGCGTGCTTTTGCGATTATTTATCGCTTTACCTATTACTTCACCCCACTCTGAGACTCTAGTTACCTCCCCTGATAAGGAATGACAATAACGTTCACGTGTTGGACTAACTATTACTCACACGAGCGAAACACCCTGAAGCTTCATTTTAGGTTGGGGAGGGGGGGCTACTGCAATGATACGCCCCAGTAAACTAAAGTTCAGTTTATATTGCACCAAACAGGATCAAATATTTTGGCTTAGTTTATACAAAATTTATTTTTAACTCGATTGCGAAACAAGTTCTTACAACTTATATTAATCACTCTCGAAACCTCATTCCTGATGGAATCCATCCCCACAAGGAAGAGAGAAGAGCCAATTTGGAATTTAAATGCCTTGCCTAATGGCACAATCATAACGGCTACAGCTGGGCTCGAGTTTTTGGTTTCACACCTCATTTACGCTGAAATTCAAAATGAGGACTATGATCAAACCTTTCATACCCGGTACACATTGGAATCACGGAGATACTGAGAGGCCACAAGTTCAGATCCGGTTAGTTGTTTGTTACTAGGGTAGAGATCAAGGGTTGATGTTGTAATGGTACCAATGCTATATTATCCAAAACAGTTATATATCTTTGATCTTAGCAAATGCAGACACAATATACTCTACCTAATGAGAAACATTAGTCAGTTACTGCCCCTGAATACTCCTAAAAGTAGATTGGTCATCTTAATTGGTTTCCTCTGTTTTTATCATTGTTTCCTTTGCACCACATGCTATAATACTTATATTATTAAATCTCGACAGATATGCTACAGCATATCCAATGGATACTTCACAGTAGATTTTGGTTATCAATTAATTACAGGCACGTAGCCACACTGAGGCACACTGAGGCAGCTGCCTCTGTTAAAATGTCCAAAGCAAAAAATTAAATAAATAAAATGTAAAAAATATCCCGTTGCTGTATAAAATGTTGGCTGCTAGAGAGCTGAATGGTCAGTACATAATTATACGTCTAAACCCCGCATGAAATCGCTTCTATGCCCCAACAATGTTGAGGGAAACATGCCCCGAACCCCCTAGATTGCCTCGGTTGAAAGTTGCCTCTGGCTACGGAACTGAACTAACTTGATTTTGATAAAATCACATTTATCATACCACAACATCTGGTTAGGGAACAGTAAAAACTAAGAATTCTAACTAAAAGGACCAATCTATATTTTGGGATAAATTAGACTTTATCTGTCAAGGGAGGTAATAGAAAAACCAGTAATATCTCTCATTAACTAAAAGGACCAATCTATACTTTATCTGTCAAGGGAGGTAATAGATAAACCAGTAATATCTCTCATTATAATCAGTGTTAGGAAAAATAATCCAGAAACACATATGTGTGGCTTAACAGTACATTTGTTTAAAAATAATTTATTCATTAAAAATAATAAATCTAAAATATGCGTCATAATATATAATAAAACCAGTGGAATATAATGTACATTCTGCTTGTGCACACCAAGTAGGTCAGGAGGGACAGCGCACCATCAGATGTATGACACTATTTGATCATTTCAATTTTAATTTGCTCTACATATAATTGAATTAAAATAGAGATGCTGAGATAATTCCTATCTAGTATCTCTCATAACACTCTCACATTGGAAACATTTTAATCAACATGTATAGCTACCATCAGTTTAACCCTTTCAACACCACAGACCTCTAAATAGGCTTACAAAAAGTGTAGATCCAGATGAGCCGGCTCGTGATGAGCCGTCTCATCAGGATCTGCACTTTTTGCCAGTGATATGACTATTTTTAGACATACCGTAATTACCCATTTTGATAAATGAACTTGTCCAAATGTGATTTTCTTATTCATTTATTGGTCTAAGAATATCATGGACCAGTCCATGTCAGTTACTTGGTGTTGAATGGGTTAACACTATATTTATGACCTTTATTTTGTTTTCATTGCATGCAAATTGTATATGTATTATTATGATGATGAGCTAGGTAATGCTTAAGTGTAACAAACACTATGTTCTGTTCTGTTCTATTAAAACAGAATATGTCATTAACCCTTTCAACACTACATACCTCTAAATAGGCATACAAAAAGTGAGCCGTCTCATCAGGATCTGCACTTTTTGCTAGTAATATTATTATTATTAGACAAAATTACCCATTTTGATAAATGAACTGGTCCAAATGTAATTTTCTTATTAATTGATTGGTCTAAAAATATGATGGACCAGTCCATGTCAGTTACATGGTGTTGAATGGGTTTAAGTACAAATATTTGTTTACATAGCTAAACAACATTGTATGTCGTGTTTATTTCTATTCTCTATGCACTATAATTTCATGGATTGGAATATATCCTGGTTTTACCAGGTGTTACCGAGTAGTGTTGCAATGTTCGTTAAATAAGTAAGTAAATTCCTTATTAGTTTATACTAATTTATTTTTGTTCGATTGCGAAACAAGTTCTTACAACTTATATTAATCACTCCCGAGACCTCATTCCTGATGGAATCCATTGCCACAAGGGAGAGGGAAGAGGCATGTGGAACTTAAATGCCTTGCCTAAGGGCACAATCGTAACGGCTCCAGCGTGGCTCGATTGTTTATTTAGAGAGGGTAATCAACCAAGCAAGGCTATTCTTCCATGGGGCCAACTAACTGTTACTGGGTGGTGTTGAGTTGGAGCCTGGAATACAGGGACACTGGATTTGGCACAATGGCATGTCGGTTGTGGGAGGGATTACAAAGTGCATGTGGGAGGGATAGCTCAACTATCTGAACAGCAAAAGCATAGAGCTTGATCAGATGTCACGTTATGTATATATGTATATATGCCATCTGATCTGGCTCTGTCACATTATGTATATATGCAATCTGATCAGACTCTGTCACATGTATATATGCCATCTGATCTGACTGTCACATGTATATATGCCATCTGATCTGACTCTGTCACATGTATATATGCCATCTGATCTGACTCTGTCACATGTATATATGCCATCTGATCTGGCTCTGTCATGTTATGTATATATGCAATCTGATCAGACTCTGTCATGTTATGTATATATGCCATCTGATCTGACTCTGTCATGTTATGTATATATGCCATCTGATCTGGCTCTGTCATGTTTATGTATATATGCCATCTGATCTGGCTCTGTCATGTTATGTATATATGCCATCTGATCTGGCTCTGTCATGTTATGTATATATGCCATCTGATCTGGCTCTGTCATGTTTATGTATATATGCCATCTGATCTGGCTCTGTCATGTTATGTATATATGCCATCTGATCTGGCTCTGTCATGTTATGTATATATGCCATCCGATCTGGCTCTGTCATGTTATGTATATATGCCATTTGATCTGGCTCTGTCATGTTATGTATATATGCCATCTGATCTGGCTCTGTCACATTATGTATATATGCCATCTGATCTGGCTCTGTCACATTATGTATATATGCCATCTGATCTGGCTCTGTCATGTTATGTATATATGCCATCTGATCTGGCTCTGTCATGTTATGTATATATGCCATCTGATCTGGCTCTGTCACATTATGTATATATGCCATCTGATCTGGCTCTGTCACGTTATGTATATATGCCATCTGATCTGGCTCTATGCTGTTTGCAAAAACGAATATACTCATTTCCAGCACAGTAGGGGTTAACCTACCTACTATAAAATCAATGCAACAGTCTCGCTAACAGATAAAATGTGAATATGGGCACAGGCTCTACAGCATGCATAACCCATTAAATGGCTTTTTCTTTATGCACGCAACAATGGGTAAACTGACTTAACATAACAAAATTCAACAATTCTGTACAATAATCAATATATATGTCTTACATCAGCCAGGTGATATTATAACGAGCTATGTAGTACCTCAAAATCTGTCATAACAACCAATATCATATAATATTGTCACAACATGCGATTAACATAATTAATTCATAACAGCATGCAAACAAAAATATGCATTAACAATTGTTTTTTTTACGCAAAAACAATGTTTTAAGAGAGAAAAAATAATAACAAGATATAAAATATGATTCATTTTTGTAAAATGATATTCGAAATTTATTGCTAAAAGATGTGTGGTTTATAACTGGTGTATTTATAAAATGATTAAGCATGAGTGAGAAAATGAATGTATTTAAGCAATTCATCCCTACAATCTGGCTTAGACCATTCCATATTAACTGCAGGAAGAGTCCATTAAAAGAAATGTAGGGTTATCAGAATATATATAATGCATTTACAAATCCCCACATTTCTGAGCCATAAATCAGGTACACTGGGAAGGAGCACTGGGGTTATTAGCATTATGTAATCAATACATCCTTTTACACTGTTGTCGATAAAGAAAATAGATAAACAGCAGTTTCTTTTTATATTATTATTATTATTAATTAAAGTCATATTTCTGTTCAGAAATTGTATGTATGCGAGTGGCCTGTTTTCAATGCCAGCACTTTTAATAAAAAATGCTAAATGTCATGTATGCAAATTCATTTCTTTTCTATTATAATTTGTTGCGGAAAAATAGACCATCGACGCTATTCAAAACGTAAAGACCATCCAATACAAATGGAAAATTATATATTGTTCAAGCACAGACAGATCTGTAGACCAGTGGTCACATACTGGACTGGTAATCCGAGGTCTTGTATCGGTGCTGTACACAGTGCACATAAATGAACCAGAGGAGACTCTGGAATGGGTCTCTGTCTGTATCATTGCACTATCCTTCAAAAATCTAAAATGACTAATATCTTCAGGAGGCATTGCTCATATGGGCAACCGGTAGCGAAGATAAATAAACGTAAAACACACATAAGTTCAAGCACAATCAAAATGTTTGATTTATTTACTCCGTAACGTATAAAATTACATGACAGCAATCTTCCTTTTGAGCATGAATATGACATTAATGTCTGTGTCTGAAGAGTTTCAAATTCAGTAACTCTCACTCCCACAAATTCAGTAACTTTCACTCCCACAAATTCAGTAACTTTCACTCCCACAAGTTCAGCAACGTTCACTCCCACAAATTAACGTTATAAATAAACTTTTTCCAAAATAGTATGTGTGATTAAATCTGCATACCGGTATTAAATTTGTATTGTCGAATACTAACCAATGGGCATCATTCGTAGTTTTAACATTGTGTCTCTACAATTATGCACTTGACCAATCAGAGAGCGGTTTTCCAAATCAAGCTACCGTAATGATTCTATTGGAAGTTCCACTACCTATATACAGACTGCAATGAGAGACATCGGTCAGTTACTTCCCCTGAATACTCCCTAAAAGTAGATAGGTCCTATTAAGTGTTTTACTCTGTTTTTATCATTGTTTCCTTTGCACAACATGCTAGCAATTTTATTCCACTATCTCTTCTTATGAGTATTAAATTACTATATCTCGACAGATCTCATACAGTATATGCAATGGGTACTTATTTGTAAAACAATGTCATTAGTTAATTAACACGATTTTGATTAAATCCCAATTATCATACTGCAACATCTGGCTAGAGGAATAACAAAGGATTCTAATTAAAAGGACCTATTCACATTTTGGAATAAATCAGACTTTATCTGCCTGCTAAGGGAGGTAATAGAAAATTAGAGATGTCTCTCATTATAAATTTGGCACAATTATAGGACTCTATGTACGTTCTCGACCAACATTCTTTAACCCATTCAACACCAAGTAACTGACATGGACTGGATCTTTTTAGACCAATAAATTAATAAGAAAATTACATTTGGACCAGTAGTTCATTTATCAAAATGGGTAATTTTGTCTAAAAATAGTAATATTACTGGCACTTGGTTCAACCAATCAAGAGTCCTTGAGCCTGAGCTGGACATGTGCACTTGGCTCGACCAATCAGAATGCTTGAGACTGAGGTGGATATGTGCACTTGGCTCGACCAATCAGAATGCTTGAGACTGAGGTGGATATGTGCACTTGGCTCAACCAATCAAGAGTCCTATAGACTGAGCTGGACATGTGCACTTGACTCAACCAATCAGAATGCTTGAGACTGAGTTTGACATGTGCACTTGGCTCGACCAATCAGAATGCTTGAGACTGAACTGGACATGTGCACTTGGCTCAACCGATCAAGAGTCCTTGAGACTGAGTTTGACATGTGCCCATGGTTTGAATTTTATAACCTCAAGCCAATACAAACTAAATGTAATCACAGGATTTCATTTGAGAACATTAGTTCACCCTGCTATTATATATAATACAGAAGTGAAAAAATATTCATTATTTTCCATTAATTTTAAACTCAATTTGCCAATCAAGCACCTGGTGGGGTGCTAGCCACACTATTACTTCTGAAATTGAAACTCGAAGGTTAGAACTAAACTTTTAGTATCAAGATGAAAGCTAATAAGCTACTGCGATACAAAAAATATTTTTGTCATTTTATGCATTCAATAAATACAATTAGCAAAATTGGACAAAATGTAATAGGTTACCTCCATTCATTGGCTGTAGTTATCATACTTTCATATTTTACATCAAAAGAATGAATATGGTGTTTTTTGCCCTAGTTTTATTATTAAACAGGTGTCTGATGACTAAATTCAGCTATTTTGTTATCAAAGAATGATTGCATCTCAATTTTCTATAATTCTCAAGAATCCATGCAAACAAACCATCAGGTGAACAAATATTGCGTATCGGGTATTATGCTTATATATATTCTTACACCGTACAAAGTCATAGCTAGCAAGAAAGCGCAGTGGTTATGAAAATATAATGAAGATAGTGGCAAGAACACAAATTGATGACTTCACAAAAATAGGGGTTCACTTGGGGGAAAACATGAAAATCTGACCTTGAAAATACATCCCAATCTACAGTTTTTATTGTCGAGTTGGGTTTTGTGAAAACACGCACAACAGGACTAAATATTTTGGTTTCTGATCTCATCTTATAATGATTTAAAGATGAGCTATGAAACTAAATCTTTGTTTTAACAGATGCAGGCAAATGTGTGTCCAGACCCTGCTAGACGCCTCTTACGATCATTGTTAGGGGTATGCAGTGGATCCAATCCTAAATGACCTGGATCACACTGGAAACCACATGTTCTGCCATTCTCAAGCAGCTAACGGACATAATGGAATTCTTGTAATCACAACCTCACCAGAACAATGGTAGTGGTGTCCGGTGCTGTCCTCTGGCAAGACACTTAACCCGCCGAATAACATATATCCAGTAATGCCGCATCTGATCAGGATCTATGTTGTTTGCTATTCAGACAAGTGTTTTAAGCTCCACTATCCGAATAGTAAACAGAATAGAGCCTGATCAGACGGCACATTCTCGTTCTGCCATCTGATCTATGCTGTTTGCAACAGCGACCTTAGTTGTGATTGGCAGGTTAATGGTGAAATTTACATGCCCAATGCATCGGCTCTCCCTAATGGCAATGGATTCCACAGGAATAACGTCTTGGGAGAGTGATTACTCTAATGTAGTAAGAACTTGTTTCGCAATTGATCATAAAGAGATTTGTAAGAACTCAGCTGGTAATCAAAGGCAAGTACAAATAGATTAAAGTGTCCTAAAGTCTCTTTTATACGTTTTTTCCTTCTTCAAATGGAACCATAAAACTATAAATCATGTCGATTTACAACGGTCTTGATGATTTTGTAAATAAATAGGAAATGTACAGATATTAATTTTGCAAAATGAAGTTAATAAATGGGCAGATCTTCAAAATTTCACATATACCGTACATACTTGCCTATAAGACAATCTCACCTATAAGATGAAGACCCCTAGTTTGGTCCTGAAATTTGTGGGTTTTGGCATGCACTCACATATAAGATGGGTCGATAAAATGGACACCAGACACATGTATAAATTACATGTTTGGCCAGTTCAAAGTGAAGAAATGTTCAGTGTCGGGGTGATTTCTTTTTCTAAAACATAATAATGGCGACTATTAATTTTAACAAATCTAAAAAAATAAATATATTTTTTAAATTTATTTTTAGTACTCTCTTATAAGACGGGAAGCCACTTTGAGGCCATAATATTGTGCATAAAAATCGTGTTATAGGCGAGTATGTACGGTAATCTGAATAAATTGTTATTGAAAACTTGACATACGAGACTGTAATTATGGTATCATTCTGCTTGTGTGCATAGTAATATTATGTCATCTGCTATAAACGAGACTGACTAGAAGTAATTTACATTCAAACCGTAGGTGTCCAAATACCAGTACGCCCATGGTAATTAAAACCAGTATTTATCCAAGTATTGCAGTAAATAAATCAGAATTAAAACAGTTTTTAACCCAATTCGCGTTGAAACGAGCATTGAAACGAGCGTTCTGATTGGATTATTAGAATGTAACAAGATGTTTTTTTATATATGAAGAACAATCATAATCCAATCAGAACGCTCGTTTCAACGCGAATTGCGCCGCTTTAGAAATTTTCAAAACAAATTGAAAATGCTACGAAATCTCTTTTTGACGTACATTTTTGCCGAATAAACATACACGTTAGTGGAAACACATTTTATTGATAATGTTATTCACAGTTAAAACTATCCCGTCGAAGATTTTTTTTTGTTGCTGACAGAACCCGTGTCCTAGTATGGAAATGTGACCTGCTATGGCCAATGTATGTGGCAATTGTTTGCAAAGTATACATGCATGCAGCTTAAAGTTGTGTTTTATTTGAAGAACAATATAAAGACTCGGGATAGGCGTTATATTTGGACAGCTTTGTACAAAATTGTTTCAGATAGGGCCATTTTACTGATCGATGCGAAATCTGACATCCCACAGAGTAGAATCCCTGTACTTAAATATATATACTAGTACCCCCAAACGTGCCGAATCCCTGTGAATGAAATGGGTTAAATTTCAATGTTAAATCAAGCATGGACACAGGCAGATCTCCATAACACAAGGGAGCTAACTACAATATATACTATCCTGTCTTAATTGCAAGGGTTATCTTTCTTCTGCACAAATGAATTTTTTCCGGTGAATTTTTGTTTACATTATTTTGTTATGTCAACAAACATTGTTTGTTAGTTGAAATACTCAGATTCTGCTACAAACATTTGGAAACAAATTAGAATATATAATTAGAAATTTGCTTTTACCCACCACTGTAGTCTCTGTAGTGGTCGCTTTAAAGCAATAAAATATACCAGTGCTTTAACATTTAGAGTTTAATTCGCTTTACAATAATAGTATAGTATTGACTTTTGTTTCGTTGAGGTATGAATTACATTCACTCGCATACACATTCACCAAAACAAATTCAATATGTTAGCTATAGCAAGTATTCCATTTAGTTTTTTACGACTGTAGTACCTGTGAAAATGTGCTCGTTTATCTTGGACAAAAATCAAGAATACCTGTGCATTCATTGAATAATCAATCCTTAGGCGAAAACAAGCTATTTTCTCACGTAACCCACTACCTCTTTCAAAGTTATGTGTGGCAATTTAGAAATGTCACTCTTTCAAAAGTTCTTTACTATATAATATATGTAACAATTGTGTGACCTATACCATAACAAGTGTGTGACCTATACCATAACAAGTGTGTGACCTTATACCATAACACGTGTGTGACCTATACCATAACAATTGTGTGACCTATACCATAACAAGTGTGTGACCTTATACCATAACAATTGTGTGACCTATAACATAACACATATGTGACCTATACCATAACAATTGTGACCTATACCATAACAAGTGTGTGACCTATACCATAACAATTGTGACCTATACCATAACAATTGTGTGACCTATACCATAACAAGTGTGTGACCTATACCATAACACGTGTGTGACCTATACCATAACACGTGTGTGACCTATACCATAACAAGTGTGTGACCTATACCATAACAAGTGTGTGACCTATACCATAACAATTGTGTGACCTATAACATAACAATTGTGTGACCTATACCATAACAATTGTGACCTATACCATAACAATTGTGACCTATACCATAACAATTGTGACCTATAACATAACAATTGTGACCTATACCATAACAATTGTGTGACCTATGAGATATTCATCTGCATACATGATGCACCGTTAGAATTTATGTAACATAGAAAATATTGTACTTCAAAACAGACCAGGATCTATGTTGTTTGCAAAAACCTTTAAATGTATCCAGAATGAAATGGGTTAAAGGGGTTTTATATACCGCATGAATTTATTTTCTGCTCTCTCTTATTTCTGCATGTGTTGCAACTTCAAGTGTTAGTTATACGGTCGGTGCAACTTCAAGTGTTAGTTATACGGTCGGTGCAACTTCAAGTGTTAGTTATACGGTCGGTGCAACTTCAAGAGTTAGTTATACGGTCGATGGCATACCGTTCTGATTAGTACACCGTTATACGTACATTTGATGAGCGGAAATGACCACTTACAACAGGGTGTGCAAATGGCCATTATATATTTGAAATATGTGCCACATACAGAAACTGCTGTCTGCCCCTAAATAAAATTAACAGTCTTTCATTATGGGACTTTAAACCAAGGTCTCGTGTCGGGTGATATACACCGTGCACGTAAAAGAACCAGAGGAGATTCTGGAATGGGTCTCTGTCTGTATCATTGTATTCTCCAACAATCTAAAATGACTAATCTCTTCAGGAGGCGTCGCTCATATGGGCAACCGGTAGCGACGATAAATAAACGTAAAACACACAATATTTTTAGAAGGCAAGCTTGAACTGACTAAATGTACATGTTTCTTTTGTACTAGTGTATAATTATATTTGTTTTATTTTCTTGTTGTAATGTACACCATAGAATGTGGTATATGTATTAAATATTAAATATAAAAAACCCACTAATCCGGAACCCCCTCTTAGTCGGACTTTTTGTCTGGTCCCGAATAAATCTTGATTAAAGTGGTTTTACTGTATATAACTAATGTACACACCTATACAGTAGTATACCCAATCAATACATCCATTTTCCAAAGTTCTGTGTCCAGGGTAAAGACAACAGTAATGTATGTTAACTTAAGGTAGTTTGTAACTTTGCAACAACATTTTATAAATCTAGTTACATTTGTGCAACATAGTAAACATCTGAATCCAATCATTACTCTGTGAAAATTTGAACAACTTATCTTCGTTAGCGAGTTATATTTCGCACATATTCTGTGTTATTAGAAAATGCATTGTTTTTGTTTGTTCAGGGACATACATAATTACAGGTCCTATAGCGATTGTCCAGCCTCGTGGACGATTCCTGGTGCTCATCCATGCATTATTTCAGGCACTAGTGGACATCCAGGTATAACCACCAACCTTTTGCAAGTCAGTTAGACAGCTTCCAAAAATTCAAAAAAACAAAACAAAAAAGAGAGCTGGACATGGCATTCAAACCTACTGCAATGATGGGCAAGTGACTGAAGTAAGCTATCTAAAATCACATGGCCAAGGATGCTCTTATAGAAGATAATCTGTAAATAGAGACGTTTCTACCAGTTCTTACAACATAGAGCTAAACAACTGAATATAATTCTTTGCAAACTGGCAGCGAAAATCACCCATCAAATATGTCGTGGAATTTAGAAACGACACAATTCTCATGTAATTCCACGATATATTTGCACAGATTTTCAGCTATAAATAAGAAAACCACATTAATGAATCGTTGTCTGTTATAATTATTTGAACTATATATTTCAGTTTTAGTTTATACAAATTTATTTCAGCTTGATTGCGAAATAAGTTCTTACAACTTGTATGAATCACTCTCGAGATCTCATTCCTGATGGAATCCATCGCCACGAGGGAGAGAAGAGGCAATGTGGAAATTAAATGCCTTGCCTAATGGCATAATCATAACAGCTTCAGCGGTGCTCGAACTCTGGAACTCCGGGCCTTTCGCACCTGAAGCGAACGTGATATCACTGGTTATATATATTTTATTCAGCATGCAAAGAGTTAATAGATGAAAATGTTAAAAGGTTGTTCAATATTTGTCTACGCAGTGTAACAAAATGCATTTTGAAGCTTTGAACTTTTATGCACAAGACACCAAACATCTTGTATGCTTAGCCCGAGACGCATCGCCATATATGTATATAAATAGGGAGAGAGTTAGGATACATGTATACAGGCCTGTGGATCAGTGGATTGCGAAGACAGGGATAGCAGGTACGATCCCCTACCTCACCATAATAATATGACCAGTCTTTCAGTTGGAACTATACAGCAAGGTGTTATATATCGGTGCTATACACCGGGCATGTACGAGAACAAGCAATGTTTCTCGAATTATGAGTGTCATCTGTATCCTCTAAAACCATAAAATCTAGAGGCAAAGCATATAATATATACATGTATACACATATAATATACACATGTATACACATATAATATATACATGTATACACAACTAATATATACATGTATACACATATAATATATACATATAGCAGGTATGCGTGCGTACACAACTAATTTGTGTGTTGGAAATGAGGTTATTATGCAGTGAAAACTACCACTGAATGTGCAAAAACAGTCATAGTTATTTCTCAAATTCAACAGAAAATTATAAGCTTCCGAGTTACCAACTGTATAGTTAGTTGTATCTGACAATCTTAACTAGAGAAAATCTACATTTTATCACAGTCTTGTTCTATAGCCTTGTCATACAGTTGCAGACAATTGGAAAATATGTGTATTGTGAACAGTTAAAATTATCATGCTACACGTATTTGAATGCAAGGAGCACTCAGCTCACGAAACTATGGATGCACGGAGCGTTCACAATGCCGTGGATGCGTGTAGCGCTTGACTCACAATGCCGCGAATGCATTAAGTGCTTGGCTCATGCTATCGTGGATGCATTAAGCACTTGACTCACAATGCCGTGGATGCATTAAGTGCTTGGCTCATGCTATCGTGGATGCATTAAGCACTTGACTCACAATGCCGTGGATGCATTAAGCACTTGACTCACAATGCCGTGGATGCATTAAGCACTTGACTCACAATGCCGTGGAGGCATTAAGCACTTGACTCACAATGCCGTGGATGCAATAAGCACTTGGCTCACAATACCGTGGATGCATTAAGCACTTGGCTCACAATGCCGTGGATGCATTAAACACTTGGCTCACAATGCCATGGATGCATTAAGCACTTGACTCACAATGTCGTGGAGGCATTAAGCACTTGACTCACAATGCCGTGGATGCATTAAGCACTTGACTCACAATGCTGTGGATGCATTAAGCACTTGACTCACAATGTCATGGATGCATTAAGCACTTGACTCGCAATACTGTGGATGCATTAAGCACTTGACTCACAATGTCGTGGATGCATTAAGCACTTGACTCACAATGTCGTGGATGCATTAAGCACTTGACTCACAATGTCGTGGATGCATTAAGCACTTGACTCACAATGCTGTGGATGCATTAAGAGCTTGGCTCATGCTATCGTGGATGTACAGAGCACTTGGCTCACAATGCCGTGGATGCATTAAGAGTTTGGCTCATGTATCGTGGATCCATTAAGCACTTGACTCACAATGCTGTAGAGGCATTAAGCACTTGACTCACAATGCCGTGGATGCATTAAGCACTTGACTCACAATGCCGTGGATGCATTAAGCACTTGACTCACAATGCCGTGGAGGCATTAAGTGCTTGGCTCATGCTATCGTGGATGCATTAAGCACTTGACTCACAATGCTGTGGATGCATTAAGCACTTGAATCACAATGCTGTGGATGCATTAAACACTTGACTCACAATGCCATGGATGCATTAAGCACTTGACTCACAATGCTGTGGAGGCATTAAGTGCTTGGCTCATGCTATCGTGGATGTACAGAGCACTTGGCTCACAATGCCGTGGATGCATTAAGAGCTTGGCTCATGCTATCGTGGATCCACAGTGTGCTTGGCTCACAATGTCATGGATGCACAGAACACACAGCTCACGATGTTGTAGATGGGAGTGATCTTGGTTCCTGAGTTTGAGATGAAGAGGGAATACGAGAAGAAACAGGTGAACTAAACAAGCGCTCCCCTTTTAGAGAAGCTGTGCTTGATTCACTGTATTGTCCTGATTCAGATCTGTAACTTTGACCGTGACTATGTGATCCTGGGCTTTGAGAATTAGCTGGTGACCTGTTCCTGTGACCTTGACCTGGGCTATCTTTGTGGATCTCTTGAATAGGTTCCGCCTTTAGGGCTTTGTCAAACATAGAATTTTCATCCACATTTTGTTGTTTCTGTTGTAGAGATATTTCTGCTGCATGTGCCGTGACCTCTTTGTGAGTTAAGGAAATACACACATCACCCACTGATAGTTTGTGACACTCCAGTCCGTACCGTTTCAAAGTCCATGTCGGTTCGCACGAGGACCAGCCTTGACCAAACACAAAAAACGGATGTTCTACTGTAGCTTCCACAGTCACCTATAAATATATATATTTATATAAATTCTTTATATTATTCCGCCATTTATACATTATTTATAGACATGTCTATACAATTTTTATAGATTCACTTGTATAGGATATTTGCACCCCTCTAAAAATGTCAAAAAGGGGGCGTTGCGAGTTCACAATCATGAGCCTGGCACAAACCCACTTCTAATATTATTATACAATAAGTTAATGCCTCTCCAAATTCAAAATCCTGGGTCCAAACCTGGTTTTCATTATTATTTCCTGTATTGGCCGATTACAGGCTATAATTATATTCTCTATAATATACGCTATCCCTTATCACCAGCAATGTCAGGTACATTAAACACCTTGTTTGTAGTCCATGTTTGTAGTCCATGTTTGTAGTTCATGTTTGTAGTTTATGTTTGTAGTTTATGTTTGTAGTTTATGGTTTGTAGTTTATGTTTGTAGTTCATGTTTGTAGTTCATGTTTGTAGATTAGATTCAACAACATGTTTGTAATTATATTTGTAGTTTTAGTTTATACAAATTTATTTTAGCTCGATTGCGAAACAAGTTCTTTCAACTTATATTAATCACTCTCGAGACCTCATTCCTGATGGAATGAATCCGTCCATCCCATGAAGGAGAGAGAAGAGGCAATGTGGAATTTAAATGCCTTGCCTAAGGGCACAATCGTAACGGCTCCAGCGGGGCTCGAACTCCAATCACATGTTGGTAGTTTTGTTTAATCAACAGTCATGTTGGTAGTTAATATACATGTTTGTAGTTTAGGTAAAATTTAAACAATATGTTGGTAGTAAAACCACATGTTGGTAGTTAAACCATATGCTGGTAGCTAACCACTGTGTTGGTAGTTAATGTGTTGGTGGTTAAACCACATATTGGTGGTTAAACCACATGTTGGTAGTTAAATGACATGTTGGTAGTTAAACATGTTGTAGTTAAAACCACATGTTGGTAATTTAACAACTTGCTTGTAGTATGGAAAAATTATCACACAAAAGGATGATTCATCTGGTTAATTCCATTTATCTTCTAAATGTGCTCCCAGCATGCAACACGGGCACTTTGAAGAAACCAACTTCATGCTTATTCTACTCCATGCTGATAAGCCTTTATAAATATTACAGTCTCTTCAGCTTATTCGATTTACCTATTTATCAAAGTTTCGCAACATTTAGTTTGTTTTTAGTTATATAGTATTCCATTATAGGAAGTCTTGATAGCGCAGTTCGTTTCAGGTGCGAAAGGTCCGGAGTTTGAGCCCCGCTGGAGCCGTTATGATTGTGCCCTTAGGCAAGGCATTTAAATTCCACGTTGCCTCTTCTCTCTCCCTCTCGTGGCGATGGATTCCATCAGGAATGAGGTCTCGAGAGTGATTAATATAAGTTGAAATAACTCGTTTTGCAATCGAGCTAAAATAAATTTGTTAAACCATAAACTATAGTATTACAGTCTTGTATACAGTCAAATCTGTCTTAAGCAGCCAGCCAAGGGAATCACAGAAAGTGGCTGCTTAGCACAGGTGGCTGCTTAATAGAGGTCAAATGTATAATAAAAATCATACATGTATTGGGAATCTGGAAACTGGCTGCTTAATGCAGGTTGGCTGCTTAATAGAGGTGACCACTAACACAGGTTTGACTGTATTGGGAATCTGGAAACTGGCTGCTTAATGCAGGTTGGCTGCTTAATAGAGGTGACCACTAACACAGGTATGACTGTATTCTCCATTTCCTGATTTTCACCATAAGCCATAATGAAAAATAGTACTAGGCAACTCCAAAATGAATATTCTGTTCTATTATAAAGGGATAACAGTAAATGCTATGTTATAATAAATGGAAAATAATGAACATTTTGTTATATTAACCCCTTCCTTCATAGAGATTAAGGTTAATATACTATTATATCTCCATACAAACGATCTGTGCTCAATTGATTTGTCGAGCCTACAAATTCAAAAAGGATAGCTACGACCCTGTTCATTGTACATAGATGGTTAACCCTTTCCTTCATAGAGATTTAGGTTCATATATCTCCATACAAACGACAGCCATTTAGCTATCATGCAGTGGATAAGTAGTCGTCATATCTATCCCACCTCCATAGCTATTACTGGGACTACATAGAGATTTATTTTAATATACTATTATATCTCCATACGATGGTTAACCCTTTCCTTCATAGAGATTTAGGTTCATATACTAATATATCTCCATACAAACGACAGCTATTTAGCTACCATGCAGTGGATAAGTAGTCACCATATCTATCACACCTCCATAGATATTACTGGGACTACATGAGATTCTGGCCTTTATTATGAACACTGGTTTGGCTAATATACCATAACCATAACTGTGAACATTATGTTCTATTAAAGGGACAATTCTGAAAATTCTGTTCTGTTAGGGTAGGATATAGGAGCTTGCGCTAGGATGGGGCATGCGTTGGCATATGGGCCGGGGTCATATGCATAGGGGCTGGGGTCATATGCATATGGGCCGGGGTCATATGCATAGGGGCTGGGGTCATAAAATTGGTGAGCATATTGCAGTCACATGCATTTACAGTGTGTTTACACAATTTCTGTTCTTAACCCTTTCAACACCACAGACCTCTATATAGGCTTACAAAAAGTGTAGATCCAGATGAGCCGGCTCGTGACGAGCCATCTCATCAGGATCTGCACTTTTTGCAAGTAGTATTACTAATTTTAGACAAAATTACCCATCTTGATAAATGAACTGGTCCGAATGTAATTTTCTTATTCATTTATTGGTCTAAGAATATCATGGACCAGTCCATGTCAGTTACTTGGTGTTGAAAGAGTTAACAAGTGAGACATGCTAGCCAAATTCTAACATAAATAAACATTGTGTGATCATGCTGTACCATGTGCTTGACGATTTGGGACCAGAGGGGGGGGGGGGGTGTATACAGTAACAAAGTAATCAATATACACTAATATTCCTGTTTGACATTAATGTTTGTATCAACTTCAACATTCACATGAACTTTGTCCATTAGTTAATTACCACTTCATTTGCATAACTCTCCAGCTTTTGAAGTGGGACATAAGTACATAGTGGTGAAGCAGGTTCTGAAGAATATTATGTGCTGACTACAGGGGCGGAGCCAGCATGTCGGGTTGGTGGATCCATGAATTCAGCTGGCACATCCAGGAGTTCAGATAGTGGAACCAGGATTCATGTTTTTAAACGATTGTGAAGCAAGTTTTAACAACTTCTATTAATCATTCTCGTTGAGGGCGTATATGTGGTCATTCGTGTGGGAGGAAACCGGAGTACCCGGAGAAAACCCACCTGTCCGATCTGGCGACCACCGTACCATCTCACATACTTCCTGGTCCGAGGAACGAACCCGGATTGCATTGGTGAGAAGCAAGCGTGCTAACCACTGCGCTAATCAGACAGCCAACAATTTTGCTGTTCAAAGCAAACAATTACAAGTCTTAGCCTGACAGCTTTTAGTCCAAGTTAGGTTGGGATAAACATCGTAATTTATTCTAGCATTTATCATTGTATATATACATTAAATATCGTAAGATTGTAAGACAATTTCCTCATGAACCTTTACCTGTACATAGAGCATGTTTTTAATATTACCACTGTACATACTACCATCTCATACACATTATTTATTTTCAACATTTTTATCACTGTAGATAGATTATTATTTTTCGGGTTTTACGCCTGCATCAGCACCATTTCGGGCTATATCGCCGGCAGGCAGTTTACTTAACAACACCTTTCCTGGGCAGGCTCCAGCGGTTAACCAGTACTTTGGTGCACCAACCTCCGTAAGAAACTGCCAACTTTTTCATATAAATGAGATACGGCCTGAGCGGGGCTCGAACCCGTGACCATCAGTGATGATAGGTTACAGTGGTATACAAGTCAGCGACCGTAACTACTCGACCACGGAGGCGGACTACTGTAGATAGAAAGAAGGGCAAGAAATGTTCTTGTTGAATTTATATATAATATATATATGGCATTATTGGCATGTACCATTTATTATAACATAGCATTTACTAGCTAGCCTTTTTGAATTTGTAGGCTCGACAAATCAATTGAGCACAGATCGTTTGTATGGAGATATAATAGTATATTAACCTTAATCTCTATGAAGGAAGGGGTTAAGAGGTTAGAAAAGTTGACGTTGAGTGGGGCATGGAATTCAACAGAGAAAAAACAGATTACTACAAAATGTTCATTATTTTCCATTTATTATAACATAGCATTTCTATTATCCCTTTATAATAGAACAGAATATTCATTTTGGAGTTGCCTAGTGACATTTTTCATTATGGCTTATGGTGAAAATCAGGAAATGGAGAATACAGTCATACCTGTGTTAGTTGTCACCTCTATTAAGCAGCCAAGTTTCCAGACTCCCAATACATGTATGATTTTAATTATACATCTGACCTTTATTAAGCAGCCACCTGTGCTAAGCAGCCACTTTCTGTGATTCCCTTGGCTGGCTGCTTAAGACAGGTTTGACTGTATATTTGACAGATCTAGGATTTCAGTTGGGGATCAAGCTTTTTGGTTGGTGGATTCAGGGTTTCAGTTGGGGATCGAGGATTTCAGTTGGTGGATTCAGGGTTTCAGTTGGGGATCGAGGATTTCAGTTGGTGGATTCAGGGTTTCAGTTGGGGATCGAGGATTTCAGTTGGTGGATTCAGGGTTTCAGTTGCTGTTCAAGGAATTTAGTTGGTGGATTCAGGGTTTTCAGCTAAATGGGTCCAGGATTTCAAGCATTATTAGGATCAGTTGTGGGATCGAACCTGTGACCTCTGGACTACTGACTCGTCTATGTGCAAGGTGGGTGTCGTGTCAGTTGCCTGTTGTACTAATAGACAGCGACACAAGAAAAGACACTAACTGAAACATGGAGACTATACAAATTGTACCAGTATGACTCACCAACAGAGACTGACATACTTCATAACACGACATATTAATTACTACCCCCCCTCCCTCCTGATATCAATCATTCCTACTGTATATTAACTCTTAACATGCTGAATAAATTGGAAGGGATGTGCAAACAACATAGATTCAGTAATGCCGCGGCTGATCGAGATCTACGTTGCTTGCTATTCAGCCAAGTGATTTAGCTCCACTAACATTAGCAGCAGGGAAATATGTTTTGTCAATATTAGGAACATATGGAATTATAATTACTGTATGAATCTAGTTACCATAACACCCCTCCCCCCACATCACCCCCCACCCCATCACCTACATCCCTCACCCCCGCTGTAGGACCGGGTGTTATTGTGTCTGTCTGTCTGTCTGTCTTGTCTGTCTGTCTGTCTGTCTGTCTGTCTGTCTGTCTGTCTGTCTGTCTGTCTGTCTGTCTGTCTGTCTGTCTGTCTGTCTTGTCTGTCTGTTAGCAGGAAAACTGCTGAATTTTGATGATATTTTGTGGATATATAGAGCCAGGAGGAAGTGATTCAATTTTGTGAAAAAGCGGTCAAGGCCTGTGGTCATGCATGGCGGCCTGGGCCTGTGGTCATGCATGGCCTGTGGTCATACATGGCGGTCATGCATGGCGGTCAGGGCCTGTGGTCATGCATGACGGTCAAGGCATGTGATCATGCATGGCCAGAGCGGCGGTTTGCTTATAATGAAACACTGAGAGCTATGGGTGAAATAGATTGTATAGTTTCTTTATCATCGGGTAGCGAAAATAGTTTTCATATTTTCACTGCTATAATGCAGTCAAATATTTTTCTGTATCTTCACTTCTTTTATTTGCGATGCTACTTTCTTTCTTAATGGATGTCCTTAAACTATTTCTAACTTGAAAATCCTCTATATATATATAGTTTGAAATAGTTTAAGGACATCCATTAAGAAAGAAAGTAGCATCGCAAATAAAATAAGTGAAGATATATATATATATACACTTACATATTTATCATCACATGCTAGCATCAACAATCTGTACGACAGGGTTACGGTCATGATGACCTTGTTAACAACCCAATGGCAATCAAAATAAGTGGTTTCCTTAAGATAATTAAATTTTTTATACAGTCAAACCTGTCTTAAGCAGCCAGCTAACTGAATCACAGAAAGTGGCTGCTCAGCATAGTAGGCTGCTTAATAGAGGTCAAATGTGTAATAAAACAACATATTGGGCATCTGGAAGCCGACTGCTGAACACAGGTTGGCTGTTTAATGGAGGTGACCACTAACACAGGTTTGACTGTATAATACAGGTTGGCTGTTTAATGGAGGTAACCACTAACACAGGTTTGACTGTATAATACAGGTTGGATGTACATTCAATACTAATAGCTTTATAAATTCTTTATTTTCGTTTATACAAATTTATATTAGCTAGTTTGCGAAACAAGTTCTTACAACTTATATTAATCACTGTCGAGACCTCATTCCTGATGGAATCCATCACCACGAGGGAGAGGGAAGAGGCATGTGGAATTTAAATGCCATGCCTAACGGCTCCAGTGGGGCTCGAACGCCGGTCTTTTCGCACCTGAAGCGAACGCACTACAACACCGCTGTCACGGCTTATACAAATTCTTTCACATTTTTTGATAGGTAACCTCCCTTTTGAGTCATTTACAGGCGCGCAGCTAGGCCTAAATAGGGGGGTCCGGGGGCATGCCTCACCCGGAGATTTTTTATCCCACTATATGGTTTCTGGTGACTTTTGTTGGCATTTCGTTCATGTCTGCTTTCTAGTGAATATACTTTCAGTGCCCCGCCCCGCCCCCCCACGATCCAGTATATATTGCATTTTTCGCATTTACTTAATTTTCAGGAACTCTCAAAATAAATCTTATGCAGTACACAGAGAGCGACATAAATCACAAAAAGCAATATTCTTGTAACCAAATTTGACCCAGAATCGGTTCCCATACGCAATGATAGTATTGATCAATCAACATAGGTAGCCATTGAAGAAATGAAAATTACTATTTTAGACGAGTGCTTATAGCAACCTAGATCTCATAAACCCTATCCTGACCTTCATCTCCACCAATATTCTAATTACGCCTAAAAAGAGCTGATCTGGTATTTACATATATATACAATATTTCAGTACTCTAACCTTACAAGTTCATGGGGCATATCACATGTTACCAGATCATGATTTTCCCTACCACCCACACTATATAATTATATGTATGGAGGATATCATAAAGAAAATGTTACATTTCTTACATTGAAAGTAGATTATGTAGCCCATAAAATGTAATATGACGTATGCAGCAGAATTCAGTTTTACAAATTTATATTAGCTCGATTGCGAAACCAGTTCTTACAACTTATATTAATCACTCTCGAGACCTCATTCCAGAGGAAATGTAGAATTTAAATGCCTTGTCTAAGGGCACAATCGTAACAGCTCCAGCGGAGCTTGAACCGCTTTTGCACCTGAACCGAACGCGCTACCACTGCGCTATCAGCAGAATCTAAGATGGAGTATGTCTGATTAGCGCAAAGTGGCTAGTGCGTTCGCTTCTTACCAATGCAACCCGGGTTCGATCCTCGGATCGGGAAGTATGTTATATGGTACTGTGGTCGCCAGATCGGACAGGTGGGTTTTCTCCAGGTACTCCGGTTTCCTCCCACATGAATGACCAAATTTACGCTTTCATCCGCGCCAACAAGAGTGATTATATTATATTATTATTAAGTTTTTAAAAAAAAGGAATGATGAAATATCAGCAGTCAGCACATAAACACTGTTAAAAGTCAACACAAATACGGATCTAAAATAGCTTTCCAGTCAGGTTCTAGGCATAATACCTAACGAGATGTCAAGGAAGAGAGGGGGGGGTCCCAGGATTTTAAGATGGCGTATGATTATTAAGGTCAAATTTTCAGGACCATGTTGCGCCACATAAACCACTTTGCTAAATGAAAGTTGCATTCTCATTATTTTCGAAACAAACTAAACAGAAGTTTATGGCTGTATTTTGATGGGTTAATTATTAGATGTTCAATTAATACTGTATGATCGGGGATTCTTGAGGGAGATGGGGAAGTTAGGGGATGATGGGGGATGCACACCTCAGTAATAGATAATTGGAGGTGCTCAGTAATCTAACCAGTTGGTAACTGATGTATAAATGTGTCTTAGTAATTGACTAACCAGTTGGTAACTGATGCATAAATGTGTCTCAGTAATTGACTAACCAGTGGCTAACTGATGTATAAATGTGTCTCAGTAATTGACTAACCAGTTGGTAACTGATGTATACATGTGTCTCAGTAATTGACTAACCAGTTGGTAACTGATGCATGGAGGTGTCTTAGTAATTGACTAACCAGTTGGTAACTGATGCATAAATGTGTCTTAGTAATTGACTAACCAGTTGGTAACTGATGCATAAATGTGTCTTAGTAATTGACTAACCAGTTGGTAACTGATGCATGGAGGTGTCTCAGTAATTGACTAACCAGTTGGTAACTGATGTATAAATGTGTCTCAGTAATTGACTAACCAGTGACTAACTGATGTATAAATGTGTCTTAGTAATTGACTAACCAGTTGGTAACTGATGCATAAATGTGTCTTAGTAATTGACTAACCAGTTGGTAACTGATGTATAAATGTTTCTCAGTAATTGACTAACCAGTGACTAACTGATGTATAAATGTGTCATAGTAATTGACTAACCAGTGGGTAAATGATATATGGCGGTGACTCAGTATTACTGACCAACCAGCTAGAATGTGCACTCTTTGATGGTCTAGGTTCCTCTCCGACCGTTGTTTCAGAAGGGGACAGGCTTGTAGAGGTGGGGCCGAATGGCCTAGGTTCCTCTCCGACCTTTGTTTCAGAAGGGGACAGGCTTGTAGAGGTGGGGCCGAATGGCCTAGGTTCCTCTCCGACCTTTGTTTCAGAAGGGGACAGGCTTGTAGAGGTGGGGCCGAATGGCCTAGGTTCCTCTCCGACCTTTGTTTCAGAAGGGGACAGGCTTGTAGAGGTGGGGCCGAATGGCCTAGGTTCCTCTCCGACCTTTGTTTCAGAAGGGGACAGGTTTGTAGAGGTGGGGCCGAATGGTCTAGGTTCCTCTCCGACCTTTGTGTTTCCGGCAGGCAAATGCACCCATTTAGAACCATTGACTTACAAGTCAATTGTATAGCTTGCTCACTGGAAGACAGTCGTAGGGCTCGACCTAATAGCATTATTGGGCATCCGCAATAGAAACCACTTTGCCATAGAGGCCGCCATACCGGGCACATAGTCTTACAACTATGTATTATCACAATTTTATGGAAGAAAAATATTTGTCATTATGTTCATACAAATTTCTTTTAATTTGATTGCGAAACCAAGTTCTTTCAACTTATATTAATCACTCTCGAGACCTCATTCCTGATGGAATCCATCGCCATGAAGGAGAGAGAAGAGGCAACGTGGATAGTCATGGTTACAGATCTGTCACTGACCTTCAGCTGCTTCCAAACAAGAGTTATGTACCATCATCTAAATTTTCCTCCTATACCATAATGTCAAATATTTCTGTGACAGTGTGTGTATATTAATTAACCAATTGTTTGAGATAATATGGGTTAGCTCAGTTGGTAGAGCAATCGCCGCTGTTAGCAAGAGGCCCCAGGTTCGAGTCCCGCACTGGCTGCTTGTTCATCTCACCTGGGCTACACAGTTCCACCCAATTTGAGAATGTTACAGTATAAACTCCCAAGAAACGTTTCACAATGTATACGTTTCTCTATCTCGACGGATATCCAGGGAACAATTCCAATTTGCTGGGGGAGTGTGTAACAAGTGTGTATATTAACCCTTTCAACACCACAGACCTCTAAATTGGCTTACAAAAAAGTGTAGATCCAGATGAGCCGGCTCGTGACGAGCCGTCTCATCAGGATCTGCACTTTTTGCCAGTGATATGACTATTTTTAGACATAATTACCCATTTTGATAAATGAACTTGTCAAAATGTGATTTTCTGATTCATTTATTGGTTTATGAATATCATGGACCAGTCCATGTGAGTTACTTGGTGTTGAATGGGTTAACACATTGTGTGAGATAATGTGTAGCCAGCTCGGTTAGCTCACCCGTTAGCGACAGGTCCCGGGTACGAGTCCCAGACTGGCTGCATGGTCATCTCACCTGGGCTACATATTTAGCATCATTATCTTCTCCTGCACCCACAAGGTGTGCAAAATACCTCTTCTCTATCATAATGGATTTTACCAAATCATTCCCGCCATGCCAAATAACTCATCTATGCCGTAATGCCAAATACCCCAATTGTACAACGACTAGTCAAACCTGCCTAGGGCAGCAAGCCAAGAGAATCACAGACAATGGCTGCTTAGCATAGGTGGCTGCTTAATAGAGGTCAAATGTGTAATAAAGCAACATATCGGAATATGGAAACTGGCTGCTTAATACAGGTTGGCTGCTTAATACAGGTTGGCTGCTTAATAGAGGTCAAATGTATAATAAAGCAACATATCAGAATATGGATACTGGCTGCTTAATACAGGTTGGCTGCTTAATAGAGGTCAAATGTATAATAAAGCAACATATCAGAATATGGAAACTGGCTGCTTAATACAGGTTGGCTGCTTAATACAGGTCGGCTGCTTAATAGAGGTGACCACTCACACAGGCTTGACTGTATACCAAATATCCCCTTTGTAAAATTATACTAACAGTATCCCCTTTTGTACGATTACCAAATACACTATCTGTTCAATCATGCCAAATAACCTGTACAATGAGGAATGGATACACGATAATGTTATGGATATTTGAGGACAAGTAAACCTGGTATATCATATCCCCTGTACAATGAGGAGGATATGTGAGGTCAAGTAAATCTAGTATATCATATCCCTGTACAATGAGGAGGATATTTGAGGACAATTAAACCTAGTATATCATATCCCTGTACAATGAGGAGGATATGTGAGGACAAGTAAATCTAGTATATCATATCCCTGTACAATGTGGATATGTGAGGACAAGTAAACCTAGTATATCATATCCCTGTACAATGTGGAGGATATGTGAGGACAAGTAAACCTAGTATATCATATCCCTGTACAATGAGGAGGATAAGTGAGGACAAGTAAATCTAGTATATCATATCCCTGTACAATGTGGATATGTGAGGACAAGTAAACCTGGTATATCATATCCCTGTACAATGAGGAGGATAAGTGAGGACAAGTAAATCTAGTATATCATATCCCTGTACAATGAGGAGGATATGTGAGGACAAGTAAATCTAGTATAGCATAGCCCTGTACAATGAGGAGGATAAGTGAGGACAAGTAAACCTAGTATATCATATCCCTGTACAATGAGTAGGATATGTGAGGACAAGTAAACCTAGTATATCATATCCCTGTACAATGAGGAGGATATGTGAGGACAAGTAAACCTAGTATATCATATCCCTGTACAATGAGGAGGATATGTGAGGTTCAGTAAACCTAGTATATCATAGCCCTGTACAATGAGGATATGTGAGGACAAGTAAACCTAGTATATCATATCCCCTGTACAATGAGGATATGTGAGGACAAGTAAACCTAGTATATCATATCCCTGTACAATGAGGAGGATATGTGAGGACAAGTAAACCTAGTATATCATATCCCTGTACAATGAGGAGGATATGTGAGGACAAGTAAACCTAGTATATCATATCCCTGTACAATGAGGAGGATATGTGAGGACAAGTAAACATAGTATAGCATAGCCCTGTACAATGAGGAGGATAAGTGAGGACAAGTAAACCTAGTATATCATATCCCTGTACAATGAGGAGGATATGTGAGGTCAAGTAAACCTAGTATATCATAGCCCTGTACAATGAGGAGGATATGTGAGGTCAAGTAAACCTAGTATATCATAGCCCTGTACAATGAGGAGGATATGTGAGGTCAAGTAAACCTAGTATATCATAGCCCTGTACAATGAGGAGGATATGTGAGGACAAGTAAACCTAGTATATCATATCCCTGTACAATGAGGATATGTGAGGACAAGTAAACCTAGTATATCATAGCCCTGTACAATGACGAGGATATGTGAGGTCAAGTAAACCTAGTATATCATATCCCTGTACAATGAGGATATGTGAGGTCAAGTAAACCTAGTATATCATATCCCTGTACAATGAGGAGGATATTTGAGGTCAAGTAAACCTAGGATATCATATCCCTGTACAATGAGGAGGATATGTGAGGACAAGTAAATCTAGTATATCATATCCCTGTACAATGTGGATATGTGAGGTCAAGTAAACCTAGTATATCATATCCCTGTACAATGAGGAGGATATGTGAGGTCAAGTAAACCTAGTATATCATAGCCCTGTACAATGAGGATATGTGAGGTCAAGTAAACATAGTATATCATATCCCTGTACAATGAGGAGGATATGTGAGGTCAAGTAAACCTAGTATATCATATCCCTGTACAATGAGGAGGATATGTGAGGTCAAGTAAACCTAGTATATCATATCCCTGTACAATGAGGAGGATATGTGAGGTCAAGTAAACCTAGTATATCATATCCCTGTACAATGAGGAGGATATGTGAGGTCAAGTAAACCTAGTATATCATATCCCTGTACAATGAGGAGGATATGTGAGGTCAAGTAAACCTAGTATATCATATCCCTGTACAATGAGGAGGATATGTGAGGTCAAGTAAACCTAGTATATCATATCCCTGTACAATGAGGAGGATATGTGAGGTCAAGTAAACCTAGTATATCATATCCCTGTACAATGAGGAGGATATGTGAGGTCAAGTAAACCTAGTATATCATATCCCTGTACAATGAGGAGGATATGTGAGGTCAAGTAAACCTAGTATATCATATCCCTGTACAATGAGGAGGATATGTGAGGTCAAGTAAACCTAGTATATCATAGCCCTGTACAATGTGGATATGTGAGGACAAGTAAACCTAGTATATCATATCCCTGTACAATGAGGATATGTGAGGTCAAGTAAACCTAGTATATCATAGCCCTGTACAATGTGGATATGTGAGGTCAAGTAAACCTAGTATATCATATCCCTGTACAATGAGGATATGTGAGGACAAGTAAACCTAGTATATCATATCCCTGTACAATGAGGATATGTGAGGAGAAGTAAACCTAGTATATCATATCCCTGTACAATGAGGATATGTGAGGACAAGTAAACCTAGTATATCATAGCCCTGTACAATGAGGATATGTGAGGTCAAGTAAACCTAGTATATCATAGCCCTGTACAATGTGGATATGTGAGGTCAAGTAAACCTAGTATATCATATCCCTGTACAATGAGGATATGTGAGGACAAGTAAACCTAGTATATCATATCCCTGTACAATGAGGATATGTGAGGAGAAGTAAACCTAGTATATCATATCCCTGTACAATGAGGATATGTGAGGACAAGTAAACCTAGTATATCATAGCCCTGTACAATGAGGATATGTGAGGTCAAGTAAACCTAGTATATCATAGCCCTGTACAATGTGGATATGTGAGGTCAAGTAAACCTAGTATATCATATCCCTGTACAATGAGGATATGTGAGGACAAGTAAACCTAGTATATCATATCCCTGTACAATGAGGAGGATATGTGAGGACAAGTAAACCTAGTATATCATATCCCTGTACAATGAGGAGGATATGTGAGGACAAGTAAACCTAGTATATCATATCCCTGTACAATGAGGATATGTGAGGACAAGTAAACATAGTATATCATATCCCTGTACAATGAGGAGGATATGTGAGGACAAGTAAACCTAGTATATCATATCCCTGTACAATGAGGATATGTGAGGACAAGTAAACCTAGTATATCATATCCCTGTACAATGAGGAGGATATGTGAGGACAAGTAAACCTAGTATATCATATCCCTGTACAATGAGGAGGATATGTGAGGACAAGTAAACCTAGTATATCATATCCCTGTACAATGAGGAGGATATGTGAGGACAAGTAAACCTAGTATATCATATCCCTGTACAATGAGGAGGATATGTGAGGACAAGTAAATCTAGTATATCATATCCCTGTACAATGAGGAGGATATGTGAGGACAAGTAAACCTAGTATATCATATCCCTGTACAATGAGGAGGATATGTGAGGTCAAGTAAATCTAGTATATCATAGCACTGTACAATGAGGAGGATATGTGAGGACAAGTAAACCTAGTATATCATATCCCTGTACAATGAGGAGGATATGTGAGGTCAAGTAAATCTAGTATATCATAGCACTGTACAATGAGGAGGATATGTGAGGACAAGTAAACCTAGTATATCATATCCCTGTACAATGAGGAGGATATGTGAGGTCAAGTAAATCTAGTATATCATAGCACTGTACAATGAGGAGGATATGTGAGGACAAGTAAACCTAGTATATCATATCCCTGTACAATGAGGAGGATATGTGAGGACAAGTAAACCTAGTATATCATAGCCCTGTACAATGAGGAGGATATGTGAGGACAAGTAAATCTAGTATATCATATCCCTGTACAATGTGGATATGTGAGGTCAAGTAAACCTAGTATATCATATCCCTGTACAATGAGGAGGATATGTGAGGTCAAGTAAACCTAGTATATCATATCCCTGTACAATGAGGATATGTGAGAACAAGTAAACATAGTATATCATATCCCTGTACAATGAGGATATGTGAGAACAAGTAAACCTAGTATATCATATCCCTGTACAATGAGGAATGGATATGTGAGGTCAAGTAAACCTAGTATATCATATCCCTGTACAATGAGGTGGATATGTGAGGACAAGTAAATCTAGTATATCATATCCCTGTACAATGAGGAGAATATGTGAGGACAAGTAAATCTAGTATATCATATCCCTGTACAATGAGGATATGTGAGGACACGTAAACCTAGTATATCATATCCCTGTACAATGAGGATATGTGAGGACAAGTAAACCTAGTATATCATATCCCTGTACAATGAGGAGGATATGTGAGGTCAAGTAAATCTAGTATATCATAGCCCTGTACAATGAGGAGGATATGTGAGGACAAGTAAACCTAGTATATCATATCCCTGTACAATGAGGAGGATATGTGAGGTCAAGTAAATCTAGTATATCATATCCCGGTACAATGAGGAGGATATGTGAGGTCAAGTAAATCTAGTATATCATAGCCCTGTACAATGATGAGGATATGTGAGGACAAGTAAACCTAGTATATCATAGCCCTGTACAATGAGGAGGATATGTGAGGACAAGTAAATCTAGTATATCATATCTCTGTACAATGTGGATATGTGAGGTCAAGTAAACCTAGTATATCATAGCCCTGTACAATGAGGAGGATATGTGAGGACAAGTAAACCTAGTATATCATATCCCTGTACAATGAGGATATGTGAGGTCAAGTAAACCTAGTATATCATATCCCTGTACAATGAGGAGAATATGTGAGGACAAGTAAACCTAGTATATCATATCCCTGTACAATGAGGAGGATATGTGAGGACAAGTAACCTAGTATATCATATCCCGGTACAATGAGGAGGATATGTGAGAATAAGTAAACCTAGTATATCATATCCCTGTACAATGAGGAGGATATTTGAGGTCAAGTAAACCTAGTATATCATAGCCCTGTACAATGAGGATATGTGAGGTCAAGTAAACCTAGTATATCATATCCCTGTACAATGAGGATATGTGAGGACATGTAAACCTAGTATATCATATCCCTGTACAATGAGGAGGATATGTGAGGTCAAGTAAACCTAGTATATCATATCCCTGTACAATGAGGAGGATATGTGAGGTCAAGTAAATCTAGTATATCATATCCCGGTACAATGAGGAGGATATGTGAGGTCAAGTAAATCTAGTATATCATAGCCCTGTACAATGATGAGGATATGTGAGGACAAGTAAACCTAGTATATCATAGCCCTGTACAATGAGGAGGATATGTGAGGACAAGTAAATCTAGTATATCATATCTCTGTACAATGTGGATATGTGAGGTCAAGTAAACCTAGTATATCATAGCCCTGTACAATGAGGAGGATATGTGAGGACAAGTAAACCTAGTATATCATATCCCTGTACAATGAGGATATGTGAGGTCAAGTAAACCTAGTATATCATATCCCTGTACAATGAGGAGAATATGTGAGGACAAGTAAACCTAGTATATCATATCCCTGTACAATGAGGAGGATATGTGAGGACAAGTAACCTAGTATATCATATCCCGGTACAATGAGGAGGATATGTGAGAATAAGTAAACCTAGTATATCATATCCCTGTACAATGAGGAGGATATTTGAGGTCAAGTAAACCTAGTATATCATAGCCCTGTACAATGAGGATATGTGAGGTCAAGTAAACCTAGTATATCATATCCCTGTACAATGAGGATATGTGAGGACATGTAAACCTAGTATATCATATCCCTGTACAATGAGGAGGATATGTGAGGTCAAGTAAACCTAGTATATCATATCCCTGTACAATGAGGAGGATATGTGAGGACAAGTAAACCTAGTATATCATATCCCTGTACAATGAGGAGGATATGTGAGGTCAAGTAAATCTAGTATATCATATCCCTGTACAATGAGGAGGATATGTGAGGTCAAGTAAACCTAGTATATCATATCCCTGTACAATGAGGATATGTGAGGTCAAGTAAATCTAGTATATCATATCCCTGTACAATGAGGAGGATATGTGAGGTCAAGTAAACCTAGTATATCATATCCCTGTACAATGAGGATATGTGAGGACAAGTAAACCTGGTATATCATAGCCCTGTACAATGAGGAGGATATGTGAGGACAAGTAAATCTAGTATATCATATCCCTGTACAATGAGATGGATATGTGAGGTCAAGTAAACCTAGTATATCATATCCCTGTACAATGAGGAGAATATGTGAGGACAAGTAAACCTAGTATATCATATCCCTGTACAATGAGGAGGATATGTGAGGACAAGTAAACCTAGTATATCATATCCCGGTACAATGAGGATATGTGAGGTCAAGTAAACCTAGTATATCATATCCCTGTACAATGAGGAGGATATGTGAGGTCAAGTAAACCTAGTATATCATATCCCTGTACAATGAGGAGGATATGTGAGGACAAGTAAACCTAGTATATCATATCCCTGTACAATGAGGAGGATATGTGAGGTCAAGTAAATCTAGTATATCATATCCCTGTACAATGAGGAGGATATGTGAGGTCAAGTAAACCTAGTATATCATATCCCTGTACAATGAGGATATGTGAGGTCAAGTAAATCTAGTATATCATATCCCTGTACAATGAGGAGGATATGTGAGGTCAAGTAAACCTAGTATATCATATCCCTGTACAATGAGGATATGTGAGGACAAGTAAACCTGGTATATCATAGCCCTGTACAATGAGGAGGATATGTGAGGACAAGTAAATCTAGTATATCATATCCCTGTACAATGAGGTGGATATGTGAGGTCAAGTAAACCTAGTATATCATATCCCTGTACAATGAGGAGGATATGTGAGGACAAGTAAACCTAGTATATCATATCCCTGTACAATGAGGAGGATATGTGAGGTCAAGTAAACCTAGTATATCATATCCCTGTACAATGAGGTGGATATGTGAGGACAAGTAAACCTAGTATATCATATCCCTGTACAATGAGGAGGATATGTGAGGACAAGTAAACCTGGTATATCATAGCCCTGTACAATGAGGAGGATATGTGAGGACAAGTAAACCTAGTATATCATATCCCTGTACAATGAGGAGGATATGTGAGGTCAAGTAAATCTAGTATATCATATCCCTGTACAATGACGAGGATATGTGAGGACAAGTAAACCTAGTATATCATATCCCTGTACAATGAGGAGGATATGTGAGGACAAGTAAACCTGGTATATCATAGCCCTGTACAATGAGGAGGATATGTGAAGACAAGTAAACCTGGCATATCATATCCCTGTACAATGAGGAGGATATGTGAGGACAAGTAAACCTGGCATATCATATCCCTGTACAATGAGGATATGCGAGGACAAGTAAACCTGGCATATCATATCCCTGTACAATGAGGATTTGAGGACAAGTAAACCTAGTATATCATAGCCCTGTACAATGAGGAGGATATGTGAGGACAAGTAAACCTAGTATATCATAGCCCTGTACAATGACGAGGATATGTGAGGACAAGTAAATCTAGTATATCATAGCCCTGTACAATGAGGAGGATATGTGAGGACAAGTAAATCTAGTATATCATATCCCTGTACAATGAGGATATGTGAGGTCAATTATATATTTCGGGTTTTACGCCTGCATCAGCACCATTTCGGGCTATATCGCCGGCGGGCAGTTTACCTAACAACACCTTTCCTGGGCAGGCTCCAGCAGTTAACCAGTACTTGGATGCACCAACCTCCGTAAGAAACTGCCAACTTTTTCATATAAATGAGACACGGCCTGAGCGGGGCTCGAACCCGTGACCATCAGTGATGACAGGTTACAGTGGTATACAAGTCAGCGACCTAAACCACTCGAACACGGAGGCGGACCATGTGAGGTCAAGCAAACCATATCAGACATATCATATCCCTTTCTTCTTTCTAGCATAATTATATGTACCTGAATTTTATGCTCGCCCACCACAAATCCGAGCACAGCCGTACCATTCGCATTATCTTCGATATTTACAACGGTACTCGAGTCTATCTTGAGATCACTGCTAACATCCGCACTATGTCTAAAGTCATCGGTTTCTAAATCCTCGACACGCTTGTATTCGCTGTTACCTAACTGAATAATAGATCCCTTCATAAAATGGGGAGGATAGTGTAAATGAGGAGTACGCCCGAATGCCGACTCCATACTGGATTGACCACTCTCCGCGACTCGAGAAACTTGCCGCTCGTCCTTATCCATTCCTGAAGGTTCAATTTTAGTTCGCTTAATTAAAGGTTCATCTGTATTTGTGAAAGCACTGTGTTGAGTGGTTCCTAACGGAACAGCACTAGTTGAATCTGACGGTCGTAAAATTCTGTGTTTTAAACTACCTTCTCTACCAGATGGTATTTTATAATAGTCCTGGGGGTCACGACCTTGACTCGGAGATTCTCGTAAATTGGAGGCAAAAGAAACCCCGGCTGGTTCTGTAAAACCAAACGGCACAGAAAAAGAATGTTTTTCATCTTTAATAACACCGGTGCTATATCGTCTTTTATCTAATTCGGTTTCACGCCTATATTTATTTTCCTCACGCTCATGCGTACTCATATTGGCATTCGCGATGTATGTTTTGCCGCCAGGTGATGTTGACCGTGGCATGTGTAGTGAATACTGTCTGAGAACACCAGCACTGGTCGCACTTCCATATGGCGATCGTGGAACTTGCGACTGTGCCGCATGTGTCCCCATGCTCTGTAACACAGCTGAACATGGTCCGAATTGTGGATCTAGTGCTCCGTGCATTACGCCTGTGCTGTACCCTGGGTACTGACTGTAATATGCACTGAATGGTCCCAGGCCAGACCCATGCGATCCTGTTACGTACAATGGAGAATATGGACCGACTGCTGAAGAACCAGCAGCGGTTGTGAACGTGGTTCCGTATCGACCGGTTTCAGGCACAGATTGTGGTGGCCGAAAGACACTTGCGAGAGTAACTTGAGGACCAGCCCCGACTGTTCTTGCAACAATACTATGGGAACCAATATCATGCAACGCAACTCCTCCAGTCCCCCCTAAACGTCCCAATAACATCCCCTCAGCGGCCGCGACCTGAGGCTGCGACTGACCTTGACCCCCTGAACCATCTGACAAGTGACTTAAATTATTGTTGCCTCCGCCAGAAGAGCCGGTCATTCTATTCCTGTCATAGCCATTAGATCCCGACATTCGCCAGCCACTGTCAACATCATTTCCAGCAAATTTCAAATTGTCGTCTGCACATTTAGTTTGAAAATTAGAATTTAGAGCAAATTTCAAATTGTCGTCTACAGATTTAGTTTGAAAATTGGAATTAATATCTCTTTTTAAATGTTCAGTGTCTACATTAATGTCGCTATGAACAGATGCAGCTCCTAGTAGAGCAGCTTTCAGCAATTCCCCTTTGTCACTCCTGCCTATCTTGGAATTAAACAGTACATCAGACGAAGGGCCATGCCTGTTCAGTACATTATCTACTAACGATCTGCCTAGAGTTTTGATGTTGGCTTCGCTGCCGGCTGCTTCTCGACTGAAGTTTACACACTGTGTCCAGGTGACGGAAGTACCTGTCTTTGTCCATCCACAGTCATCGCTAGGGGGTGTTGTTGATGTCACAGAACACTCACTAGGAGGCGTTGCTGAAGCCACAGAACACTCACTAGGGGGCGTAGGCGATGTGAACGACTCTGAACACAACAGAGATTCTTCTCCTGAAAGTAAATATAAGTTGTTTGTAATTACTCTTATTTTATCATTGCACCAATTAACTATGCTCATAATTATAGTGACTTTCCAGTTGTATGAATTAGTTCCGGTTCCATGCACAGCAAGCAAATAAATGCACAGCAAGCAAAAAAATGCACAGCAAGCAAAAAAAACTCACAGCAAGCAAAATAATGCACAGCAAGCAAAAAAACTCACAGCAAGCAAAATAATGCATAGCAAGCAAACGATTTGCATGAAACTATGCAATATGAATGTTATCACATCCATATAAGAAAAACTACCCTAGCCGCTGCAGAATGGCGGCAATGGTTCTTTTAGTTCATACAAATTTATAGTAGTTTGTATTGCGAAACAAGTTCTTACAACTTATATTAATCACTCTTGAGATCTGATTCCTGATGGAATCCATCGCCACGAGGTAGAGGCAACATGGAATCTAAATACCTTGCCTAAGGGCACAACCGTAATGGCTCCAGCGGGGCTCAAACTCCAGACCTTTCACACCTGAAGTGAACGCGCTACCACTGCACTATCACGAATGGTTATTTTAGTTTTTAGAATCTATTACAACTTATATTAATCACTCACGAAATCTCACTGATGGAATCCCCATCGCTATGATGGCGAGAGAGAGGAGGAAACGTGAAATTTAAATGCCTTGCCAAAGGGCACAATCGTAACGACTTCAGCGGGGCTCAAATTCCGGGCCTTTTGCACCTGAAGCGACTTCCACTTATATGAATTGTGATAGAGACGTACCCCACCCACCTCTCAAGCACAGGTGAGAGACAGCTGGGCAGTATCACAGACTTTTTGCGATCTAGCTGGATAGCTACCTACCTCACTAGTGAGGATGAGCAGATTTGTCACAGTACACTGTTATTCACTTGGTCGGTGTTAAGCGAAAACCATTATTTGTAGGTAGACAGTACCTTAACCCTTAACCTGCAAATCACGACTAAAGTGGCTTTTGCAAACATCATAGAGCCAGATCAGACAAAACATTCTGTCTGATCTGGCTCTATGGTGTTTGCTATGGATAGTGGAGCTAAGACACTTATCTGAATAGCAAACAACATAGATCCTGATCAGACGCGCCATTATGGCGCGGCTGATCTGGATCTATGTTGTTTGCACAATCCGTCCAATTTATGCAGCGGGTTAACAATATTTAATTGTTTATTTTGTTATTAAACGGTATATATACGGTACCTAACCCCATATAATATTTTTGACATAAATTATGTTTTTGTTTATCCAATGAGGGAATATCATAGTATCGTTATTATTTTTTATATGTGAGTTATTCCAAAGTATCTGCGTTTTTATGTGTTGGGGGTCTTTGTCATAGTTGATTTTGCTCCATGCTATCAAAATTTCTTTTAAAAATGTACTTGTAATTTTTAATTTCATTATGTCTCTTGTTGTTATATTACTTCGAAATAAAAGCCATCCGCCTATTTTTTGTAGCTGTTTATTTATTATAAATTTCCATGCACATTTATTCGACACATTGATTATTCTTTTGATCCAACTGGATTTGATGGAGTTTAGAAATAACTTGATATCAATCATGTTTAACCCATTCAACCCCAAGTAACTGACATGGACTGGTGCGTGATATTTTCAGACCAATAAATTAATAAGAAAATTACCTTTGGACCAGTTCATTTATCAAAATGGGTAATTTTATCTAAAAATAGTAATAATTATTACTGGCAAAAAAGTGCAGATCCTGATGAGACGGCTCATCACGAGCCGGCTCATCTGGATCTACACTTTTCATAAGCCTATTTAGAGGCCTGTGGGGTTGAAAGGGTTAAACCTACACCAAAACCCTATCCTCCAAACAAAACTACAAGAATTAACATCCTATGCAACAAGAGACATCATTTTAAACCAAGAGACATCAAATCGTCCTTGTTCATACAACATAACACAAACATCAATTAACCCTTTGCACGCTAGAGGCAGATAAAATCTCTTTTGCAATCAGTCTCTATGCTGTTTGCTATTTGGATAGTGGAGTTAAAACACTTGGCTGAATAGCAAACAACTTAGATTCTGATCAGGCGTAATGCCGAGGCTGATCTGGATCTATGTTGTTTTCAAATGTGATTTTATTCACTCAGCAGGCAAAAGATTAAAATACATAAATGCGAGTTGTGTTTCCTATTGATTCGTTTTTGACATGGTTACTTAGTTACCTTGTTTCTGATGTTTTCTTTATTTCCATTAATTCATACCCAATAAAGTTATAAACTATGATAAATAAACATTCCGAACACAGATACCAAATAAAAATGTTACACTTCACAGTTTTAAATCACATCACATAAAATTGCCAGCGTACACAAAATGTAGTAAGCTATTTTTAAATCCAACGAAATAAACCCCATGTACACACACTGTATAATTTACTATCTGCAGTGAGATCATACGATGAATTTGGTATGTTATAGTAAATTATCCACGGTATCAAACATAATTACCTGAATGAGTTGACATTTATTTCACCTGCGTACACAGCAACACTAGCTTAAGTCACCCATTCATAACCATGTCCCCAAGCTTATCACAGTCATCAGTTACCGCAGTTTACCTATCAACTGATTATTTTACAAATTTTATTTTTCAAAATTACCTGTTGATGAATGTTATATGTTGACCCTACAAACTTATACGAGGCAATTAGTTATTACAGCAATATTACATGACCTATCCCTATGTTATATCAATATCCCTATGCGATCAAAATGAGGACAAACATTAACCATAATCTGGCTCTATGCTGTTTGCCAAAGCAACGTTAGGGTTAGTTTAAACTTTATTTATTTTACAACGATTGCGAAGCAAGTTTTAACAACTGATATTAATCACTCTCGTTGGCGCGGATGAAAGCGTATATGTGGTCATGCGTGTGGGAGGAATCCGGAGTACCCGGAAAAAACCCACCTGTCCGATCTGACGATCGAACCCGGGTTGCATTGGTGAGAAGCGAGCGCGTTAACCACTAGGCTAATCGGACAGCCTAAACGAAGATGTGTTGTTGTGTATTTTATTGCATGTTTATTGACCATCGGCCCAGAAACATTGGGGAGACGCCTCCAGACAATTATTGGTCAATTGCTGTTTGGAGCAACGGTTATTATCAAATAGCACCGATCCATGAGACGTCGGTATATAGTCACAACCGAAAGACTGGTAGTATTATCATACAGCACCGATCCATGAGACGTCGGTATATAGTCACAATCGAAAGACTGGTAGTATTATCATATAGCACCGATCCATGAGACGTCGGTATATAGTCACAACCGAAAGACTGGTAGTATTATCATATAGCACCGATCCATGAGACGTCGGTATATAGTCACAACCGAAAGATTGGTAGTATTATCATATAGCACCGATCCATGAGACGTCGGTATATAGTCACAACCGAAAGACTGGTAGTATTATCATATAGCACCGATCCATGAGACGTCGGTATATAGTCACAACCGAAAGACTGGAAGTATTATCATATAGCACCGATCCATGAGACGTCGGTATATAGTCACAACCGAAAGACTGGTAGTATTATCATATAGCACCGATCCATGAGACGTCGGTATATAGTCACAACCGAAAGACGAAGTATTATCATATAGCACCGATCCATGAGACGTCGGTATATAGTCACAACCTAAAGACTGGTAGTATTATCAAATAGCACCGATCCACGAGACGTCGGTATATAGTCACAACCTAAAGACTGGTAGTATTATCAAATAGCACCGATCCACGAGACGTCGGTATAGTGTCACAACCGAAAGACTGGTAGTATTATCATATAGCACCGATCCACGAGACGTCGGTATATAGTCACAACCGAAAGACTGGTAGTATTATCATATAGCACCGATCTACGAGATGTCGGTATATAGTCACAACCGAAAGACTGGTAGTATTATCATATAGCACCGATCCACGAGACGTCAGTATATAGTCACAACCTAAAGACTGGTAGTATTATCATATAGCACCGATCCACGAGACGTCGGTATAGTCACAACCGAAAGACTGGTAGTATTATCATATAGCACCGATCCACGAGACGTCGGTATATAGTCACAACCAAAAGATGGTAGTATTATCATATAGCGGTGATCCGAGACGTCGGTATATAGTCACAACCGAAAGACTGGTGTATTATCATATAGCACCGATCCGGGTGGTTTGTGGTGGTGTTTTTTGCACGGACGTCGGTATATAGTCACAACCGAAAGACTGGTAGTATTATCATATAGCACCGATCTACGAGATGTCGGTATATAGTCACAACCGAAAGACTGGTAGTATTATCATATAGCACCGATCCACGAGACGTCGGTATATAGTCACAACCGAAAGACTGGTAGTATTATCAAATAGCACCGATCCACGAGACGTCGGTATATAGTCACAACCGAAAGACTGGTAGTATTATCATATAGCACCAATCCACGAGACGTCGGTATATAGTCACAACCGAAAGACTGGTAGCATTATCATATAGCACCGATCCACGAGACGTCGGTATATAGTCACAACCGAAAGACTGGTAGTATTATCATATAGCACCGATCCACGAGACGTCAGTATATAGTCACATTCCCATAGGTGGTCTTAACCCTTAAAATGCTGATTAAATTGAAAGGAATGTACACACATAGATCCAGATCAGCCTTGGCGTAGTGCATATGGGTTAGTGTTTGGTTTCGTTATAGGGTTAGTTTTAGGGTTGGATTATGTTCGTCTTTTCAATTATGGACAAAACATGTTGAGCACAAAACAAAAAAGGTTGCGCCGCCAACTATTTTTAGCCAAATCACAAAATTTAGCACAGTATTTGTTTTTTTGTTGCAACTGGCGCCATTGACAACCGACATCAGGAACAATGCACGTTCTGTGGATGCATCCGGTCTAGCTCTATGCTGTTTGCGAAAGCAACTTTAGTTTAATTGTGATTAGCAGGTTACAGGTTAGTTAATACGCAGGCTCCACTGTAGCTGTAATCTTCATGAACTTTACACTTTCATGTACAACAACTGTCGCCATTCAATCAATTAGTCACAGAACAGATCAATTAAAAGCCTAAATAGCTGTATTACTCACAATAAAGCACTAGAGTCCAAACCTATTCTCTGAAACCGCAGGGTTCACCTATGGTCACATCCTGTTTATAATCAATTCCACTTCTATACGATCTAGTTTAGTGTCGCTTTTACAAATATCCATGAATAACTTATTCAGCGCAAAGCAGACCAAAGAACGACTACTATAAATCTATAAATAAGCTGATCAGACATCTTGTACAATACACTGCGGAGATTTATCATTATGCACTCAACTATAAACCCGATTGATACAATATTACAAATACATTTCGAGTTAACCTTTGATCAGATGATTCAATAACTAGTAGAGATATGTCAACACAGTAGCACACTGTCAATTACTCTGGTGAATGGATGAGAATCAATCAAATCAGTTTAATTGTCATTAAAAAGACAGCACTTACTGGGTAAATAGAGACATGTATGTAATGGATGGATCATTACAGAGTATCTCTAGTATATACGGGTACACCACAAGGCCTCGGCTGATTACCGCTCACTGCTCACCAATGCAACCCGGCTTCGATCGTTAGACCAGGAGGTATGCGAGATCGTACATTGTACATAGTATCTCTAGTATATATACCACAAGGCCTCGGCTGATTACCGCTCACTGCTCACCAATGCAACCCGGCTTCGATCGTTAGACCAGGAGGTATGCGAGATCGTACATTGTACATAGTATCTCTAGTATTTGGATATACCACAAGGCCTCGGCCGATTACCGCTCACTGCTCACCAATGCAACCCGGCTTCGATCGTTAGACCAGGAGGTATGCGAGATCGTACATTGTACCTCTAGTATATATACCACAAGGCCTCGGCTGATTACCGCTCACTGCTCACCAATGCAACCCGGCTTCGATCGTTAGACCAGGAGGTATGCGAGATCGTACATTGTACATAGTATCTCTAGTATATATACCACAAGGCCTCGGCTGATTACCGCTCACTGCTCACCAATGCAACCCGGCTTCGATCGTTAGACCAGGAGGTATGCGAGATTGTACATAGTATCTCTAGTATATATACCACAAGGCCTCGGCCGATTACCGCTCACTGCTCACCAATGCAACCCGGCTTCGATCGTTAGACCAGGAGGTATGCGAGATCGTACATTGTACATAGTATCTCTAGTATATATACCACAAGGCCTCGGCCGATTACCGCTCACTGCTCACCAATGCAACCCGGCTTCGATCGTTAGACCAGGAGGTATGCGAGATCGTACATTGTACATAGTATCTCTAGTATATATACCACAAGGCCTCGGCTGATTACCGCTCACTGCTCACCAATGCAACCCGGCTTCGATCGTTAGACCAGGAGGTATGCGAGATCGTACATTGTACATAGTATCTCTAGTATATATACCACAAGGCCTCGGCCGATTACCGCTCACTGCTCACCAATGCAACCCGGCTTCGATCGTTAGACCAGGAGGTATGCGAGATCGTACATTGTACATAGTATCTCTAGTATATATACCACAAGGCCTCGGCCGATTACCGCTCACTGCTCACCAATGCAACCCGGCTTCGATCGTTAGACCAGGAGGTATGCGAGATCGTACATTGTACATAGTATCTCTAGTATATATACCACAAGGCCTCGGCTGATTACCGCTCACTGCTCACCAATGCAACCCGGCTTCGATCGTTAGACCAGGAGGTATGCGAGATCGTACATTGTACATAGTATCTCTAGTATATATACCACAAGGCCTCGGCCGATTACCGCTCACTGCTCACCAATGCAACCCGGCTTCGATCGTTAGACCAGGAGGTATGCGAGATCGTACATTGTACATAGTATCTCTAGTATATATACCACAAGGCCTCGGCTGATTACCGGTCGCTGCTCACCAATGCAACCCGCTTCGATCGTTAGACCAGGAGGTATGCGAGATCGTACATTGTACATAGTATCTCTAGTATATATACCACAAGGCCTCGGCCGATTACCGGTCGCTGCTCACCAATGCAACCCGGCTTCGATCGTTAGACCAGGAGGTATGCGAGATCGTACATTGTACATAGTATCTCTAGTATATATACCACAAGGCCTCGGCTGATTACCGGTCGCTGCTCACCAATGCAACCCGCTTCGATCGTTAGACCAGGAGGTATGCGAGATCGTACATTGTACATAGTATCTCTAGTATATATACCACAAGGCCTCGGCCGATTACCGGTCGCTGCTCACCAATGCAACCCGGCTTCGATCGTTAGACCAGGAGGTATGCGAGATCGTACATTGTACATAGTATCTCTAGTATATATACCACAAGGCCTCGGCCGATTACCGGTCGCTGCTCACCAATGCAACCCGGCTTCGATCGTTAGACCAGGAGGTATGCGAGATCGTACATTGTACATAGTATCTCTAGTATATATACCACAAGGCCTCGGCCGATTACCGGTCGCTGCTCACCAATGCAACCCGGCTTCGATCGTTAGACCAGGAGGTATGCGAGATCGTACATTGTACATAGTATCTCTAGTATATATACCACAAGGCCTCGGCCGATTACCGCTCACTGCTCACCAATGCAACCCGGCTTCGATCGTTAGACCAGGAGGTATGCGAGATCGTACATTGTACATAGTATCTCTAGTATATATACCACAAGGCCTCGGCCGATTACCGGTCGCTGCTCACCAATGCAACCCGGCTTCGATCGTTAGACCAGGAGGTATGCGAGATCGTACATTGTACATAGTATCTCTAGTATATATACCACAAGGCCTCGGCCGATTACCGGTCGCTGCTCACCAATGCAACCCGGCTTCGATCGTTAGACCAGGAGGTATGCGAGATCGTACATTGTACATAGTATCTCTAGTATATATACCACAAGGCCTCGGCCGATTACCGCTCACTGCTCACCAATGCAACCCGGCTTCGATCGTTAGACCAGGAGGTATGCGAGATCGTACATTGTACATAGTATCTCTAGTATATATACCACAAGGCCTCGGCCGATTACCGGTCGCTGCTCACCAATGCAACCCGGCTTCGATCGTTAGACCAGGAGGTATGCGAGATCGTACATTGTACATAGTATCTCTAGTATATATACCACAAGGCCTCGGCCGATTACCGCTCACTGCTCACCAATGCAACCCGGCTTCGATCGTTAGACCAGGAGGTATGCGAGATCGTACATTGTACATAGTATCTCTAGTATATATACCACAAGGCCTCGGCCGATTACCGGTCGCTGCTCACCAATGCAACCCGGCTTCGATCGTTAGACCAGGAGGTATGCGAGATCGTACATTGTACATAGTATCTCTAGTATATATACCACAAGGCCTCGGCCGATTACCGGTCGCTGCTCACCAATGCAACCCGGCTTCGATCGTTAGACCAGGAGGTATGCGAGATCGTACATTGTACATAGTATCTCTAGTATATATACCACAAGGCCTCGGCCGATTACCGCTCACTGCTCACCAATGCAACCCGGCTTCGATCGTTAGACCAGGAGGTATGCGAGATCGTACATTGTACATAGTATCTCTAGTATATATACCACAAGGCCTCGGCCGATTACCGGTCGCTGCTCACCAATGCAACCCGGCTTCGATCGTTAGACCAGGAGGTATGTGAGATCGTACGGTGGTCACCAGATTGGATAGGTGCGTTTTCTCTGGTTTCCTCCCACCGAATGACCACATATACGCTTTCATCTGAGCTTACGAGACTAGTTAATACAAGATGGCCATTATGGTCAAGTATCGCTTACCTGACTTAATTTTTACCCAGGTCACCATTTTAACAACATTTACCAAAATAAGACAGGTGGTTTGTGAGAAGATGTTTGAAGAAATTGTGTTATATTCAGGGCTCGACAAATCCACTCATCCGCTCGTATTTACGAGTGACTTTTCGATCTGGACGAGTAGAAATTCCAAGTCGCTTGCCCAGTCGGACGAGTGAAAATTTCAGCTAAATATCCAATACAAATCGAAGGAACAAAATAAAATAATATCCGTTTTACTTTCTTCGGAATGACTACCAGGCGTGATAATGGGAAATCACCGAGGATATTTTAATGTGTTTATGCTGCCATATAATTACATTTATTAATAAATTAAAGTGCAATTCTGATGATTTTTAATTTTCCTAAAATACATGGGACGAGTGATAGTCCAATCTGGACGAGTGGGACAGTGGTATCACTCGCCCAGTAGGACGAGTAAGAAATTAAACATTTGTTGAGGCCTGCTATTTAGATGGTGGCCATCTTTTATTCGCGACAACCTCCAATTTAACAAATCTGAAAAGGCTATCAACCCAATGGTTAACTGAGGAGAATATGTTTGAAAATGCTCACAGCCGCCGGATAACAGACGACAGACAGACGACAGACAGACATATTGAGGGAACAATACATCACATGAGTAATAATTTGCTTGTTTCACAATTGTTGTAAAATAAATATTATGTTATATTTATATTTCGGGTTTTACGCCTGCATCAGCACCATTTTGGGCTATATCGCCGGCGGGCAGTTTACCTAACAACACCTTTCCTGGGCAGGCTCCAGCGGTTAACCAGCACTTGGGTGCACCAACCTCTGTAAGAAACTGCCAACTTTTTCATATAAATGAGACACGGTCTGAGCGGGCTCGAACCCGTGACCATCAGTGATGATAGGTTACAGTGGTATACAAGTCAGCGACCGTTTAACCACTCGACCACGGAGGCGGACTGTAAAATAAATAATGTTTATACTTTAAACACCGTCACAGTTATCTCTCCTCTTGCAGTGTTCACTGTGAATATAGATAGCTATAGGACAACTATGTCTTTTCTTTCCCATTATTCATATGCATTAAATGAACTAGCATGTATCAATATATTCCATCAATCACAGACTTCCTTATGTTACATTCTGCAATGACCAATGATTCAAGAACTGATCTGCAATGAACAATCATTCAATTATGAACTGCTCTGATTCAGACAATGGTTTCAAGAACTGCCCTGCATCGAACAATAGGTTCAAGAACTGCTCTACATTGAACAATGGGTTCAAGAACTGCTCTACATCAAACAATGGTTCAAGAACTGCTCTACATCAGACAATAGGTTCAAGAACTGCTCTGCATCGAACAATGGGTTCAAGAACTGCTCTACATCAGACAATAGGTTCAAGAACTGCTCTACATCGAACAATGGGTTCAAGAACTGCTCTACATCAGACAATAGGTTCAAGAACTGCTCTGCATCGAACAATGGTTCCAGAACTGCTCTTCATCGAACAATGGTTCAAGAACTGCTCTACATCGAACAATGAGTTCAAGAACTGCTCTGCATCGAACAATAGTTCAAGAACTGCTCTGCATCGAACAATAGTTCAAGAACTGCTCTGCATCGAACAATAGTTCAAGAACTGCTCTACATCGAACAATCAGACAATGGTTCAAGAGCTGCTCTACATCGAACAATAGTTCAAGAACTGCTCTACATCAGACAATAGGTTCAAGAACTGCTCTGCATCGAACAATAGTTCAAGAACTGCTCTACATCAGACAATAGGTTCAAGAACTTATTAAACAGATCTGTTGCAGAGTAGGTCACACATATTACAACAAGTCCACCCACACATCACACAATAGTCACAAATAGACTTTCTGAACATGTCACCAAACATCATAAAGCCCCTCCATTATCTCTTTCAACAGACAACAGCAAAGTTGTCGGAAACATTGCATTTTTTGTCCACTTTAAAATTCAAATCTAGGAATGTTAATGGTTTGGTTGGTTATCTTTATATTAAAATGGCTAAAATATATATGTCTAGGAAATTAAATCTTAAGATAAATTTGGTTTTTTTGGGTGATATTCAAGAAACTGCTGTTTTTTCAAAGCAAAGAATTTTAACCTATTATATCATAATATGTATATTCATGGATGCAAATGTCATCAGCTTCAAAATGGCATACATGTGACAATATCTAGAGCCAAAGTGGGGAGTGGGGGTGGGGGATGGGATGGTGGGGGATTTTAGTAAGGGAGATTGGAATGAGGGCGGATGATTTGGGGCATAAAACAAAAAAATCTCATTCCTGGAGGACATTTAAAATATTTATGGAACAGAGAAGGAAAGGTCGAGGTTCGTTAGAAGGGGGGTTCGTTAGAAGGGGAATTTGTTTTGTGAAAACAGCTTATTTTAAAGACATGTGTACTCTGTGCAGTGGGTGAGACTCCCATTCTGAATAGGGACACCTTGACTGCAAAATCAATTCATACTCAGCATGATTTCTACCCATTTCTATTTTGCAATGAAATTTTGTTTTTGTACAATACACATTGCTGTTTGTCTTTTAATTAACCCAATTAATGGATGAAATTATCTAAATATCGCTCTATCATACTCTATGTTATACAGTCAAACCTGTGTTAGTGGTCACCTCTATGTTATACAGTCAAACCTGTGTTAGTGGTCACCTCTATTATACAGTCAAACCTGTGTTAGTGGTCACCTCTATTATACAGTCAAACCTGTGTTAGTGGTCACCTCTATTATACAGTCAAACCTGTGTTAGTGGTCACTTTTATTATACAGTCAAATCTGTGTTAGTGGTCACCTCTAATATAGTCAAACCCGATTCACATCAAAAATTGAAAGCTTAGGAAATCAGGAACGCTAAAATACGGTCGTTGAGGAGTATGGTCTTGTCTTTAACATAATTAGAGTCTCAATTATTTTAAAGCAAGCCATGATGCCAGGCACCAGGTAGGTAGGCAATTAAACTGTTGGCTAGTTTAATTATTATTCTACATAATCTACATATATTTATAGTATATAAGCCGAAAACATATCCAATATGTAAAATATTGGACTGTGTGAAGCGCGTAGCTCCGAAGACAGTACCAATATTTTACATATTGGATCCGTTTGAGGCTTATATCATACTTAAAACACACACTTATATAACAAGATCCTATTAATTAAAATTGTTAATTTCGTACATGTACACGTAGTATGTAACATAATACTCTGGCTTTTTGACAGCAGTCCAATATTAATAATTATAAACAATTCTAGCACTCATTATAAAACTGATCTAATTAATACATTCTCACACGACTCCATTATGCACACAGACACACAAACACACACAAACACATCTGCACAATGCATGCCACTCCATCAAATATATACAGTCTGATTAATACTGATTACATAATGTCGAAAAGATCAGCAAATCATTGTGTGAATACATGTATTCCTATGCGAACCATATTGTGTGTGTTTTACGTTTATTTATCGTCGCTACCGGTTGCCCATATGAGCGAAGCCTCCTGAAGAGATTAGTTATTTTAGATTTAGGAGGGTAGTGCATGATACAGACAGAGACACATTCCAGAATCTCCTCTGGTTCTTTTACGTGCACGGTGTAAAGCACCGACACGAGACCTCGGTTTGATGTCCCATCTGAAAGATTGTTAATTTTATTAGGGTCAGACAGGGGATCGAACCTGCGATCCCTGGATTACCAGTCCAGCATGTTACCACTGGACTACATATCCGTCTGCACAATGCATATGCTAATTAGTACTAACTACTGTACACATGACAATAATATGTAGCAGCACTGCGTATTCTTAATGACATTTCCTTGGTTGAAGATCTAACAGAACTTCGCTATTCATTTACCACCTAATTGCTTTTTTAATACCTATTTAAACAACCTAGGCAAACTGCCAACATGCATAACTGGGTTCTAAAGTAAGTTCTATTCATTGGTGAATGAGCCATTAACATTTACAAGTTCTTTCATAAGGATCAGGAAATCTGAAACTCAAATTCATTGGAAGTAACCAAAACACAGTTGACATTTGTTTAAGTATTATCTATAGTAACATAATGTGTAACCTGATACAACAACAGTAAACTGTACTGTACTGTGAAAACTGATACAAATTGATTCCGTAAATCGAAAACCTGAAGGCGAATTTTAGTTACAATTCATTTTTTAGTTCCGTTGTATCTATTTATCATAGTAAATGTCGTTTGTTGCATCAACTTTCCTCGGCTGGTAACATCGCCTACAGCAAAATCACACTAAATGGTTTAACACTTAACCTGCCAATCACAACTAAAGTCTCTTTACCAAACATCATACAGCCAGATCACACGGCACAGAAAGTGTGATCAGGATCTATACTGTTTGCTATTCGGATAGTGGAGCCAAAACAATTGATCTGAATAGCAAACAACATAGATCCTGATCAGACTTTGTGCTACACCGCGGCTGATCTGGATCTATATTGTTTGCACATTCCATCCAATTTATTCGGCAGGATATGGGTTAATTGCTTCCAGTTAATGGTTAATTGCTGCCAGGACAGTGTAAGTGTATTACAAGAGAATAAAGGCACGACACAATGAGAAAGATGAAACATAAAATTTATGTTCCCCAGAAATGTGCCGTTGACAGGTCTCCTTGAGAGAAGCGGTTATATGAACTATTAATTTGTTGTTTGTATTCGCACCAATGGATTATGTCAGATGGCGACTCCAGCTATTACTGGTGACGGGAATTATGTCAGGCACCCGGGAAGAACCACCGTCCTTCTGCATGCAAACCGGATAGTTTTCTCACATGTTAGACTACGACCCCCCCCCATCCCACCCCCCTCCCACCCCGGATTCAAAGCTACAGAGGTGAAGGGCAAGTAATTTGAAGTCAACAACCTCAACCACTCAGCCATGGAGGCAATTATATGAACTATTCAATAATCTAGATTAGATGCACAAGTGAAGCAAATCTTCACTCAAACATCTCCTTCAAATACACACATGATAACTGAATGGATTGAGTTACTTATGGATGATAACTGAATGGATTGAGATACTTATGGATGATAACTGAATGGATTGAGTTACTTATGGATGATAACTGAATGGATTGAGATACTTATGGATGATAACTGAATGGATTGGGTTACTTATGGATGATAACTGACTGGATTGAGTTACTTATGGATGATAACTGAATGTATTGAGTTACTTATGGATGATAACTGAATGTATTGAGTTACTTATGGATGATAACTGAATGTATTGAGTTACTTATGGATGATAACTGAATGTATTGAGTTACATATGGATGATAACTGAATGTATTGAGTTACCTATGGATGATAACTGAATGGATTGAGTTACTTATGGATGATAACTGAATGGATTGAGTTACTTATGGATGATAACTGAATGGATTGAGATACCTATAGATGATAACTGAATGGATTGAGATACCAATAGATGATAACTGAATGGATTGAGAAACTGCTGGATGATAACTGAATGGATTGAGTTACTTATGGATGATAACTGACTGGATTGAGTTACATATGGATGATAACTGAATGGATTGAGTTACTTATGGATGATAACTGAATGGATTGAGTTACTTATGGATGATAACTGAATGGATTGAGTTACTTATGGATGATAACTGAATGGATTGAGTTACTTATGGATGATAACTGACTGGATTGAGTTACTTATGGATGATAACTGAATGGATTGAGAAACTGCTGGATGATAACTGAATGGATTGAGTTACTTATGGATGATAACTGAATGGATTGAGAAACTGCTGGATGATAACTGACTGGATTGAGTTACTTATGGATGATAACTGAATGGATTGAGAAACTGCTGGATGATAACTGAATGGATTGAGATACTTATGGATGATAACTGAATGGATTGAGATACTTATGGATGATAACTGACTGGATTGAGATACTTATGGATGATAACTGAATGGATTGAGTTACTTATGGATGATAACTGAATGGATTGAGATACTTATGGATGATAACTGAATGGATTGAGTTACTGCTGGGTGATCATTGAATGATTTGAGATCCTGCTGGATGATTAACTGCTAAATGTGTGTATTGTGCTTGATATTTATGCCTCATTCCATATAGCTTGACACAGGTCAATAACACAGATGCTGGTGCTGACATTTGAAATCAGAGAGAGTATAGTATGTATTACTTGGAATGCAAGTACTTTACTCAATACCATGTGATATTCAATATGCCACCATTATTGGATCAAACATGTAGACAAACAATATCCCAGATACTTGTGTCGACATCTGAAATATACATCCATTCTAGATTCCCAATATGTTGTTGTGTATGTGGGTCACCTCCATTAAGCAACCACAGTTTCCGGATTCCCAATACGTTGTTGTGTTAGTGGTCACATCCAGTGTTCATTCCAGGATGAGAACTTGATGGGGCCCATGGTCCCAAGAGGCAAAATATTAGGGGCCATTTTGAACAAATAGGGGCCATGACCAAAAAAATATTCTAGGACCAGAATTCAAATGCGAAACCAAATAAAAATGGATCTTTATTCTTGCCACTATATCCATTTACAGATAATATGCTGTTGGCTGATCGCATGGTTTCTGCATGGATGCGTTTTCGCACTGTCTGTTTGTTGTATGTTCAACTGTCCGCCTCCGTGGTCGAGTGGTTAAGGTCGCTGACTTGTATACCACTGTAACCTATCATCACTGATGGTCACGGGTTCGAGCCCCGCTCAGGCCGTGTCTCATTTATATGAAAAAGTTGGCAGTTTCTTACGGAGGTTGGTGCACCCAAGTACTGGTTAACCGCTGGAGCCTGCCCAGGAAAGGTGTTGTTAAGTAAACTGCCCGCCGGCGATATAGCCCAAAATGGTGCTGATGCAGGCGTAAAACCCGAAATATAAAAATATAACATATCAGTAATAGACAGTCCATTAATAGGCAGTGCACTTTATTGATACGGTTACCAGAGACTATGATGGACAATACAGTCAAATCTGCCGAATAAATTGGACGGAATGGTGCAAACAACATAGATCCAGATCAGGTGCGGTGTAACACAGCGTCTGATGAGGATCTATATGGTTGTTGTTTGCTATTCAGACAAGTGCTTTAGTTCCACTATCCCAATAGCTAACAGCAAAGAGCCGGATCAGATGGCACGTTCTGTACCGTTTGATTGATCGGATTGATCTGGCTCTACGCTGTTTGCAAAAGCAAATTTAGTTGTGATTGGTAGGTTAAGGGTTAAAGCAGCCACCTGTGCTATGCAGCCACTGTTCATCACTCCCTTGGCTGGCTGCCTAAGACAGTTATGTTTGACTGAATAACTATAGCTGGGTTTGAATAGATAAAGCCTACCTTGTATGCTATTCAGAGTCTCTGACATAACCTATATCTGACCAATAGAAATGATTGTTCCAACTACCAAAGAGACTTCAGTTCATCCAATCAGCATCAAGGGATTTTCAATTTTTTTTCAAACTTATCTCGACTCTTCCAGGTTGTCTAATTTGGCTGAGCGTACATGCAATCAAAACCGAGGGATTTCATAAATTATGTTATGTTATATTTCGGGTTTTACGCCTGCATAAGCACCATTTCGGGCTATATCGCCGGCGGGCAGTTTACCTAACAACACCTTTCCTGAGCAGGCTCCAACGGTTAACCAGTACTTGGGTGCACCAACCTCCGTAAGAAACTGCCAACTTTTTCATATAAATGAGACACGGTCTGAACGGGGCTCGAACCCGTGACCATCAGTGATGATAGGTTACAGTGGTATACAAGTCAGCGACATTAACCACTCGACCACGGAGGCGGACAATTTCATATATTCTACCAGACTTATTTCCATATTGTTACAAAAACAAAATTCCCAATTTCAATATAGTGATTTCACAGAGAGATAATAAATGCACATGGACTAGAAGTCAGTTAGATATAATACGTTTAACCTATTCAACACCAAGTAACTCACATGGACTGGTCCATGATATTCATAAACCAATAAATGAATCAAAAAATCACATTTGGACAAGTTCATCAAAATGGGTAATTATGTCTAAAAATAGTCATATCACTGGCAAAATGTGCAGATCCTGATGAGATGGCTCGTTTATGCCCCAAATTATCCGCCCTCATTCCAATCTCCCTTACTAAAATCCCCCACCATCCCATCCCCCACCCCCACTCCCCACTTTGGTTCTAGATATTGTCACATGTATGCCATTTTGAAGCTGATGACATTTGCATCCATGAATATACATATTATAATATAATAGGTTAAAATTCTTTGCTTTGAAAAAAACAGCAGTTTCTTGAATATCACCAAAAAAACCCAAATTTATCTTAAGATTTAATTTCCTAGACATATATATTTTAGCCATTTTAATATAAAGATAACCAACCAACCATTAACATTCCTAGATTTGAATTTTAAAGTGGACAAAAAATGCATTCGTTTCCGACAACAGCAAAGTTGTCTGTTGAAAGAGATAATGGAGGGGCTTTATGATGTTTGGTGACATGTTCAGAAAGTCTATTTGTGACTATTGTGTGATGTGTGGGTGGAATTGTTGTAATATGTCTGACCTACTCTGCAACAGATCTGTTTAATAAGTTCTTGAACCTATTGTCTGATGTAGAGCAGCTCTTGAACTATTGTTCGATGTAGAGCAGCTCTTGAACCATTGTCTGATTGTTCAATGTAGAGCAGCTCTTGAACCATTGTCTGATTGTTCAATGCAGAGCAGTTCTTGAACCCATTGTCTGATGCAGAGCAGTTCTTGAACCCATTGTTCGATGTAGAGCAGTTCTTGAACCCATTATTCGATGTAGAGCAGTTCTTGAACTATTGTCTGATGCAGAGCAGTTCTTGAACCCATTATTCGATGTAGAGCAGTTCTTGAACCCATTATTCGATGTAGAGCAGTTCTTGAACCTATTGTCTGATGTAGAGCAGTTCTTGAACCCATTGTTCGATGCAGAGCAGTTCTTGAACCTATTGTCTGATGTAGAGCAGTTCTTGAACCCATTATTCGATGCAGAGCAGTTCTTGAACCATTGTCTGATGCAGAGCAGTTCTTGAACCATTGTTCGATGCAGAGCAGTTCTTGAACCCATTATTCGATGTAGAGCAGTTCTTGAACCTATTGTCTGATGTAGAGCAGTTCTTGAACCTATTGTTCGATGCAGAGCAGTTCTTGAACCATTGTCTGATGTAGAGCAGTTCTGGATCTACACTTTTTGTAAGCCTATTTAGAGGTCTGTGGTGTTGAAAGGGTTAAACACAAAATAATTGCTGTGGCTGCTAACACTCCCACGTCCATATAATGCACCTAAATCTTATATAGCATAATACGACCTATGTAACACCTAGAATGTACATGTGCATAAGTGTGATACAGTATACACTAGACTATACAAGTCTTCCAAGGGGCATGCATATTCATGTAAAATTTTAACCATGGATTAAATAACACTTAGGTAGAATGGGATATATGTACTATTTTTATGCAAATTAGGTACAATGGGAAGTATGCAAATTAGGAAGCATATGATGTATGCAAATTATGCAGTATACAAATTAGAAAGCATGCAAATATGATGTATGCAAATTAGGAAGCATGGCCAATAAGGAAACATGGGAAGTATGCAAATTTGGAAGCAACTTACGAAGCATATGATGTATGCAAATTAGAAAGCATGCAAATATGATGAATGCAAATTAGGAAGCATGGGCCGTATGCAAATTTGGAAGCATGGTATGTATGCAAATTAGGCAGTATGAGAAGCATGCAACTGTGATATATGCAAATTAGGAAGCATGGGGATTATGCAAATTAGAAACCATGGGATGTTTGCAAATTAGGAAGCATAATTTATGATATATGCAAATTAGGGAGTGTGCAAATTAGAAAGCATGAGTAGCAGGCAAATAGGATGTATGTCGATTAGGAAGCATGGGTGTATGTATATTAGGAAACAGGGCCATGTGATGTATGAAATTAGAAACCTTTGGGCGGGGGTGCACAATTTGGTCCTAGGTGTAAATTTAGTGTACAAACAGGGTAAACTTTGAACTTTGTTTGAATTATATTTTTATTCTTTTGGTGAATATTGAAAATTAGATCTATAATTATGTGTATTCTAATGTATGTACAAATATGGTACACAGATATTTATGAATGTACAGTTCATCCAAACTTGAGATGACAAATCTGTCTGGTACAATAACATTGACAAATACATGGTAGTGAAGCAGAATGACTTGGAACAGTTTCTACAATGCAATGTCATGAAAAACAAGATGTTCACCGGCATTATGTGTGTATGTTATGGTTGGAATACTGGCTATATGGGCAGACTTGTGGGCCAGCCAACTGTTGCAGCAAGATGTTCCCAGGCATTATGTGTGTATGTTATGGTTGGAATACTGGTATATGGGCAGACTTGTGGGCCAGCCAACTGTTGCAGCAAGATGTTCCCAGGCATTATGTGTGTATGTTATGGTTGGAATACTGGTATATGGGCAGACTTGTGGGCAAGCCAACTGTTGCAGCAAGATGTTCCCCCGGCATTATGTGTGTATGTTATGGTTGGAATACTGGTATATGGGCAGACTTGTGGGCCAGCCAACTGTTGCAGCAAGATGTTCCCAGGCATTATGTGTGTATGTTATGGTTGGAATACTGGTATATGGGCAAACTTTTGGGCCAGCCAACTGTTGCAGCAAGATGTTCCCAGGCATTATGTGTGTATGTTATGGTTGGAATACTGGTATATGGGCAGACTTGTGGGCCAGCCAACTGTTGCAGCAAGATGTTCCCAGGCATTATGTGTGTATGTTATGGTTGGAATATTGGTATATGGGCAGACTTGTGGGCCAGCCAACTGTTGCAGCAAGATGTTCCCCCGGCATTATGTGTGTATGTTATGGTTGGAATACTGGTATATGGGCAGACTTGTGGGCAAGCCAACTGTTGCAGCAAGATGTTCCCCCGGCATTATGTGTGTATGTTATGGTTGGAATACTGGTATATGGGCAGACTTGTGGGCCAGCCAACTGTTGCAGCAAGATGTTCCCCCGGCATTATGTGTGTATGTTATGGTTGGAATACTGGTATATGGGCAGACTTGTGGGCCAGCCAACTGTTGCAGCAAGATGTTCCCAGGCATTATGTGTGTATGTTATGGTTGGAATACTGGTACATGGGCAGACTTGTGGGCCAGCCAACTGTTGCAGAAAGATGTTCCTCGGCATTATGTGTGTATGTTATGGTTGGAATATTGGTATATGGGCAGACTTGTGGGCCAGCCAACTGTTGCAGCAAGATGTTCCCAGGCATTATGTGTGTATGTTATGGTTGGAATACTGGTATATGGGCAGACTTGTGGCAAGCCAACTGTTGCAGCAAGATGTTCCCCCGGCATTATGTGTGTATGTTATGGTTGGAATACTGGTATATGGGCAGACTTGTGGGCCAGCCAACTGTTGCAGAAAGATGTTCCTCGGCATTATGTGTGTATGTTATGGTTGGAATACTGGTATATGGGCAGACTTGTGGGCCAGCCAACTGTTGCAGAAAGATGTTCCTCGGCATTATGTGTGTATGTTATGGTTGGAATACTGGTATATGGGCAGACTTGTGGGCAAGCCAACTGTTGCAGCAAGATGTTCCCCCGGCATTATGTGTGTATGTTATGGTTGGAATACTGGTACATGGGCAAACTTGTGGGCAAGCCAACTGTTGCAGCAAGATGTTCCCCCGGCATTATGTGTGTATGTTATGGTTGGAATACTGGTATATGGGCAGACTTGTGGGCAAGCCAACTGTTGCAGCAAGATGTTCCCCCGGCATTATGTGTGTATGTTATGGTTGGAATACTGGTATATGGGCAGACTTGTGGGCCAGCCAACTGTTGCAGCAAGATGTTCCCCCGGCATTATGTGTGTATGTTATGGTTGGAATACTGGTATATGGGCAGACTTGTGGGCAAGCCAACTGTTGCAGAAGATGTTCCCCCGGCATTATGTGTGTATGTTATGGTTGGAATACTGGTATATGGGCAGACTTGTGGGCCAGCCAACTGTTGCAGCAAGATGTTCCCCCGCATTATGTGTGTATGTTATGGTTGGAATACTGGTATATGGGCAGACTTGTGGGCAAGCCAACTGTTGCAGCAAGATGTTCCCCGGCATTATGTGTGTATGTTATGGTTGGAATACTGGTATAGGGCAGACTGTGGGGCAAGCCAACTGTTGCAGCAAGATGTTCCCCGGCATTATGTGTGTATGTTATGGTTGGAATACTGGTATATGGGCAGACTTGTGGGCCAGCCAACTGTTGCAGCAAGATGTTCCCAGGCATTATGTGTGTATGTTATGGTTGGAATACTGGTATATGGGCAGACTTGTGGGCCAGCCAACTGTTGCAGCAAGATGTTCCCAGGCATTATGTGTGTATGTTATGGTTGGAATACTGGTATATGGGCAGACTTGTGGGCCAGCCAACTGTTGCAGCAAATTCAGCATAGAGGTTAAAAGATGGACTAAACTGTAGGTTTTTGAACTCTACATACAGCTCAATGGTTCTCAAATCTATGGACATACGAAACCTGGAATTCGAAAATATGAAATTGTAGTTTCATTAACCCATAATTATAGACAGAGAACGTAATGCCTGATTATCAGCCGCAGCGTGACGCTGCATGCTGATCAGGATCTATGTTGTTTGCTACATAGCCAAGTGTCTTAGCAAGATCATCTGAATAGCAAATAGCATAAAGCCTGATCAGACGGCATGTTCCATGGTGGCTGATCTGGCTCTATGTTCTTTGCAAATACTGTTTGAACGGTATCCAGAATGAAATGGGTTATTGCTCTATATTTGTCACACTAATTGAAATCTGCAATTGACATGTACAAATAAGTATCCCTTGCCTCACTTAGGTAAAAGAGATTAGTTTACAAAGGAGAAACAGGTGCTCCATAATAATCACTACACCATTAATATTGCAAGGCAAATCAGCAAACAAGGCGGAAAATCACCTCTATTTTCTGCCCACAAGTTTCAAATTATAGTAATTGGTGATATCAGTATTTGTAAGATTTATCTCTCACTCATAGAAACCATTTCAATTTCCTAGGTCACAACATGACCTTAAAATTCCACTCAAATGACTTTCCACGCAATTCTTTATCTCCAGGTACCTCATTTTTATCTTTTAGCAAACTTTTACATTCCACAACTCTCAGATATCAGAAAAAAAGAATGACTTCTGTTTTTTGTTTGTTAGTGCAAACATAACAACTACTGTACCATCCATACTCACATATAAAACTATCTTGCCTACATCTTGCCTATAAGACGGCTCCTTACTTTGGCCCTGAAATCTGTGGGTTTTGGCATGCACTCACATATAAGACGGGTTGATAAAATTGACAAGAGACCAAGTATAAATTGCATGTTTGGCCAGCGCATGTTGAAGAAATGTTCAGTGTCAAGAGTGCTTTCTTTCCAAAACGTAGGACATATTTTATTTCAATTTGTTTTTATTTGTTTTTAAAACTCTCTTATAAGATGGGAAGCCACTTTGAGGCCATAATCTAGACACGTCTTATAGGCACGTATGTATGGTACTGTATATTACTGTATATTATTGTATATTACTGTATATTACTGTATATTACTGTATATTACTGTATAGTACTGTATATTACTGTATATTACTGTATATTACTGTATAGTACTCTATATTACTGTATATTACTCTATATTACTGCATATTACTGTATATTATTGTATATTACTGTATATTACTGTATATTACTGTATATTACTGTACATTACTGCATATTACTATATATATTACTGTATATTACTGTATATTATTGTATATTACTGCATATTACTGTATATTACTGTATATTACTGTATATTACTGTATATTACTGCATATTACTGTATATTATTGTATATTACTGCATATTACTGTATATTACTGTATATTACTCTATATTACTGTATATTACTGTACATTACTGCATATTACTATATATATTACTGTATATTACTGTATATTACTGTATATTACTGTATATTACTCTATATTACTGTATATCACTGTATATTACTGCATATTACTATATATATTACTGTATATTACTGTATATTACTGTATATTACTGTATATTACTGCATATTACTGTATATTACTGTATATTACTGTATATTACTGTATATTACTGCATATTACTGTATACTACTGCATATTACTGTATATTACTGTATATTACTGTATATTACTGTACATTACTGCATATTACTGTATATTATTGTATATTACTGTATATTACTGTATATTACTGTATATTACTGTATATTACTGTATATTACTGTATATTACTGCATATTACTGTATACTACTGCATATTACTGTATATTACTGTATATTACTGTATATTACTGTACATTACTGCATATTACTGTATATTATTGTATATTACTGTATATTACTGTATATTACTGTATATTACTGTATATTACTGATTACTGCATATACTGTATATACGATTTACTGTATATTACTTATATTACTGTAATTACTGTAATACTGTATATTGTATATTACTGTATATTACTGTATATTACTGTATATTACTGTATATTACTCTATATTACTGTATATTACTGTATATTACTCTATATTACTGTATATTACTGTATATTACTGTATATTACTGTATATTACTGTATATTACTGTATATTACTGTATATTACTGCATATTACTGCATATTACTGTACATTACTGTATATGACTGTATATGACTGTATATGACTGTATATGACTGTATATGACTGTATATTACTGTATATTACTGTATATTACTGTATATTACTGTATATTACTCTATATTACTGTATATTACTGTATATTACTGTACATTACTGCATATTACTGTATATTACTGCATATTACTGTATATTACTGTATATTACTGTATATTACTCTATATTACTGTATACTACTCTATATTACTGTATATTACTGTATATTACTCTATATTACTGCATATTACTGTATATTACTGTATATTACTGTATATTACTGTACATTACTGCATATTACTGCATATTACTGTATATTACTGTATATTACTCTATATTACTGTATATTACTCTATATTACTGTATATTACTCTATATTACTGTATATTACTCTATATTACTGCATATTACTGTATAGTACTGTATATTACTGTATATTAATTGATAAAATTGAGCGAGTTTTATCCGATTCTGTAGGGTCTTGATTTGTTTCTATTGTAAATTCACATGTGTGGACAATCAAATTTGCATTTAGGATATGAATATGATACTCTGATTTACACATTAGTGACATCTTGATTCATTAAATAGTGTTCTTTCAGGAATGGAATTATTGAGACAATAACACCCACATTATGGTGTTTACAGACAATAACACCCATATTGTGGTGTTTACAGAGGATAACACCCACAGTGTGGTGTTTACAGAGGATAACACCCATATTGTGGTGTTTACAGAGGATAACACCAACATTGTGGTGTTTACAGAGGATAACACCCATATTGTGGTGTTTACAGAGGATATGACCCATAGTGTGGTGTTTACAGAAGATAACACACCCATATTGTGGTGTTTACAGAAGATAACACACCCATATTGTGGTGTTTACAGAGGATAACACACCCATATTGTGGTGTCTACAGAAGATAACACACCCATATTGTGGTGTTTACAGAAGATAACACACCCATACTGTGGTGTTTACAGAAGATAACACACCCATATTGTGGTGTCTACAGAAGATAACACACCCATATTGTGGTGTTTACAGAGGATAACACCCATATTGTGGTGTTTACAGAAGATAACACACCAATATTGTGGTGTTTACAGAGGATAACACCCATAGTGTGGTGTTTACAGAAGATAACACACCCATAGTGTGATGTTTACAGAGGATAACACCCATACTGTGGTGTTTACAGAGGATAACACCCATATTGTGGTGTCTACAGAAGATAACACACCAATATTGTGGTGTTTACAGTGGATAACACCCATATTGTGGTGTTTACAGAAGATAACACACCAATATTGTGGTGTCTACAGAAGATAACACACCCATATCGTGGTGTTTACAGAGGATAACACACCCATAGTGTGATGTTTACAGAGGATAACACCCATACTGTGGTGTTTACAGAGGATAACACCCATATTGTGGTGTCTACAGAAGATAACACACCAATATTGTGGTGTTTACAGAAGATAACACACCCATAGTGTGATGTTTACAGAGGATAACACCCATACTGTGGTGTTTACAGAGGATAACACCCATATTGTGGTGTCTACAGAAGATAACACACCAATATTGTGGTGTTTACAGAGGATAACACCCATATTGTGGTGTTTACAGAAGATAACACACCAATATTGTGATGTCTACAGAAGATAACACACCCATATTGTGGTGTTTACAGAGGATAACACCCATATTAGTCATGAATCATGTCAAAATAGTTAGTTTTTTGTGGGAACCATTTATGTTTCACATTTCTGTACTAAGAATAATGGTGTCAGGGCAGCGGTTTTATGTTTCACATTTCTGTACTAAGAATAATGGTGTCAGGGCAGCGGTTTTATGTTTCACATTTCTGTACTAAGAATAATGGTGTCAGGGCAGCGGTTTTATGTTTCACATTTCTGTACTAAGAATAATGGTGTCAGGGCAGCGGTTTTATGTTTCACATTTCTGTACTAAGAATAATGGTGTCAGGGCAGCGGTTTTATGTTTCACATTTCTGTACTAAGAATAATGGTGTCAGGGCAGCGGTTTTATGTTTCACATTTCTGTACTAAGAATAATGGTGTCAGGGCAGCGGTTTTATGTTTCACATTTCTGTACTAAGAATAATGGTATCAGGGCAGCCATTTTACGTCTCACGTTTCATAAGCTGACCTAGGAATCATTACAGACAAATTAATTACTCCAACAGTAATGTCAGATGCAAGCGTCATGGCAGTGGATATAAAACAACCAAATATGAGATCTGTATAATCAAACAAAACCAATCTATCCAATTTCCTGACGTAGACACAGAATTACTTCTCCAACTGTGTGCCCTTGTTCGAGAAGCGGGTCATCATTTGTCAAGAAAATATGTTAAGACATTAGTAGGCTTGTCTTAAAATATGAAAGAGATTCTTCCAAAATCAATAATCCTGCTGAACATGTGCTAGATTACTCTCCTATACATTACTATGTTGTTTCATATTTTATTCTATCATTACTTGATATAGTGTTCCTATAAAACAAGGAACAGATCTACCATTGTTAAATCTGCAATAAAGAACAGCTAGGGCCAGTCTATTTTATGGCTGTTGAATTTTGCTCCTCCGAAAAAAAACAACGTACATTTCTATTCATTTGTAGCATATTATATTGGGTCATGTTAGAATGGAAATAACATTTGTATTGCCATTGTCTATTGGGGAATAAAACACGGTTTAAACGTTATTTATTTTACAACGATTGCGAAGCAAGTTTGAATAACTTCATTAATCACTTTGGCGCGGATGAAAGCATATATGTGGTCATTCGTGTGGAGGAAACCGGAGTACTCAGTGTGTCTGGGGATTTGTACAACCCTAACTCAGTGTGTCTGGGGATTTGTACAACCCTAACTCAGTGTGTCTGGGGATTTGTACAACCCTAACTCAGTGTGTCTGGGGATTTGTACAACCCTAACTCAGTGTGTCTGGGGATTTGTACAACCCTAACTCAGTGTGTCTGGGGATTTGTACAACCCTAACTCAGTGTGTCTGGGGATTTGTACAACCCTAACTCAGTGTGTCTGGGGATTTGTACAACCCTAACTCAGTGTGTCTGGGGATTTGTACAACCCTAACTCAGTGTGTCTGGGGATTTGTACAACCCTAACTCAGTGTGTCTGGGGATTTGTACAACCCTAACTCAGTGTGTCTGGGGATTTGTACAACCCTAACTCAGTGTGTCTGGGGATTTGTACAACCCTCACTCAGTGTGTCTGGGGATTTGTACAACCATCACTCAGTGTGTCTGGGGATTTATACAACCCTCCCTCAGTGTGTCTGGGGATTTGTACAACCCTCACTCAGTGTGTCTGGGGATTTGTACAACCCTCACTCAGTGTGTCTGGGGATTTGTACAACCCTCACTCAGTGTGTCTGGGGATTTGTATGACCCTCACTCAGTGTGTCTGGGGATTTATACGACCCTCACTCAGTGTGTCTGGGGATTTGTACAACCCTAACTCAATGTACCTGGGGATTTGTACAACCCTCACTCAGTGTGTCTGGGGATTTGTACAACCCTCACTCAGTGTGTCTGGGGATTTGTACAACCCTCCCTCAGTGTGTCTGGGGATTTGTACAACCCTTACTCAGTGTGTCGGGGGATTTGTACATCCCTCACTCGGTGTGTCTGGGGATTTGTCTGGGGATTTGTACAAACCCTCCCTCAGTGTGTCTGGGGATTTGTACAACCCTCCCTCAGTGTGTCTGGGGATTTGTACAACCCTCACTCAGTGTGTCTGGGGATTTGTACAACCCTCCCTCAGTGTACTTGGGGATTTATACAACCCTAACTCAGTGTGTCTGGGGATTTGTACAACCCTCACTCAGTGTGTCTGGGGATTTGTACGACCCTCACTCAGTGTGTCTGGGGATTTGTACAACCCTCACTCAGTGTGTCTGGGGATTTGTACAACCCTAACTCAATGTACCTGGGGATTTGTACAACCCTCACTCAGTGTGTCTGGGTATTTGTACAACCCTCACTCAGTGTGTCTGGGGATTTGTACAACCCTCACTCAGTGTGTCTGGGGATTTGTACAACCCTCACTCAGTGTGTCGGGGGATTTGTACAACCCTCACTCGGTGTGTCTGGGGATTTGTCTGGGGATTTGTACAAACCCTCACTCAGTGTACCTGGGGATTTGTACAACCCTCCCTCAGTGTACCTGGGGATTTGTACAATCCTCCCTCAGTGTACCTGGGGATTTGTACAACCCTCCCTCAGTGTGTCTGGGGATTTATACAACCCTGAATCAGTGTGTCTGGGGATTTGTAAAAAACCCTCACTCAGTGTGTCTGGGGATTTGTACAATGCTCACTCAGTGTGTCTGGGGATTTGTACAACCCTCATTCAGTGTGTCTGGGGGTTTATACAACCCTCACTCAGTGTGTCTGGGGATTTGTACAACCCTCCCTCAGTGTGACTGGGGATTTGTACAACCCTCCCTCGGTGTGTCTGGGGATTTATACAACCCTCACTCAGTGTGTCTGGGGATTTAAACAAACCCTCACTCAGTGTGTCTGGGGATTTATACAACCCTCACTCAGTGTGTCTGGGGATTTGTACATCCCTCACTAGGTGTGTCTGGGGATTTATACAACCCTCACTCAGTGTGTCTGGGGATTTGTACAACCCTCCCTCGGTGTGTCTGGGGATTTGTACAACCCTCACTCAGTGTGTCTGGGGATTTGTACAACCCTCACTCAGTGTGTCTGGGGATTTGTACAACCCTACCATGGTGTGTCTGGGGATTTGTACAACCCTAACTCAGTGTGTCTGGGGATTTGTACAACCCTACCATGGTGTGTCTGGGGATTTATACAACCCTCACTCAGTGTGTCTGGGGATTTGTACAACCCTCACTCAGGGTGTCTGGGGATTTGTACAACCCTAACTCAATGTACCTGGGGATTTGTACAACCCTCACTCAGTGTGTCTGGGGATTTGTACAACCCTCACTCAGTGTGTCTGGGGATTTGTACAACCCTCACTCAGTGTGTCTGGGGATTTGTACAACCCTCACTCAGTGTGTCTGGGGATTTGTACAACCTCACTCAGTGTGTCTGGGGATTTGTACAACCCTCCCTCAGTGTACTTGGGGATTTGTATAACCCTCCCTCAGTGTGTCTGGGGATTTGTACAACCCTAACTCAGTGTGTCTGGGGATTTGTACAACCCTCACTCAGTGTGTCTGGGGATTTGTACAACCCTCACTCAGTGTGTCTGGGGATTTATACAACCCTAACTCAGTGTGTCTGGGGATTTGTACAACCCTCACTCAGTGTGTCTGGGGATTTGTACAACCCTCACTCAGTGTGTCTGGGGATTTGTACAACCCTCCCTCGCTGTGTCTGGGGATTTGTACAACCCTCACTCAGTGTGTCTGGGGATTTGTACAACCCTCACTCAGTGTGTCTGGGGATTTGTACAACCCTCCCTCAGTGTGTCTGGGGATTTGTACAACCCTCACTCAGTGTGTCGGGGGATTTGTACAACCCTCACTCGGTGTGTCTGGGGATTTGTCTGGGGATTTGTACAAACCCTCACTCAGTGTACCTGGGGATTTGTACAACCCTCCCTCAGTGTACCTGGGGATTTATACAATCCTCCCTCAGTGTACCTGGGGATTTGTACAACCCTCCCTCAGTGTGTCTGGGGATTTGTACAACCCTCCCTCGGTGTGTCTGGGGATTTGTACAACCCTCACTCAGTGTGTCTGGGGATTTGTACAACCCTCACTCAGTGTGTCTGGGGATTTGTACAACCCTACCATGGTGTGTCTGGGGATTTGTACAACCCTAACTCAGTGTGTCTGGGGATTTGTACAACCCTCACTCGGTGTGTCTGGGGATTTGTCTGGGGATTTGTACAAACCCTCCCTCAGTGTGTCTGGGGATTTGTACAACCCTCCCTCAGTGTGTCTGGGGATTTGTACAACCCTCACTCAGTGTGTCTGGGGATTTGTACAACCCTCCCTCAGTGTACTTGGGGATTTATACAACCCTAACTCAGTGTGTCTGGGGATTTGTACAACCCTCACTCAGTGTGTCGGGGATTTGTACGACCCTCACTCAGTGTGTCTGGGGATTTGTACAACCCTCACTCAGTGTGTCTGGGGATTTGTACAACCCTAACTCAATGTACCTGGGGATTTGTACAACCCTCACTCAGTGTGTCTGGGGATTTGTACAACCCTCACTCAGTGTGTCTGGGGATTTGTACAACGTCTGGGGATTTGTACAACCCTCACTCAGTGTGTCTGGGGATTTGTACAACCCTACCATGGTGTGTCTGGGGATTTGTACAACCCTAACTCAGTGTGTCTGGGGATTTGTACAACCCTACCATGGTGTGTCTGGGGATTTATACAACCCTCACTCAGTGTGTCTGGGGATTTGTACAACCCTCACTCAGGGTGTCTGGGGATTTGTACAACCCTAACTCAATGTACCTGGGGATTTGTACAACCCTCACTCAGTGTGTCTGGGGATTTGTACAACCCTCACTCAGTGTGTCTGGGGATTTGTACAACCCTCACTCAGTGTGTCTGGGGATTTGTACAACCCTAACTCAGTGTGTCTGGGGATTTGTACAACCCTCACTCAGTGTGTCTGGGGATTTGTACAACCCTCCCTCAGTGTACTTGGGGATTTGTATAACCCTCCCTCAGTGTGTCTGGGGATTTGTACAACCCTAACTCAGTGTGTCTGGGGATTTGTACAACCCTCACTCAGTGTGTCTGGGGATTTGTACAACCCTCACTCAGTGTGTCTGGGGATTTATACAACCCTAACTCAGTGTGTCTGGGGATTTGTACAACCCTCACTCAGTGTGTCTGGGGATTTGTACAACCCTCACTCAGTGTGTCTGGGGATTTGTATAACCCTCCCTCGCTGTGTCTGGGGATTTGTACAACCCTCACTCAGTGTGTCTGGGGATTTGTACAACCCTCCCTCGCTGTGTCTGGGGATTTGTACAACCCTCACTCAGTGTGTCTGGGGATTTGTATAACCCTCCCTCGCTGTGTCTGGGGATTTGTACAACCCTCACTCAGTGTGTCTGGGGATTTGTACAACCCTCACTCAGTGTGTCTGGGGATTTGTATATACAATAATTAGAATTAATTGGAATGGATCTGTACAGTCTTAAAACAAACTGCAAGTATGAACATCATGGTTTCACACCTTATATACATTGACACACACGAAACATGGAAAATCGTACGTAATTATAATGTACAACTACGGCAGCACATCTGTACAACAATGGGTTCGTTTATTAATAACATAATTATCGCATCTCACAACTGCAGCACAAATCATTTTACTAGCAAAATTTCCATTCTTAATAACACAAAAAACTGCAGTTAAACTGTGAATCACACAGCTGTTTCACTTTATTATGTAACTTACTAAAATGCAAATGATGCTATAAAATATCAGCATTAAATAACTTAAAAATCTGAAGTCGGAAAAAAACCGAACTACTCATATTACATACCTCAAAATAGCATCAGCTCCAGTTTTACGTAGAAATTAATCTCCGATAACAATAAAACTCGTAACATTTCAAAGCTCAATTTTCCAAGAATTACGTCCGTTACATACCTCAACAAACCACCATTTGGATTCTCAATGGATACAATAAACTCCAATATGACAAAAAACAACAACAACTAAACATTTCGAAAACTAACCTAAACTTGTATAATCCTGTTTGCATTCGATGCATTTAGTCGCATTCAATGCCTGTATTCTTGCCTTCAGTATTTCATACTGCTATCTATAAACATGTACATATGAACCGAATGTGAGAGAAGAAGCATTCTTGTTCACAATCCATGGCCTACTACTGTCAATTTACTCAATACCGCCAGTGTTTATAAAGCTGACTGGTTTTTACTATACTATACTATACTACATAGACTGGTTAATTGGCAAACCTCCTGGCGGTGTAACACTACAGCTCTCCGACAACAACCAATAACTGTACATCGTCTCCATTAAACCAATTTCCATAGCATAGCGGGAAGGGGGGGGGTGTTATTTACGTTCTAAATCATATATTACAATCTTGTTAGCTGCTTTTTATACATTTAAACCAATTTCCATAGCGGGAGGGGGGGTATTTACGTTCTAAATCATATATTACAATCTTGTTAGCTGCTTTTTTATACATTTAAACCAATTTCCATAGCGGGAGGGGGTATAGCGGGAGGGGGGGTATTTACGTTCTAAATCATATATTACAATCTTGTTAGCTGCTTTTTACATTTTTACAAACCTGTTTCTATGGAAGTTATATAATATTTTACCTTAGTTTTGATAGTAGAGATTTATGCTCTAAACATACAATCATGATCCTGTTTAGTTAATACAAATTTGTTTTAGCTCGATTGCGAAACAAGTTCTTACAATTTATATTTATCACTCTTGAGACCTCATTCCTGATGGAATCCATCGCCACGAGGGAGAGAGAAAAGGCAACATGGAAATTAAATGCCTTGCCTAAGGGCACAATCGTAACGGCTGCAGCAGGGCTCGAACTCCAGACCTTTCGCACCTGAAGCGAACGCGATGCGCTATCACGACTTCCACTTAGCTGTTAGCTGTTTATACAAACTCGTTTTCAAGACGGTTATAAAGTCAAACCTATGTTAGTAGTTACTTCTATTAAGCAGCCAACCTGCATTAAGCAGCCAGTTTTAAGATTCCCAATATGTTACTATATAATACATTTGACCTCTAGTACTATTAAGCAGCCACCTGTGCTAAGCAGCCACTTTCTGTGATTCCCATGGCTGGCTGCTTACGACAGGCTTGACTGTATATTATTTTAATGTTCATTATTGACAGTAGGGTAGTTTATTACTGTGTTTGTGTTTTACGTTTATTTATCGTCGCTACCGGTTACCCATATGAGCGACGCCTCCTGAAGAGATAAGTAATTTTAGATTTTTGGAGGATAGTGCAATGATACAAACAGAGACCTATTCCAGAGTCTCATCTGGTTCTTTTACGTGCACAGTGTAAAGCACCGACACGAGACCTCGGTTTAACGTCCCATCTGAAAGACTGTTAATTTTATTAGGGTCAGACGGGGGATCGAACCTGCGATCCTTGGATTACCAGTCCAGCGTGTTACCACTGGACTACAGATCCGTCTGTAATGGCTATTACTACTCACTAAAGTTACATATATTATCAATCTTATATTGTGGAAGTCGTGATAGAGCAGTGGATATGCATTCGCTTCAGGTGCGAAAGGTCCGGAGTTCGAGCTGGAGCCATTTACGATTGTGCCCTTAGGCAAGCAAGGCATTTAAATTTCACGTTGCCCCTTCTCTCTCCCTCATGGCGATGGATTCCATCAGGAATGAGGTCTCAAGAGTGATTAATATAAGTTGTAAGAACTTGTTTTGCAATTGAGCTAAAACAAATTTATATAAACTAATCTTATAATGCTTTTTGAAAAAGTTATATACAATATTTGAACTTTTGATAGAATGGGGGGGGGTGGTTATACTCTATTTGACAACGAAGCTATAATCTTTTAATTGTTTATATACTTACCCGTTTTGATTGACACATTTATAATAGTAATAACTTAGTTTTGAAAGCTAAGTTAGAATGTGCTGCGCAGTGACATAATTATTGTAAGAATGATAAGAAATACTGCGTACTGACTTCTATTTCTATTTTTCAATAATAGATCTAGATTCCGAGCTACAGATCTTATATAACATAATTATATTTCAGCCTGCCCCCGCAAAATCCTACCCCCCCCCCCACCAAACAACCACAATACAAATCACAGATCTATATAACATATTGTTGTTTTTTCAATAATCTGTAATGCAATATCCCCCACACACACACCGATACAGACCACAGTTTCACACACAGAGTTCAACATTAATTGATCCAACTCACTAAACATTGATCAATCTAACTCAACATTGATCCATCCATCTAACTCAACATTGATCCATCTAACTCAACATTGATCCATCCATCTAACTCAACATTGATCCATCTACCTCAACATTGTTCCATCCATCTAACTCAACATTGATCCATCCATCTAACTCAACATTGATCCATCCATCTACCTCAACATTGATCCATCCATCTACCTCAACATTGATCCATCCATCTAACTCAACATTGATCCATCCATCTACCTCAACATTGATCCATCCATCTAATTCAACATTGATCCATCTACCTCAACATTGATCCATCCATCTACCTCAACATTGATCCATCCATCTAACTCAACATTGATCCATCTACCTCAACATTGATCCATCCATCTACCTCAACATTGATCCATCCATCTACCTCAACATTGATCCATCCATCTAACTCAACATTGATCCATCTACCTCAACATTGATCCATCCATCTACCTCAACATTGATCCATCCATCTACCTCAACATTGATCCATCCATCTACCTCAACATTGATCCATCTAACTCAACATTGATCCATCCATCTAACTCAACATTGATCCATCTACCTCAACATTGATCCATCTACCTCAACATTGATCCATCCATCTACCTCAACATTGATCCATCCATCTACCTCAACATTGATCCATCCATCTAACTCAACATTGATCCATCTACCTCAACATTGATCCATCTACCTCAACATTGATCCATCTAACTCAACATTGATCCATCTACCTCAACATTGATCCATCTACCTCAACATTGATCCATCTACCTCAACATTGATCCATCTAACTCAACATTGATCCATCTACCTCAACATTGATCCATCTAACTCAACATTGATCCATCTAACTCAACACTGATCCATCTAACTCAACATTGATCCATCTAACTCAACATTGATCCATCTAACTCAACATTGATTGATATATCTAACTCATCATTGATTGATACATCTAACTCAACATTGATCCATCTAACTCAACATTGATCCATCTACCTCAACATTGATCCATCTACCTCAACATTGATCCATCTAACTCAACATTGATCCATCTAACTCAACATTGATCCATCCATCTAACTCAACATTGATCCATCTAACTCAACATTGATCCATCCATCTAACTCAACATTGATCCATCTACCTCAACATTGATCCATCTAACTCAACATTGATCCATCTAACTCAACATTGATCCATCTAACTCAACATTGATCCATCCATCTAACTCAACATTGATCCATCCATCTAACTCAACATTGTTCCATCCATCTACCTCAACATTGATCCATCTACCTCAACATTGATCCATCCATCTAACTCAACATTGATCCATCTAACTCAACATTGATCCATCCATCTAACTCAACATTGATCCATCCATCTAACTCAACATTGATCCAACTAACTCAACATTGATCCATCTAACTCAACATTGATCCATCTAACTCAACATTGATCCATCTAACTCAACATTGATCCATCTACCTCAACATTGATCCATCTAACTCAACATTGATCCATCTAACTCAACATTGATCCATCTAATTCAACACTGATCCATCTAATTCAACACTGATCCATCTAACTCAACACTGATCCATCTAACTCAACATTGATCCATCTAACTCAACATTGATCCATCTAACTCAACATTGATCCATCTACCTCAACATTGATCCATCTAACTCAACATTGATCCATCTAACTCAACATTGATCAATCTAACTCAACATTGATCCATCCATCTAACCCAACATTGATCCATCTAACTCAACATTGATCCATCCATCTAACTCAACATTGATCCATCCATCTACCTCAACATTGATCCATCTACCTCAACATTGATCAATCTACTTCAACATTGATCCATCCATCTACCTCAACATTGATCCATCTACCTCAACATTGATCCATCCATCTAACTCAACATTGATCCATCTAACTCAACATTGATCCATCTACCTCAACATTGATCCATCTAACTCAACATTGATCCATCTAACTCAACATTGATCCATCTAACTCAACATTGATCCATCTAACTCAACATTGATCCAACTAACTCAACATTGATCCATCCATCTAACTCAACATTGATCCATCCATCTACCTCAACATTGATCCATCTACCTCAACATTGATCCATCTACTCAACATTGATCCATCTAACTCAACATTGATCCATCTAACTCAACATTGATCCATCTACCTCAACATTGATCCATTTAACTCAACATTGATCCATCTAACTCAACACTGATCCATCTAACTCAACATTGATCCATCTAACTCAACATTGATCCATCTAACTCAACACTGATCCATCTAACTCAACATTGATCCATCTAACTCAACATTGATCCATCTACCTCAACATTGATCCATACATCTAACTCAACATTGATCCATCTAACTCAACACTGATCCATCTAACTCAACATTGATCCATCTAACTCAACATTGATCCATCCATCTAACTCAACATTGTTCCATCTACCTCAACATTGATCCATCTACCTCAACATTGATCCATCTAACTCAACATTGATCCATCTAACTCAACACTGATCCATCTACCTCAACATTGATCCATCTACCTCAACATTGATCCATCCATCTACCTCAACATTGATCCATCTACCTCAACATTGATCCATCTAACTCAACATTGATCCATACATCTAACTCAACATTGATCCATCTAACTCAACATTGATCCATCCATCTAACTCAACATTGATCCATCTAACTCAACACTGATCCATCTAACTCAACATTGATCTAACTAACTTAACACTGTTCCATCTACCTCAACACTGATCCATCTAACTCAACATTGATCCATCTAACTCAACATTGATCCATCCATCTAACTCAACATTGATCCATCTAACTCAACATTGATCCATCTAACTCAACATTGATCCATCTAACTCAACATTGATCCATCTAACTCAACATTGATCCATCTAACTCAACATTGATCCATCTACCTCAACATTGAACCATCTAACTCAACATTGATTGATCCATCTAACTCAACATTGATCCATCTAACTCAACATTGATCCATCTAATTCAACACTGATCCATCTAACTCAACACTGATCCATCTAACTCAACATTGATCCATCTAACTCAACATTGATCCATCTAACTCAACATTGATCCATCTACCTCAACATTGATCCATCTAACTCAACATTGATCCATCTAACTCAACATTGATCCATCTAACTCAACATTGATCCATCCATCTAACTCAACATTGTTCCATCTACCTCAACATTGATCCATCTACCTCAACATTGATCAATCTAACTCAACATTGATCCATCCATCTAACGCAACATTGATCCATCTAACTCAACATTGATCCATCCATCTAACTCAACATTGATCCATCCATCTACCTCAACATTGATCCATCTACCTCAACATTGATCCATCTACTTCAACATTGATCCATCCATCTACCTCAACATTGATCCATCTACCTCAACATTGATCCATCCATCTAACTCAACATTGATCCATCTAACTCAACATTGATCCATCTACCTCAACATTGATCCATCTAACTCAACATTGATCCATCTAACTCAACATTGATCCATCTAACTCAACATTGATCCATCTAACTCAACATTGATCCAACTAACTCAACATTGATCCATCCATCTAACTCAACATTGATCCATCCATCTACCTCAACATTGATCAACATTGATCCATCTACCTCAACATTGATCCATCTAACTCAACATTGATCCATCTAACTCAACATTGATCCATCTAACTCAACATTGATCCATCTAACTCAACATTGATCCAACTAACTCAACATTGATCCATCCATCTAACTCAACATTGATCCATCCATCTACCTCAACATTGATCCATCTACCTCAACATTGATCCATCTAACTCAACATTGATCCATACATCTAACTCAACATTGATCCATCTAACTCAACATTGATCCATCTAACTCAACATTGATCCATCTACCTCAACATTGATCCATTTAACTCAACATTGATCCATCTAACTCAACACTGATCCATCTAACTCAACATTGATCCATCTAACTCAACATTGATCCATCTAACTCAACATTGATCCATCTAACTCAACACTGATCCATCTAACTCAACATTGATCCATCTAACTCAACATTGATCCATCTACCTCAACATTGATCCATCTAACTCAACATTGATCCATCTAACTCAACACTGATCCATCTAACTCAACATTGATCCATCTAACTCAACATTGATCCATCCATCTAACTCAACATTGTTCCATCTACCTCAACATTGATCCATCTACCTCAACATTGATCCATCTAACTCAACATTGATCCATCTAACTCAACACTGATCCATCTACCTCAACATTGATCCATCTACCTCAACATTGATCCATCTACTCAACATTGATCCATCTTTTGTTAACTCAACATTGATCCATACATCTAACTCAACATTGATCCATCTAACTCAACATTGATCCATCCATCTAACTCAACATTGATCCATCTAACTCAACACTGATCCATCTAACTCAACATTGATCTAACTAACTCAACACTGATCCATCTAACTCAACATTGATCCATCTAACTCAACATTGATCCATCCATCTAACTCAACATTGATCCATCTAACTCAACACTGATCCATCTAACTCAACATTGATCTAACTAACTCAACACTGATCCATCTACCTCAACACTGATCCATCTAACTCAACATTGATCCATCTAACTCAACATTGATCCATCCATCTAACTCAACATTGATTGATCTAACTCAACATTGATCCATCTAACTCAACATTGATCCATCTACCTCAACATTGATCCATCTACCTCAACATTGATCCATCTAACTCAACATTGATCCATCTAACTCAACACTGATCCATCTACCTCAACATTGATCCATCTACCTCAACATTGATCCATCCATCTACCTCAACATTGATCCATCTACCTCAACATTGATCCATCTAACTCAACATTGATCCATACATCTAACTCAACATTGATCCATCTAACTCAACATTGATCCATCCATCTAACTCAACATTGATCCATCTAACTCAACACTGATCCATCTAACTCAACATTGATCTAACTAACTCAACACTGATCCATCTACCTCAACACTGATCCATCTAACTCAACATTGATCCATCTAACTCAACATTGATCCATCCATCTAACTCAACATTGATTGATCTAACTCAACATTGATCCATCTAACTCAACATTGATCCATCTAACTCAACATTGATCCATCTAACTCAACATTGATCCATCTAACTCAACATTGATCCATCTAACTCAACATTGATTGATATATCTAACTCAACATTGATTGATCCATCTAACTCAACATTGATCCATCTAACTCAACATTGATCCATCCATCTAACTCAACATTGATTGATCTAACTCAACATTGATCCATCCATTTAACTCAACATTGATCCATCTAACTCAACATTGATTGATCTAACTCAACATTGATCCATCTACCTCAACATTGATCCATCTAACTCAACATTGATCCATCTAACTCAACATTGATCCATCCGATGATCTAACTCAACATTGATCCATCTAACTCAACATTGATCCATCTAACTCAACATTGATCCATCTAACTCAACATTGATCCATCTAACTCAACATTGATCCATCTACCTCAACATTGATCCATCTACCTCAACATTGATCCATTTAACTCAACATTGATCCATCTAACTCAACACTGATCCATCTAACTCAACATTGATCCATCTAACTCAACATTGATCCATCTACCTCAACATTGATCCATCTAACTCAACATTGATCCATCTAACTCAACATTGATCCATCCATCTAACTCAACATTGATCCATCTAACTCAACACTGATCCATCTACCTCAACATTGATCCATCTAACTCAACATTGATCCATCTACCTCAACATTGATTGATCCATCTAACTCAACATTGATCCATCTACCTCAACATTGATCCATCCATCTAACTTAACATTGATCCAACTGACTCAATATTGATCAAATTGACTTGTCGATCGATCAAATGGTGTGTGGGTGTATGACAACACAGAAGCAGGTGGATCAGTCCTGATAACAGCCCATAGTATAAATGGGACTATGTGATTGTATTTGATAAAATGAGGTAAAGTATTGTAAGATAACTGTTGATATGTAGTGCATGTAAACACACCAATAAAACAAAATATGCCACATGATGATTACCAGTATCCTTAAAACCAAGTAGTTGGAGTGTCATAACCATATCACATGCATATTGAACTTTGTACGATTCCTATCAATACTTCTGACCACATGCTCTGAACAAGTATTTAACCCTTTCAACACTACCAACCTCTAAATGGGCTTACAAAAAGTGTAGATCCAGATGATCCGGCTCATGGCTAGCCATCTTATCAGGATCTGCACTTTTTGCCAGTAATATTACTATTTTTAGACAAAATTACTAGTCCGAATGGAATTTTCTTATTAATTTATTGGTCTAAAAATATCATGCACCAGTCTGTGTCAGTTACTTTGTGTTGAATGGGTTAATAAACTAGCACCAGTCCATGTCCCGTTACTTTGTGTTGAATGGGTTAATAAACTAGCACCAGTCCATGTCCGTTACTTTGTGTTGAATGGGTTAATAAACTAGCACCAGTCCATGTCCGTTACTTTGTGTTGAATGGGTTAATAAACTAGCACCAGTCCATGTCCGTTACTTTGTGTTGAATGGGTTAATAAACTAGCACCAGTCCATGTCCGTTACTTTGTGTTGAATGGGTTAATAAACTACAAAGAGAAAGGGGCAGATAATTAACTGAGTATAATACAGAGTGCTAAGATGTTTTTTTGGGGGTATTTTTTTAAACTATAAAACATGTCAAGATATGTTGCCTTCAAGTACCCTGGTATACAATACAAGATACATTACCATATGTCAAGTACCCTGGTATATGATTCAAGATATGTTACCATATGTCAAGTACCCTGGTATAGAATTCAAGATATGTTACCACATGTCAAGTACCCTGGTATATGATTCAAGATACGTTACCATATGTCAAGTACCCTGGTATACTATACAAGATACGTTACCACATATAAAGTACCCTGGTATACAATACAAGATACATTACCATATGTCAAGTACCCTGGTATATGATTCAAGATATGTTACCATATGTCAAGTACCCTGGTATAGAATTCAAGATATGTTACCACATGTCAAGTACCCTGGTATATGATTCAAGATACGTTACCATATGTCAAGTACCCTGGTATACTATACAAGATACGTTACCACATATAAAGTACCCTGGTATACAATACAAGATACATTACCACATGTCAAGTACCCTGGTATATGATTCAAGATATGTTACCATATGTCAAGTACCCTGGTATAGAATTCAAGATATGTTACCACATGTCAAGTACCCTGGTATATGATTCAAGATACATTACCATATGTCAAGTACCCTGGTTTTCGATTCAAGATACGTTACCACATGTCAAGTACCCTGGTATACTATACAAGATACGTTACCACATATAAAGTACCCTGGTATACAATACAAGATACATTACCACATGTCAAGTACCCTGGTAGTGGAAGTCGTGATAGCGCAGTAGATGAGCGTTCGCTTCAGGTGCGAAAGGTCCGGAGTTCGAGCCCCGCTGGAACCGTTACAATTGTGCCCTTAGGCAAGGCATTTAAATTCCACGTTGCCTCTTCTCTCTCCCTCATGACGATGGATTCCATCAGGAATGAGGTCTCGAGAGTGATTAATATAAGTTGAAATAACTTGTTTCGCAATCGAGCTAAAATAAATTTGTATAAACTAAGTACCCTGGTATACGATTCAAGATACATTACCACATGTCAAGTACCCTGGTATACTATACAAGATACATTACCACATGTCAAGTACCCTGGTATAGAATTCAAGATACGTTACTCCGCGTCACATACACTGGTATATGATTTACGTTACACATACATGCATACTGATTTATACAATCTCTTAAATCACTTATATCTTTGAAGTAATGCTGTGCAAACATTATATCCAATACTCGCCCCCCCCCCCCCCCCCCCCCCACGGCCCACACCCCCTATTTTGTTATATATATTGAATGGATCCTCAGAAGTTACTACTTATATCTTTGAAGTTATGCTGTGCAAACAATATATCCAACACTCGCCCCCCCCCCCCCACGGCCCACACCCCCTATTTGTTATATATATTGAATGGATCTTCAGAAATTACTAAAAAATCAGTTGACAGAAAACATCTTTCCAAAATAATGAGGAAACAACCTTGGAAACAAATTTGTGAGACATTTAATCGCTGGACACATTTTTTTTGAAAAATGAGATTTTACAAGAATGATCTTTTTCAAGCAATTAATTTAATTTTGGTTTCTAAAAATGTGGATTATGCATGCATATATGCATAAGGCAAACATTGCAGTTTTCACCGACGATAAACACAGAGCTATGCACTTATAGACGTAATTTCTGGACATAATGTCATCCATTTCACAGGCGCGCCGTGCTGTCTTAGCGATTGGGGCAGCCCACCGAGCGCCGATTTGGGAGGGTGTGGGAGGGGTTTCCCCTTCCCACCAGGGGGGGTCTGGGGGATCTCCCCCCGAAAATTTGAAACCCTAGAACGTCTCTGGTGCGTTTTGGCGTATATTTTACACACCCGTGAAGCCTCCTATAGCAGTATATCATCCCTGTCATTTTTCACTTTTTCCTTCTTTTAGTTCTTTTTTTTTTCTTCACCTATATATTTTTTGTTTCTTTTAAATTGCCGTTTCTTGCCGAATTACAGCCGTCATAGGCGCGGCGCCACTGCTTCAGTCGCTTTATGCAAAACATTTACTACATTTACTAACGATTGTCATTTACTCCATCGTATTGCAAAGCTGGAAATACTCGGCGAGTGTTTTTTTCTCATCTTCCATTCAATTGTCCGTGTCACTTTTATCCGCCAAACGACAAAAGTGTCGACCATTCATAAAGAATAGTGCGAAATCATCCATCTATACCAAATCAATAGTCATCAACCTAAATATATTGATGACGCACATTTATTGAGAAAATCAATTGCGTAGAGGAAGGATGTAGTAAGGAGTGGATTTCCTTCAGTAATTATCCACTTTTAACTCCGTATTTAGCTGCAATCTTTTCTGAATTTAGCCTGCACATTAATTGCAATTACTTCTTATTATACCTAAAAGTAGTCCGTTTATTCTCGTCTTTGAAGAAAGTACAAGAAGTGCATACGTTTCATTCACAGGCAAAATTAGAATGTTACTGTCCATGTAACTCAAAGTTAACTAACGTCTACGTACTCTCTGTGGAGGGAAGTCAAGATAGGTGTTCTTCCACTGAGGGAAGTCAAGATAGGGAAGTCAAGATAGGTGTTCCTTCACTGAGGGAAGTCAAGGTAGGTGTTCCTCCACTGAGGGAAGTCAAGATAGGTGTTCCTTCACTGAGGGAAGTCAAGATAGGTGCTCTTCCACTGAGGGAAGTCAAGATAGGTGTTCTTCCACTGAGGGAAGTCAAGGTAGGTGTTCCTCCACTGAGGGAAGTCAAGGTAGGTGTTCTTCCACTGAGGGAAGTCAATGTAGATATTCCTCCACTGAGGGAAGTCAAGATAGGTGTTCTTCCACTGAGGGAAGTCAAGGTAGGTGTTCTTCCACTGAGGGAAGTCAAGGTAGGTGTTCTTCCACTGAGGGAAGTCAAGGTAGGTATTCCTCCACTGAGGGAAGTCAATGTAGGTATTCCTTCACTGAGGGGAAGTCAAGATAGATATTCCTCCACTGAGGGAAGTCAATGTAGGTATTCCTTCACTGAGGGAAGTCAAGGTAGGTATTGCTCCACTGAGGGAAGTCAATGTAGGTATTCCTTCACTGAGGGAAAGTCAAAGTAGATATTCCTCCACTGAGGGGAAGTCAAGATAGATATTCCTCCACTGAGGGGAAGTCAAGGTTGGTGTTCTGCCAATGAGGGAAGAAATGAAGGTGATCCTCTACTGAGGGAAGTGAAGACGAGACACTTTCTGCAACAAGCAGACAGACAGCCAGTCGCAAGGTTGTTGTTGATGGGTTGCGATTCACGGCACACCAACACAGTTGTATGATGCTTAATAGCACTGAACACATCTCATTTACATCTCATTTACATCGAAATAAAAGTATGATATAGAAACATACGGACAAATACCTCAATATCACTGTGTGCAACCCGACACAACAAAGTCGGTTTCTCCTGCGAACATTTTGAAACAATGCAACATGAAAATTAAGTGAAATTGGAAATTGTTTTCGAAGAAAAAACGTATGTCACGAAACTCACTATTGCTTCAGTGGAGATAGAAGAAAGCAATACATGAAGTCATTGCAATAGAAAGTCATATACAATATTATGAAGATTTGGAGATGAAGCATGGTCAAGCTTTGTGTTATAAAAATGTTCAAATGACCGTAAATCTGCATAAAAATCATCCAACCGGAACGGGATTACAATATGCACAACAAATGTAGATATAATACTGATGTTTGCTGCCAGGTCCAGTGAAAACCCAACAATGGGATTTAGGATATGAAGCGCAGACAATCTTTGTGCTATAAAAATGGCCGTAAATCCGCGAAATATCGTCCAACAGGGCTAGACATGTGCTAGACATCATACCGATGCTTCCTGTCAAGTTTGGTGAAGATCCAACAAGGGGCTACGGAGATGAAGTGTGGCCAAGATGAAGCAGACAGATAAACGGACGGACAGACGGCAAAGAATACATATCCTCCCCCCATTATGGGGAGACAAATAGATGGGGAGTATCAGCTGTTTCAATCAATGCTAAGTGTGTTTCACTGACTCGACCTTTCACAGGAAATACAGTTTGTTGTACCGGGTTTCAATAGGGTGAATATGAGAGAATGTGCCAACAAATGTGAAACAGCAAGCAAGATTCCAAATACCAATCCCAAGGTATTGTTAATAAAGAGTGGACTAAAGAGGACAGTTAAACCACTACAGGAATAACTGGTCCGTCCCTAAACTAGGTCAGCACCATTAATATAGGAATTACATGGAACTACTACAGGAATAACTGGTCCGTCCCTAAACTAGGTCAGCACCATTAATATAGGGATTACATGAAACTACTACAGGAATAACTGGTCCGTCCCTAAACTAGGTCAGCACCATTAATATAGGAATGACGTGAAACTACTACAGGAATAACTGGTCCCTAAACTAGGTCAGCACCATTAATATAGGAATGACATGAAACTACTACAGGAATAACTGGTCCCTAAACTAGGTCAGCACCATTAATATAGGAATGACTGAAACTACTACAGGAATAACTGGTCCCTAAACTAGGTCAGCACCATTAATATGGGAATGACCTGAAACACTACAGGAATAACTGGTCCCTAAACTAGGTCAGCACCATTAATATGGGAATGACCTGAAACCACTACAGGAATAACTGGTCCCTAAACTAGGTCAGCACCATTAATATGGGAATGACCTGAAACCACTACAGGAATAACTGGTCCCTAAACTAGGTCAGCACCATTAATATGGGAATGACCTGAAACCACTACAGGAATAACTGGTCCCTAAACTAGGTCAGCACCATTAATATGGGAATGACCTGAAACCACTACAGGAATAACTGGTCCCTAAACTAGGTCAGCACCATTAATATGGGAATGACCTGAAACCACTACAGGAATAACTGGTCCCTAAACTAGGTCAGCACCATTAATATGGGAATGACCTGAAACCACTACAGGAATAACTGGTCCCTAAACTAGGTCAGCACCATTAATATGGGAATGACCTGAAACCACTACAGGAATAACTGGTCCCTAAACTAGGTCAGCACCATTAATATGGGAATGACCTGAAACCACTACAGGAATAACTGGTCCCTAAACTAGGTCAGCACCATTAATATGGGAATGACCTGAAACTACTACAGGAATAACTGGTCTCTAAACTAGGTCAGCACCAGTAATATAGGAATTACATGAAATTGTGACAGAAGTAAATATCAATTATGAGGCTACAGTCTGTGAAGAAGATGTTAGACACGGCAGCGCCATTAACGATAAAGGAAGGTAAGTGGCCTTGAGAATAAAACCATGTATAGCTATTGTACGAGATCAGCAGCACTAAATATGGTAGGCATAGAGCACAAAGTTCAAACACAAATACATTTCCTTTTATATAAACTTATTTATTTTACGATTGCGAAACCAAAAATAATAACCGATATTAATCAGTCTTGTAGGCACGGATGAAGGTGCATAAAATGACAACAACCTCCAACTCCATAAACAACTAAAAATATAGCATGTTCAAGACAGTATAAATACAGTGTCAGGGATACAGTATTACACAATATGACTATAAATTCCGAAATTAGCGGAGAATATTGACATTTTCTGATTATTATATTGTTTAAGTTCGAAAACCTACCTTCAGTAGTGTTCAACTTTAGTCGTGGCTTAACGTCATCCATTAGAACTGAAGGTGGGCCGGCATAAAAGCAGCGAAACTATCCGGGGTACTAATGTATGTGGTACTAAATATTACCATGTACAGTGAAAAACTAGTTACCAGTGAAAATAATATATGTTTCACCCACATTTCTCTAAATTCAAGCTTAAACTTTTATTTATTTTACAACGATTGTGAAACAAGCTTTAGTTTTACAGTCAAACCTGTCTTAAGCAGCCAGCCAAGGGAGTCAGAGAAAGTGGCTGCTTAATAGAGGTCAAATGTATAATAAAACAACCAATAGGGAATATGGAAACTGGCTGCTTAATACAGGTTGGCTGCTTAATGGAGGTGACCTCTAACACAGGTTTGACTGTATACAAATTTATTTTAGCTCGATTGCGAAACAAGTTATTACAACTTATATTAATCACTCTCGAGACCTCATTCCTGATGGAATCCATCGCCACGAGGGAGAGAGAAGAGGCAACGTGGAAATTAAATGCCTTGCCTAAGGGCACAATCGTAACGGCTCCAGCGGGGCTCGAACCCCGGACCTTTCGCACCTGAAGCGAACGCGCATCCACTGCGCTATCACGACAAACAAGCTTTAACAACTTATATTAATCACTCTCGTTGGCTCGGATGAAAGCGTAAATGTGGGAGGAAACCCGGAGTACTCGGAGAAAAACCCTCCTGTCCAATCTGGCGACCACCGGACCATCTCACATACTTCCCGGTCTGAGTATCGAACCTGGGTTGTTGAGAAGCAAGTGCGCTAACCACTGCATTAATTCTCTAAATTTCATTACTGATAAAGTATGTAATAAATATAGGATATTAAATGAGAGGTCAGTTGTTATTGAATTTATTTAAAGAGACTTCAAAAAAACTTTAAAACAAAGGCACGTTCTGTGCCATCTGATTGGCTCTGTGCTGTTTGCAGCAAATTTAGTTGTGATTGGTAGGTTACGGGTTAAAGCAGCCACCTCTGATTCGCGTTCTGTACCGTCTGCAAAAGTGATTTTATCTGCCGCTAGCGTGCAGAGGGTTAAAGAACAACTGTATTTATTGAGAGAGTCGGCTACTTGTGTATTTATTGTGAGAGTCGGTTCCTTGTGTATTTATTGAGAGTCGGTTCCTTGTGTATTTATTGAGAGAGTCGGCTACTTGTGTATTTATTGTGAGAGTCGGTTCCTTGTGTATTTATTGAGAGAGTCGGTTACTTGTGTATTTATTGAGAGAGTCGGTTACTTGTGATAGCATTATGTACAGCTTAGAACACATAATGGTATGCACCATTCATTGCTAGGTGTGATCATGCCCTACAAGGCAACATGTTATTTATTGATTCTGATCAGGCTTAATGGGAACTACTAGCTGATAGCCACCCAGTACACATTTATCTATTGCATTTTCTTAATTAACAGCCTTTTTTGTTAACCAGCAGGATGATGAATAGAGCCGTAACTAATGTTGCTAGAACTTGTGACCCCACCCGGTTGCCTTCATCACGTTTTGTATTCACATGTATATGTAAAACGAATCAAGCAATAAAATATGATTGAACTAAATAAACGTAAAACACACACACAGCACACCAGAATTCCATCACCAGGGTTCATTCTAGGTCAGAATTTTTGGGAGAAGTAAGAAAGCGCGTGATCGCTTCCTTAAATGGTGTTCTTTAATATACTTCTGCAAAATAGGGTTAAAATGCACAGTAAATTAAATACAACATTTGAATAGAAGGAGTGCTTTATAATATTTTTGGGGAGAAGTGGGGCCCCCAGAGGGCGAAGTCAGGGTCCCTAGGGCGACAATTTCGCCCACATCTAAACTGATCCCTGATCACAAGTAGACAAAATTATACTCCACATTTCATGAATGTTACTGTCAGTAAAAGATTCTTGTCCACAGTTCATGAATGTAACTGATTCTTGTCAACAGTTCATTAATCTAAGTCAGGAAAATTCTAGCAATAGTTCGCAAGGAAGATGATTCTAGTCTACAGTTCATGAATGTCATTTCCAGGAAAAGATTCCAGTCCACAGTTAATGAATGTCACAGCCAGATAGAAGATTCTAATCCACAGTTCATGAAGATTTTTTCCAGGAAATGATTCTAGTCCACAGTTCATGAATGTTTTTTCCAGGAAATGATTCTAGTGTCACAGTCAGGTAAAACATTCTAATCCATAATTCATTATTAAAGTCACACTCAGGTAAAATATTCTAATCCATAATTCATTAAAGTCACAATTAGGTAAAATATTCTAATCCATAATTCATTAAAATCACATTCAGGTAAAAGATTTTAATCCATAATTCATTAAAGTCACAATCAGGTAAAATATTCTAATCCATAATTTATTAAAGTCACAATCAGGTAAAAGATTCTAATCCATAATTTATTAAAGTCACATTCAGGTAAAATATTCTAATCCATAATTTATTAAAGTCACATTCAGGTAAAATATTCTAATCCATAATTTATTAAAGTCACAATCAGGTAAAAGATTCTAATCCATAATTTATTAAAGTCACAATCAGGTAAAATATTCTAATCCATAATTCATTAAAGTCACATACAGGTAAAATATTCTAATCCATAATTTATTAAAGTCACACCCGGTAAAATTTTCTAATCCATAATTCATTAAAGTCACATTCAGGTAAATTCTAGTCCGGTCACTTCATGAGTGTAATAGCCAGGACAAGATTCTAGTCCACAGTTCATGAATGTTTTTTCCAGGAAATGATACTAATCCACAGTTCATGAATGTTTTTTTCCAGGAAATGATACTAGTCCACACAGTTCATGAATGTTTTTTTCCAGGAAATGATTCTAGTCCACAGTTCATGAATGTTTTTCCAGGAAAAGATTCTAGTCCACAGTTCATGAATATTTTTTCCAGGAAAAGATTCTAGTCCACAGTTCATGAATATTTTTTCCAGGAAAAGATTCTAGTCCACAGTTCATGAATGTTTTTTCCAGGAAAAGATTCCAGTCCACAGTTCATGAGTGTCACAATGAATGTCACAACAGGAAAAGAATAATTTCATGAAGAAAGTGATTAATTTTTGATGGCCTAGAAATCACTTAGGTCATGAAATTGCTTTATATGCGAAAGCCCGGATTTCGAGCCCCGCTTGAGCTGTTATGATTGTGTGCTTGGGCAAGGCATTTAAATTCCACATGCCTCTTCTCTCTCCCTCATGGCAATGGATTCCATCGGGAATTAGGTATCGAGAGTGATTAATATAAGTTATAAGAACTTGTTTCGCAATTGAGCTAAAATAAATTTGTATAAACTAAAATAACAAACAACCACTATCTCTCTCTCCCGCTTGTCACTCAAGCCTTACAAAATAATAAACACAAACTTTTATTTACCTCAATTTCTTTCCAAATTTGGTGATAAAAAGCAACCGTAAAGTATTTTCAAATTAAATGCAGACGTACACAGATTTATTTATAATCATATATACCTATAAATCCTGAATGAATGGGCATAATAATCCAGGTACAATCTATTAAATCTACGCTGACCTCACAAGTCTAGGTTTTCGAACATTTTCAAAGGGGGAGGGGTTTGTACAAATTTGATTAAGGTACTTTGAATACAAAAGAAATATTTTCAATGTAAATTAGAAGCTAGATTTACGTAGGCGTTCAAATTTGTGACACCTGTATATAGCTGTATGGTAGTTGTCCTAGTGTTACCTGGATGTGACAAGTATTACAGGACCAATAACTTAGTGGATATACAAAATATATACTCTGTAGAGTATTTGTTGGCTGTCCGATTACCGCAGTGGTTAGCACGCTCGCTTCTCACCAATGCAACCCGGGTTCGATCCTCGGACCGGGAAGAATGTGAGATGGTAAGGTGGTCGCCAGATCAGACAGGTGGGTTTTCTCCGGGTACTCCGGTTTCCTCCCACACGAATGACCACATATACGCTTTCATCTGCGCCAATGAGAGTGATTAATATAAGTTGTTGAAACTTGCTTCGCAATCGTTTAAACTAAAGTATTTGTTTGTTTATGGGGGTCTAAAGTCGCACAACAGTTTAGGCGAGCAGAATTTCAGACACAGACGGGTACCCAGGTACCTACAGCACTGAGGGGCAAGTGATTTGAACTGGTCCAAATGTAATTTAATTTAACCCAATCAACACCAAGTAACTGACATGGACTGGTGCATGATATTTTTAGACCAATAAATTAATAAGAAAATTACATTTGGACCGGTTTCATTTATCAAAATGGGTAATTTTGTCTAAAAATAGTAATATTACTGGCAAAAAGTGCAGATCCTGATGAGACAGCTGCTCATCTGGAATCACCTTCGAGGCTTCATTCCTGATGCAATCACTCTAGAGACCTCACTCAGAATCACTCTCGAGATCTCATTCCTGATGGTATCATTCTCGAGACCTCACGCCTGATGGAATCACTCTCGAGACCTCACTCCTGATGGAATCACTCTCGAGACCTCATTCCTGATGCAATCATTCTCGAGACCTCATTCCTGATGCAATCACTCTCGAGACCTCACTCGGAATCACGCTCGAGACCTCACTCGGAATCACGCTCGAGACCTCATTCCTGATGGAATCATTCTCGAGACCTCACTCCTGATGGAATCACACTCGAGACTTCACTCCTGATGGAATCACTCTCGAGACCTCACTCCTGATGGAATCATTCTCGAGACCTCACTCCTGATGGAATCATGCTCGAGACCCCACTCCTGATGGAATCACGCTCGAGACCTCATTCCTGATGCAATCACTCTCGAGACCTCACTCGGAATCATACTTGAGACCTCACTCAGAATCACTCTCGAGACCCCACTCCTGATGGAATCACTCTCGAGACCTCACTCCTGATGGAATCACGCACGAGACCTCACTCCTGATGGAATCACGCTCGAGACCCCACTCCTGATGGAATCACGCTCGAGACCTCACTCCTGATGGAATCACTCTAGAGACCTCACTCCTGATGGAATCACTCTCGAGACCTCACTCAGAATCACGCTCGAGACCCCACTCCCGATAGAATCCATCGCCTTGAAGGAGGAAGAAGAGGCAATATTGACTTAAATGTCTTGCCTAAGGACACCACCACTGTGGTTCTGACCGAGTTGATTGAACCTATGGAGTGGCAGGTCGAAGGTTCGAACCTCGTCAGGGGTTTGTTTTGATATGGCCGGTTGGTGAGCCGCCAGCTAGTTAAATAATGGATACCGATTGCCGACCAGCCTGGCGCCAGGTATACAAGCATAGGATTTGGGAAGTACTGATGTTCATCATAAGTGTCTCATAAGTCAGAAATGACTGGCCCTTTATTTAATTAGGGGTGACACTATAATAAACAACTTTACTTACAACCCCTTGGCTACGAGGTGGATACCATATCCATTACACCAAGGTGGGGGGGGTCACCATTGGAGACCATATCCATTACACCAAGGTGGGGGGGGTCACCATTGGATACCATATCCATTACACCAAGGTGGGGGGGGGTCACCATTGGAGACGGGGTGTAAAGTTTCAACTTTATTTATGATACAATGATTGTGCAACATGTTTCAACAGCTTCTATTAATCGCTATCATTGGTGTACATGTCGTTAACGCATATGTGGTCGGTCCATCGTGTGGGAATAAACAAATCTATCATTTTATACAAATTTATTTTAGCTCGATGTGCGAAACAAGTTATTTCAACTTATATAAATCACTCTCGAGACCTCATTCCTGATGGAATCCATCGCCACGAGGGAGAGAGAAGAGGCAACGTGGAATTTAAATGCCTTGCCTAAGGGCACAATCGTAACGGCTCCAGTGGGGCTCGAACTCCGGACCTTTCGCACCTGAAGCGAACGCTCATCCACTGCGCTATCACGACTTCCGATGAGGCGACTAACATATCTCATATACTTCTTCTGTAGCCACGTTCTTTAATGAGAGACATTGCTGATTTTTCTATTACCTCCCTTGGCAGATAAAGCTTTAGATGAGAAAAGGGATGAAATGTGATAGCAGGTGGTGCAAAGGAAACAAGTTATAAAATCAGAGGAAACAAGTTAAGAGGACATTATCTAATTTTAAGAGTATTCAGGGGCAGTAACTCACTAATGCCTCTCATTGCTCCCAATATGAAATGAGCTTAAATTTGATTTATTTTACAACGATTGTGAAACAAGTTCTAACAACTTATATTGATCACTCTCGTTGGCGCGGATGAAAGTGCATATGTGGTCATTCGTGTGGGAGGAAACCCACCTGTCCGATCTTGCGACAACCGTGGCATCTCACATACTTCCCGGTCCTAGTATGTAATGAGTCATTTCTAATTTGTGGCTTTGGTTTTGCTTATCAGCACATCTGACATCTACATTTTGATGCAGGAGTTTACAATTAAAGAAATTCAATAACTCTGACCAAACCATTTTGTCAAATGTCCAAAATAAACTCCAAGATAAACTGTTTAATGTTACAGTCTGTACTGATATACCGAGATAAACTGTTAGATGTCACGCTCGTATACCGAGATAAACTGTTAGATGTCACGCTCGTATACCGAGATAAAATGTTAGATGTCATGCTCGTATACCGAGATGAACTGTTAGATGTCACACTCGTATACCGTGAGGAACTGTTAGATGTCACGCTCGTATACCGAGATAAACTGTTAGATGTCACACTCGTATACCGTGAGGAACTGTTAGATGTCACGCTCGTATACCGAGATAAACTGTTAGATGTCACACGCTAGTATACCGAGATAAACTGTTAGATGTCACGCTCGTATACCGAGATAAACTGTTAGATGTCACACTAGTATACCGAGATAAACTGTTAGATGTCACGCTCGTATACCGAGATAAACTGTTAGATGTCACGCTCGTATACCGAGATAAACTGTTAGATGTCACACTAGTATACCGAGATAAACTGTTAGATGTCATGCTCGTATACCGAGATAAACTGTTAGATGTCACACTAGTATACCGAGATAAACTGTTAGATGTCATGCTCGTATACCGAGATAAACTGTTAGATGTCATGCTCGTATACCGAGATAAACTGTTAGATGTCACGCTCGTATACCGAGATAAACTGTTAGATGTCACACTAGTATACCGAGATAAACTGTTAGATGTCACGCTCGTATACCGAGATAAACTGTTAGATGTCACGCTCGTATACCGAGATAAACTGTTAGATGTCACACTAGTATACCGAGATAAACTGTTAGATGTCATGCTCGTATACCGAGATAAACTGTTAGATGTCACACTAGTATACCGAGATAAACTGTTAGATGTCATGCTCGTATACCGAGATAAACTGTTAGATGTCACACTAGTATACCGAGATAAACTGTTAGATGTCATGCTCGTATACCGAGATAAACTGTTAGATGTCATGCTCGTATACCGAGATAAACTGTTAGATGTCACGCTCGTATACCGAGATAAACTGTTAGATGTCACACTAGTATACCGAGATAAACTGTTAGATGTCACGCTCGTATACCGAGATAAACTGTTAGATGTCACGCTCGTATACCGAGATAAACTGTTAGATGTCACACTAGTATACCGAGATAAACTGTTAGATGTCATGCTCGTATACCGAGATAAACTGTTAGATGTCACACTAGTATACCGAGATAAACTGTTAGATGTCATGCTCGTATACCGAGATAAACTGTTAGATGTCATGCTCGTATACCGAGATAAACTGTTAGATGTCACGCTCGTATACCGAGATAAACTGTTAGATGTCACACTAGTATACCGAGATAAACTGTTAGATGTCACGCTCGTATACCGAGATAAACTGTTAGATGTCACGCTCGTATACCGAGATAAACTGTTAGATGTCACACTCGTATACCGTGATAAACTGTTAGATGTCACACTAGTATACCGAGATAAACTGTTAGATGTCACGCTCGTATACCGAGATAAACTGTTAGATGTCATGCTCGTATACCGAGATAAACTGTTAGATGTCACACTCGTATACCGTGATAAACTGTTAGATGTCACACTAGTATACCGAGATAAACTGTTAGATGTCACACTCGTATACCGAGATAAACTGTTAGATGTCACACTCGTATACCGAGATAAACTTGTTAGATGTCACACTCGTATACCGTGATAAACTGTTAGATGTCATGCTCGTATACCAAGATAAACTGTTAGATGTCAGGCTCGTATACCGAGATAAACTGTTAGATGTCACACTAGCATACTGTGAGGAACTGTTAGATGTCACACTCGTATACCGAGATAAACTGTTAGATGTCATGCTCGTATACCGAGATAAACTGTTAGATGTCACGCTCGTATACCGAGATAAACTGTTAGATGTCACACTCGTATACCGAGATAAACTGTTAGATGTCACACTAGTATACCGAGATAAACTGTTAGATGTCACACTCGTATACCGTGAGGAACTGTTAGATGTCACGCTCGTATACCGTGAGGAACTGTTAGATGTCACACTCGTATACCGTGATAAACTGTTAGATGTCACACGCTAGTACATGGGTCGCCAAGTAACAGCCGGACTCCAGCCTTTGATCCAACGCTAGTCTTCCGGTGGTTCTACGTCATTACGTCACTGGTAAAGTAGGTCAACATTCAGGCGAGTATTAGAGTTGAGGCAAGTCGTCCGTATTAGAATTGAGGCAAGTCGTCTGTATTAGAGTTGTGGCAAGTCATCCGTATTAGAGTTGAGGCAAGTCGTCCGTATTAGAGTTGTGGCAAGTCGTCCGTATTAGAGTTGAGGCAAGTCGTCCGTATTAGAGTTGAGGCAAGTCGTCCGTATTAGAGTTGTGGCAAGTCGTCCGTATTAGAGTTGTGGCAAGTCATCCGTATTAGAGTTGTGGCAAGTCATCCGTATTAGAGTTGAGGCAAGTCGTCCGTATTAGAGTTGTGGCAAGTCGTCCGTATTAGAGTTGTGGCAAGTCATCCGTATAGTTGTGGCAAGTCGTCCGTATTAGAGTTGTGGCAAGTCATCCGTATTAGAATTGTGGCAAGTCATCCGTATTAGAGTTGTGGCAAGTCATCCGTATTAGAGTTGAGGCAAGTCGTCCGTATTAGAGTTGTGGCAAGTCGTCCGTATTAGAGTTGTGGCAAGTTGTCCGTATAGAGTTGTGGCAAGTCGTCCGTATTAGAGTTGAGGCAAGTCGTCCGTATTAGATGTGTGGCAAGTCATCCGTATTAGAGTTGTGGCAAGTCATCCGTATTAGAGTTGAGGCAAGTCGTCCGTATTAGAGTTGTGGCAAGTCATCCGTATTAGAGTTGTGGCAAGTCATCCGTATTAGAGTTGTGGCAAGTCATCCGTATTAGAGTTGAGGCAAGTCGTCCGTATTAGAGTTGTGGCAAGTCGTCCGTATTAGAGTTGAGGCAAGTCATCCGTATTAGAGTTGAGGCAAGTCGTCCGTATTAGAGTTGAGGCAAGTCGTCCGTATTAGAGTTGAGGCAAGTCGTCCATATTAGAGTTGTGGCAAGTCGTCCGTATTAGAGTTGTGGCAAGTCGTCCGTATTAGAGTTGTGGCAAGTCGTCCGTATTAGAGTTGTGGCAAGTTGTCCGTATAGAGTTGTGGCAAGTCGTCCGTATTAGAGTTGAGGCAAGTCGTCCGTATTAGAGGTGTGGCAAGTCATCCGTATTAGAGTTGTGGCAAGTCATCCGTATTAGAGTTGAGGCAAGTCGTCCGTATTAGAGTTGTGGCAAGTCATCCGTATTAGAGTTGTGGCAAGTCATCCGTATTAGAGTTGTGGCAAGTCATCCGTATTAGAGTTGAGGCAAGTCGTCCGTATTAGAGTTGTGGCAAGTCGTCCGTATTAGAGTTGAGGCAAGTCATCCGTATTAGAGTTGAGGCAAGTCGTCCGTATTAGAGTTGAGGCAAGTCGTCCGTATTAGAGTTGAGGCAAGTCGTCCATATTAGAGTTGTGGCAAGTCGTCCATATTAGAGTTGTGGCAAGTCGTCCGTATTAGAGTTGTGGCAAGTCGTCCGTATTAGAGTTGAGGCAAGTCGTCCGTATTAGAGGTGTGGCAAGTCATCCGTATTAGAGTTGTGGCAAGTCATCCGTATTAGAGTTGAGGCAAGTCGTCCGTATTAGAGTTGTGGCAAGTCATCCGTATTAGAGTTGTGGCAAGTCATCCGTATTAGAGTTGTGGCAAGTCATCCGTATTAGAGTTGAGGCAAGTCGTCCGTATTAGAGTTGTGGCAAGTCGTCCGTATTAGAGTTGTGGCAAGTCGTCCGTATTAGAGTTGTGGCAAGTCGTCCATATTAGAGTTGTGGCAAGTCGTCCGTATTAGAGTTGTGGCAAGTCGTCCGTATTAGAGTTGTGGCAAGTCGTCCGTATTAGAGTTGTGGCAAGTCGTCCGTATTAGAGTTGTGGCAAGTCGTCCGTATTAGAGTTGTGGCAAGTCGTCCGTATTAGAGTTGAGGCAAGTCGTCCGTATTAGAGTTGTGGCAAGTCATCCGTATAGTTGTGGCAAGTCGTAACAATTAACTAAATATTCTCATAATCCTTTGCTTTTCATAGACACCAGACACTCTCCCGCTGATTTTCTACGAAGACATTAACCCTTTCAACCCCAAGTAACTGACATGGACTGGTGCGTGATATTTTCAGACCAATAAATTAATAAGAAAATTACCTTTGGACCAGTTCATTTATCAAAATGGGTAATTTTATCTAAAAATAGTCATAATTATTACTGGCAAAAAAGTGCAGATCCTGATGAGACGGCTCGTCACGAGCCGGCTCATCTGGATCTACACTTTTCATAAGCCTACTTAGAGGCCTGTGGGGTTGAAAGGGTTAATTATAGTCACGCAAAGATTGACCCGAAGGTGTGTAATGTTGAAGTCTGTCCCTATTTTCTTTGTAGTTCTTACACGGCCGATGTGTGTGCCCCGGAGGAGTGGCGGTGCTGACATGCAATATTTCCCTCCATTTAAGGTAACAAATTCAATACAATTCGGACAATTATTCAGATTTCTGAACATCATTATGATTACCACAAATAGAAATAAGCAACCTCCTCTCCCTTTAGACTGAAAACAATGTCAACTTTACATTTCTAACGAGTTTTGTCTTCTTGCAACTTTCCATTAGATAAAAGGCTTGACAACCCTCTACCAGAAGCTGTAGTAATATTAATAATGATCATACAGAAATTGTGTTACACGGCCGTTATATTGTTACCAGACTCGCTTTCCCGCCCACCCTCTCGCAACTTTGACGTACTTGCCTAATCCGGTAGGAATTGCAGCTCGAGGAAAACCACAGATGAGGTTAATGGAGCATTAGAAATAGGAAATGTGAATGTTCCGAACGAAACAGAAATAGTAAAACATGTGCAATAAATAGAGATCCTGTCAATTAAGTGGATATAGCTTCCAGCCAATCACAAAAACTCAATTAAATAAATCTCCAAGGACAATTTAGCATGCTTTCTGTAACGACAAAACTGGACAAACTGCTGTATGTCTATACCTCCTGCAGTGGTGGTTACTGTGCTTGTTGCACCAACTTGGGATGCTTCACTACTAGCTTATCCATTTACATATAGGACTTCTACCGTAACCCTTAGCCTGCCAACCACGACTAAAGTCGCTTTTGCAAACAGTATAGAGCCAGATCACTGATCAGGCTCTAAGCTGTTTGCTATTCGGATGGTGGAGCTAAATCACTTGTCTGAATAGCAAACATCAAAGATCCTGAATGTTGGCCCGAAGGTGTAAATCAGATTCAGTTTACATATCCTTTATTACACAATCATGTGAATGTCTTTTAATCAATGTCTTTATAAATTTGTAATTGAGATGATACCAAACATATTGTTAACCGTTTCCCACATAGAGATTTTATTTCATACATTTGGCTGTGTAATTTACCAATTGTACGCAATGTGAACTTGTCTACTCCACCTTTATAGAGGTTACTAGCCTACTCCACCTTCATAGAGGTTACTAGCCTACTCCACCGTCATGGAGGTTACTAGCCTACTCCACCTACATGGAGGTTACTAGCCTACTCCACCTTCATAGAGGTTACTAGCCTACTCCACCTTCATAGAGGTTACTAGCCTACTCCACCTTCATGGAGGTTACTAGCCTACTCCACCTTCATAGAGGTTACTAGCCTACTCCACCTTCATGGAGGTTACTAGCCTACTCCACCTTCATAGAGGTTATTGCCTACTCCACCTTCATAGAGGTTACTAGCTTACTCCACCTTCATAGAGGTTACTAGCCTACTCCACCTTCATAGAGGTTACTAGCCTACTCCACCTTCATAGAGGTTACTAGCCTACTCCACCTTCATGGAGGTTACTAGCCTACTCCACCTTCATAGAGGTTACTAGCCTACTCCACCTTCATAGAGGTTACTAGCCTACTCCACCTTCATAGAGGTTACTAGCCTACTCCACCTTCATGGAGGTTACTAGCCTACTCCACCTTCATAGAGGTTACTAGCCTACTCCACCTTCATAGAGGTTACTAGCCTACTCCACCTTCATGGAGGTTACTAGCCTACTCCACCTTCATAGAGGTTACTAGCTTACTCCACCTTCATAGAGGTTACTAGCCTACTCCACCTTCATAGAGGTTACTAGCCTACTCCACCTTCATAGAGGTTATTGCCTACTCCACCTTCACAGAGGTTACTAGCCTACTCCACCTTCATGGAGGTTACTAGCCTACTCCACCTTCATAGAGGTTACTAGCCTACTCCACCTTCATAGAGGTTACTAGCCTACTCCACCTTCATAGAGGTTACTAGCCTACTCCACCTTCATAGAGGTTACTAGCCTACTCCACCTTCATAGAGGTTACTAGCCTACTCCACCTTCATGGAGGTTACTAGCCTACTCCACCTTCATAGAGGTTACTAGCTTCTATGTGGGAAAGTTTTTTACAATTTGCATACAGAATTTTGTCCAGTAAGATGCAATATACACACTGGCCCATTATAAAGCACTCCTAATCAAGCTTTGTATTTAATGGTCATACTGTGCATTTTAACCATATTTTGTTGAAATTTATTAAATAACACCATTTAAGGACGTGATCGCGCGCTTTCTCACATCTCCCAAAAATTCTGACCCGAGCCCCGGAATAGCAAACAACATAGATCCTGATCAGACATACTGCTACGCTGCAGCTGATCTGGATCTTTGTTGTTTGCACATTCCTTCCAATTTATTCAGCATTTTAAGGGCTAAAATGCTGTTAATAATGAACCACTGTCTGCTTGTTGATGCATAACCGGATAGAATGCCCACTTATGGTTAAGACCCAACTTGATTTCACATACATAAAATGCACTGGTCTATAGCTAATACTGTTGGTTTTCAACAATAAAATGTCTTCGCCCTTTACAACAAACAATATTATTGACAGTCAAAACCTCAACTGAACTTGTAAAACCGTTGTACGCTTGAAAAACTTGTCAAACTAAATACTGGTATGATAGTATGGTGATCAATTCATGTCACCGGTTCTGTTTTCAGAGTGATTTACACATTTAAAATATTCATCCTATTTTAGTGGTCGGGGGGGGGGGACCCGTGGAAGTCACTCACCCGACCCTGATAAACCATAGCCCATTGTACAATAAGTTAAGTGAGGCCCACCTTCAGGTTCCATGCACAGCCAGCAAAAATAATGCACAGCCAGCAAAAAAAATGCACAGCAAGCAAAAATAATGCACAGCAAGCAAATATAATGCACACAAATAATGCACAGCAAGCAAAAATAATGCACAGCAAGCAAACGATGTGCATGAAACTATGCAATATGAATGTTATCACATCCATATAAGATAAACTACCCTAGCCGCTGCAGATTGGCAGCAATGGTTCTTTTAGTTAGCTTGATTGCGAAACAAGTTCTTACAACTTATATTAATCACTCTCGAGATCTCATTCCTGATGGAATCCATCGCCACGAGGGAGAGAGAAGAGGCAACATGGAATTTAAATGCATTGCCTAAGGGCACAATCGTAATGGCTCCAGCGGGGCTCAAACTCCAGGCCTTTTGCACCTGAAGCGAACGCGCTTCCATTAATGTTCCAATAATGTTTCTTTTGACAATTCAACTCGGCTTTAACAACATTGGTGACACATCAGAAAATAACAAGTAACAACTTCTGCATATTATTACTTTTAAAACAGCTTCCCTGGTGTCCGATGGAATGATTTCCGAAGGTTTCCAGATCAAGAAAATGTCCCTACCACCGGTGGGATTCAAACCTACAGTAGTAAGGGGCAAGCTATTAGAAGTCAACGACCATAACCACTCGGCCCCTCTATTTGTTTCTAAAGCTTCTGTATTTTGAGAGATGGCATAATACTCATTATCTTCTGAAATATGGGAACCGAAATTGGTATGCGACAACATGGGAACCGAAATTGGTATGTGACAACATGGGAACCGAAATTGGTATGTGACATCATGGGAACCGAAATTGGTATGTGACAACATGGGAACCGAAATTGGTATTGACACATGGGAACCGAAATTGGTATATGACAGTGACAACATGGGAACCGAAATTGGTATATGACATCATGGGAACCGAAATTGGTATGTGACAACATGGGAACCGAAATTGGTATATGACATCATGGGAACCGAAATTGGTATGTGACAACATGGGAACCAAAATTGGTATATGACAACATGGGAACCGAAATTGGTATGTGACAACATGGGAACCAAAATTGGTATATAACAACATGGGAACCGAAATTGGTATATGACAACATGGGAACCAAAATTGGCATGTGACAACATGGGAACCAAAATTGGTATATGACAACATGGGAACCGAAATTGGTATGTGACAACATGGGAACCGAAATTGGCATGTGACAACATGGGAACCAAAATTGGTATATGACAACATGGGAACCGAAATTGGCATGTGACAACATGGGAACCGAAATTGGCATGTGACAACATGGGAACCAAAATTGGTATATGACAACATGGGAACCGAAATTGGTATGTGACAACATGGGAACCGAAATTGGTATGTGACAACATGGGAACCGAAATTGGTATGTGACAACATGGGAACCGAAATTGGTATGTGACAACATGGGAACCGAAATTGGTATGTGACAACATGGGAACCGAAATTGGTATGTGACAACATGGGAACCGAAATTGGTATGTGACAACATGGGAACCAAAATTGGTATGTGACAACATGGGAACCGAAATTGGTATATGACAACATGGGAACCAAAATTGGTATGTGACAACATGGGAACCGAAATTGGTATGTGACAACATGGGAACCAAAATTGGCATGTGACAACATGGGAACCAAAATTGGTATATGACAACATGGGAACCGAAATTGGTATATGACAACATGGGAACCGAAATTGGTATGTGACAACATGGGAACCAAAATTGGTATGTGACAACATGGGAACCGAAATTGGTATGTGACAACATGGGAACCGAAATTGGTATGTGACAACATGGGAACCGAAATTGGTATGTGACAACATGGGAACCAAAATTGGTATGTGACAACATGGGAACCGAAATTGGTATATGACAACAACTTATCCACATGTAACCTAATACAAACTGTGAAAGAGAGAAACCTGGGGCATTAACAGCATAATAATCACTACCAGGGGCTTTAACAGCATAACAACAACTGCTAAGCACAACACAGACCATCAGAAAATTCAGATCAAAGAAATTGAATGTTTTAAAACAATGAATAATTTACAGGACTACATACTTTCCCAGAATGGACACAATGTACTCTGTTACTCGGGCGTTTAGCGTGACCAAGTGTCATGAAAATATATTCGGTCCAATAATCGATTGGCTGGTTCATTCACAGAATTTGTAGACGACCTAAAGCGTGGAATGTCCATTGATTCTCAGAAATCAATACAATCTGTTTATGTAACAGATCACTGGGAGACAGAATTACATCGTAGGATAACTATCACGTCAATGGATAGTTAAAAATGCTAAATTCGGAACACCTCGCTCACAGCTATTGCTGTTTATAGATCCAAAAGGAAGCTGCATTTCAACAAACCTATTTGATTTTGTTTCGCCCTAGATTTACTGAAATCAATAAGACGATTTTGTCTGCGCAGGATAAAATAGAGACACTCCTACGATTCATTTCCTGAGCGGATTCCTGTAATTACTGATGATAAGGAGGTTGGATTTAAAACTACGCAGCTTTGTTAAATGTTCGTAACGGCATTTAGCACCGGTGTCACATGAGATTTTCACCCGTGCGATAGTTTCACCCGCAGGTGAAAAAAATGCCATGAGATTTTCACCTCCTCACCCGCCCCCCAATATTTTAACCCTAACCCTAACCAAGTCTCATAGGGGGGTGAAAATATAGGCGGGTGAAAATATCATATGACATCGGCTCTGCGAAGTATGCATTATGGGTCAGTGTGTTTGTCTAACCAATGGGATTTGGCTATGCTTGCTACTCCTGATTGGGTGTAATATACAATGTATGTGGGTTGCGATAGCCACATACAACAGAACCAGATATCAATACCCGCACACAACAAAACCAGATATCTATACCCGCACACAACAGAACCAGATATCTATACCGGTACACAACAGAACCAGATATCAATACCCGCACACAACAAAACCAGATATCTATACCCGCACACAACAGAACCAGATATCTATACCCGCACACAACAGAACCAGATATCTATACCCGCACACAACAGAACCAGATATCTATACCCGCACATAACAGAACCAGATATCTATACTGGTACACAACAGAACCAGATATCTATACCCGCACACAACAGAACCAGATATCTATACCCGCACACAACAGAACCAGATATCTATACCCGCATACAACAGAACCAGATATCAATACCCGCACACAACAAAACCAGATATATATACCCGCACACATCAGAACCAGATATCTATACCCGCACACAACAGAACCAGATATCTATACCCGCACACAACAGAACCAGATATCTATACCCGCACACATCAGAACCAGATATCTATACCCGCATACAACAGAACCAGATATCTATACCCGCACATAACAGAACCAGATATCTATACCCGCACACAACAGAACCAGATATCTATACCCGCACACAACAGAACCAGATATCTATACCCGCACACAACAGAACCAGATATCTATACTGGTACACAACAGAACCAGATATCTATACCCGCACACAACAGAACCAGATATCTATACTGGTACACAACAGAACCAGATATCTATACCCGCATACAACAGAACCAGATATCTATACCAGCACACAACAGAACCCGATATCTATACCCGCACACAACAGAACCAGATATCTATACCCGCACACAACAGAACAAGATATCTATACCCGTACACAACAGAACCAGATATCTATACCAGCACATAACAGAACCAGATATCGATACCCACACACAACAGAACCAGATATCTATACTGGTACACAACAGAACCAGATATCTATACTGGTACACAACAGAACCAGATATCTATACCTGTACACAACAGAACCAGATATCTATACCCGCACACAACAGAACCAGATATCTATACCAGCACACAACAGAACCAGATATCGATACCCACACACAACAGAACCAGATATCTATACTGGTACACAACAGAACCAGATATCTATACTGGTACACAACAGAACCAGATATCTATATGGCTGGGATGAGGGCTCCATGCAGCTTGTTTGCTTCATTGCACTAAGCCTCTGTGGGTGTCACGCACCATGTTGGGCAATCAGCTAGTATAAATAACTGATAAATAAATGAAACAAGACACACATGCATTGAAATACGATTTAAAATAGCAGATTATAATAACTAAACATTTATACAGGTTGGCCAAATTGCTAGATCAAGTTGAAATGAGGGGAACTAGAAGCACTTAAATGTTAATGTATACAAATTTATTCTAGCTTGATTGCGAAACAAGTTCTTACAACTTATATTAATCACTCTCGAGACCTCATTCCTGATGGAACCCATCGCCACAAGGGAGAGAGAATAGGCAATGTGGAGTTTAAATGCCTTGCCTAAGGGCACAATCGTAACGGCTCCAGCGGGGCTTGAACTTGGGGCCTTTCGCACCTGAAGCGAACGTGCTACCACTACGCTATCACGACTTCCACTTCATATTATAACTTATTTGACTACTAATGTGTTGATCTATGTCAGTAGGCATTGGCGTCGAGAGGCGCTCCTAAGGGGGGGGGGGAAGGGTTAACGGATCATCTCATGATAGTATGTGAGCAGTCATCTAACCTTTTCTCCTCGTTACCGATGGAAAAGAAGCTGTCTAGTTGCGTTATGATTTTCAAACGCTTTGCCGCCATTGATTTTTTCGTAAAGTAGAATGTGTCCGAACGCAACGAATCAGCGAAAACATCAAAATGTTATATATTTTATTTATTTATATTTCGGGTTTTACGCCTGCAT
>CM026395.1:63311147-63441147 GCA_014843695.1 Archivesica marissinica
ACTGACATGAACTGGTGCATGATATTTTCAGACCAATAAATTAATAAGAAAATTTACATTTGGACCAGTTCATTTATCAAAATGGGTAATTTTGTCTAAAAATGGTAATATTACTGGCAAAAATGGAAGGTACTGATGAGACGGCTCGACGGCTCATCTGGATCTACACTTTTTGTAAGCCTATTTAGATGTCTGTAGTGTTGAAAGTGTTAAGCAACAACACCTACCCGATATTAGATTTGTTTGAAATGGGTCACAGGGATCAATACCTATATTTTATTGCATAATTTCGTAATCATTACACAAAACGGATTTACAATGCATGCCAATATGATAATATCTAATAGGCACGCACTACCTATCAACGGGGAAAGCCAATATCAATTACTGAACTAGATGTTATAGGAGGAATATTGGGGAGAGCCAATATCAATTACTGAACTAGATGTTATAGGAGGAATATTGGGGAAAGCCAATATCAATTACTGGACTAGACGTTATAGGAGGAATATTGGGGAAAGCCAATATCAATTACTGAACTAGATGTTATAGGAGGAATATTGGGGAGAGCCAATATCAATTACTGAACTAGATGTTATAGGAGGAATATTGGGGAAAGCCAATATCAATTACTGGACTAGACGTTATAGGAGGAATATTGGGGAAAGCCAATATCAATTACTGAACTAGATGTTATAGGAGGAATAACGGGGAAAGCCAATATCAATTACTGGACTAGACGTTATAGGAGGAATATTGGGGAAAGCCAATATCAATTACTGAACTAGATGTTATAGGAGGAATATTGGGGAAAGCAAATATCAATTACTGAACTAGACGTTATAGGAGGAATAACGGGGAAAGCCAATATCAATTACTGAACTAGATGTTATAGGAGGAATATTGGGGAAAGCAAATATCAATTACTGAACTAGACGTTATAGGAGGAATATTGGGGAAAGCCAATATCAATTACTGAACTAGATGTTATAGGAGGAATATTGGGGAAAGCAAATATCAATTACTGAACTAGACGTCATAGGTGGAATATTGGGGAAAGCCAATATCAATTACTGAACTAGACGTTATAGGAGGAATATTGGGGAAAGCCAATATCAATTACTGAACTAGACGTCATAGGTGGAATATTGGGGAAAGCCAATATCAATTACTGAACAAGACATCATAGGAGGAATATGACTACATATCAGGAAGATAGATAAATAGAATGATGACACCGATTGCGCTTTTCTTGTAGACGTAAAACCTATTTACAGAAATCACGGACACATGAGACCGGTGCATCAAATCTTATTCCAGAATAAGAAAGTCATTTGACAGAAAGACTTCTAAATCGAGCAGTGTGGTATCCAGGAGGAAATCAATAATGGCTGCGCCCACAACCCCTATAATCAGGTAAGACAACTACCACATACTCTGGCTGTTCAATTATCTCAGTGGTTGGTAATGCTTCTCACTATGCCATGAACTCCGGTTTAATCCTCGGCTTGGTAAGTATGTGAGATTGTAAAGTTAACGCTTCTCACTATGCCATGAACTCCGGTTTAATCCTCGGCTTGGCAAGTATGTGAGATTGTAAAGTTAACGCTTCTCACTATGCCATGAACTCCGGTTTAATCCTCGGCTTGGCAAGTATGTGAGATTGTAAAGTTAACGCTTCTCACTATGCCATGAACTCCGGTTTAATCCTCGGCTTGTTAAGTATGTGACATTGTAAAGTGGTCAGCTGTCCTTTCTTAATATACCCCAGTGGTGGTCGCCAGATCGGACAGGTGGTTTTTCTCCGCGTACTCCGGTTTCCTCCCATACAAATGACCACATTTACGCTTTCATCCGCGCCAACGAGAGTGATTAAAAGTTGTTAGAACTTGCTTGGCAATCGTTGTAAAATAAATAAAGTTTAAACTTAATATACTCCAGTTTCCTCCTACACACACGAAGGACCAGTCATGTTCATCCGCACCAATGAAAGTGATTTAACATAAATTGATAAAACTTGCTTTGTATTCGGCAGAATAAACATACGTTTAAACCCTTAAACATCAGCTTACAATACCTCTTAAAAAAACAAGAAATGAGCTTACCTTTCTCAAAGATTCAATCCTTCTTGTATAGTTATTGAATATACCACTATGTCTTACACTCTTACACTCCTCCTGGCACAGAAACTGAACCTATACACTCTACTACAGTTTCAGATTTGTCTCGATTTTTACAAAAACAAAAATGCAATCGTATGTAAAATTTATACTACTACAAAATTCTTCCCGTCAAAACTTAAGAGGTCATGCGCTTACTCTAGCTTCTCTCTCTCTGCATGCATGTTAACAAGGTCTATTTTTAGAAGCATTTATACTACAACTTGATAATTTCATTGCCCCACATGTTTATAGGTTTATTATGTATGTGCAATTTAAATAGAAGAATAAAACTATAATTCTTGTCATTTTTTCCTATAGTGTTAAATTCAACAAACAAACTTTTACGAAGTTATTGACGAGTTTGAAAATAAATATCGAGGTAATTTACAAAATTGTGTATAAAATTGAAACGTAACAGAGGTGGGCAGGCAGATCTTTAAAATGCTACTCTCACTAAAAGACGGATCTGTAGCCCAGTGGTAACACGCTGGACTGGTAATCCAGGGATCGCAGGTTTGATTCCCCGTCAGACCCGATCTTGTGTCGGTGCTTTACATCGTGCACGTAAAAGAACCAGGAGTCTCTGGAATGGGTCTCGGTTTGTATCATTGCACTATCCTCCATAAATCTAAAATGACTAATCTCTTGAGGAGGCGTCGCTCATATGGGCAACCGGTAGCAACAATAAATAAACGTAAAACACACACACAGGTGGGCAGGCAGATCTTTTAAGAATTTAAATTTTAAGACATTTTACTCTCACTAAATTGTTATTGATAAAAGTGGAAATGTAAGGCATTAATAACAATGATTGGCTCCTGTCGTCCTGAGAATATCTCTGTGGGTAGCACTTTCTGGGCAAATGCATAACTTTAGGAGGCGATAAAACACTGTCTGTTGACGTGCAACATGAAGTAGCGTACAAGCAAATATGAAAATTACACCCCGATTAATCAAGACATTAATTAATCCCATCAACCACCCTGTACAACCTGATACAACACATCGTCTGTACATTACCACCCCGTACAACCAGATACAACACATTGTCTGTACATTACCACCCCGTACAACCAGATACAACACATCGTCTGTACATTACCACCCCGTACAACCTGATACAACACATCGTCTGTACATTACCACCCCGTACAACCAGATAGATACAACACATCGTCTGTACATTACCACCCCGTACAACCCTACATATCACATTGTTTGTACATTACCACCCTGCACAACTCTACACATCACAGTGTCTGTACATTACCACCCCATACAACCAGATACAACACATTGTCTGTACATTACCACCCCGTACAACCTGATACAACACATCGTCTGTACATTACCACCCCGTACAACCAGATACAACACATTGTCTGTACATTACCACCCCATACAACCAGATACAACACATTGTCTGTACATTACCACCCTGTACAACCATACACATCACATCGTCTGTACATTACCACCCCGTACAACCAGATACAACACATTGTCTGTACATTACCACCCCATACAACCAGATACAACACATTGTCTGTACATTACCACCCTGTACAACCCTACACATCACATCGTCTGTACATTACCACCCCGTACAACCCTACACATCACATCGTCTGTACATTACCACCCCATACAACCCTACACATCACATCGTCTGTACATTACCACCCCGTACAACCCTACACATCACATCGTCTGTACATTACCACCCCGTACAACCAGATACAACACATCGTCTGTACATTACCACCCCGTACAACCTGATACAACACATCGTCTGTACATTACCACCCCGTACAACCAGATACAACACATCGTCTGTACATTACCACCCCGTACAACCAGATAGATACATCACATCGTCTGTACATTACCACCCCATACAACCCTACACATCACATTGTCTGTACATTACCACCCCATACAACCCTACACATCACATTGCCTGTACATTACCACCCCGTACAACCAGATAGATACATCACATCATCTGTACATTACCACCCCATACAATCCAAACATCACATTGTCTGTACATTACCACCCCATACAATCCAAACATCACATTGTCTGTACATTACCACCCCATACAATCCAAACATCACATTGTCTGTACATTACCACCATGTACAACCAGATACATCACATTGTCTGTACATTACCACCCTGTACAACCCTACACATCACATCGTCTGTACATTACCACCCCATACAACCCTACACATCACATCGTCTGTACATTACCACCCCATACAATCCAAACATCACATTGTCTGTACATTACCACCCCATACAATCCAAACATCACATTGTCTGTACATTACCACCCTGTACAACCTGATACAACACATCGTCTGTACATTACCACCATGTACAACCAGATACATCACATTGTCTGTACATTACCACCCTGTACAACCCTACACATCACATCGTCTGTACATTACCACCCCGTACAACCAGATACATCACATTGTCTGTACATTACCACCCTGTACAACCAGATACATCACATTGTCTGTACATTACCACCCTGTACAACCCTACACATCACATTGTCTGTCCATTACCACCCTGTACAACCCTACACATCACATTGTCTGTACATTACCACCCTGTACAACCTGATACAACACATCGTCTGTACATTACCACCCCATACAAACCTACACATCACATTGTCTGTACATTACCACCCTGTACAACCCTACACATCACATCGTCTGTACATTACCACCCCGTACAACCCTACACATCACATTGTCTGTACATTACCACCCTGTACAACCCTACACATCACATTGTCTGTACATTACCACCCCGTACAACCAGATACATCACATTGTCTGTACATTACCACCCCGTACAACCCTACACATCACATTGTCTGTACATTACCACCCTGTACAACCCTACACATCACATTGTCTGTACATTACCACCCTGTACAACCCTACACATCACATCGTCTGTACATTACCACCCCATACAACCCTACACATCACATTGTCTGTACATTACCACCCTGTACAACCCTACACATCACATTGTCTGTACATTACCACCCTGTACAACCCTACACATCACATTGTCTGTACATTACCACCCCATACAACCCTACACATCACATCGTCTGTACACTACCACCCCGTACAACCCTACACATCACATTGTCTGTACATTACCACCCCATACAACCCTACACATCACATCGTCTGTACATTACCACCCCATACAACACTACACATCACATCGTCTGTACATTATCACCCCATACAACCCTACACATCACATCGTCTGTACATTATCATCCCATACAACCAGATACAACACATCGTCTGTACATTACCACCCCGTACAACCCTACACATCACATTGTCTGTATATTACCACCCCGTACAACCCTACACATCACATTGTCTGTACATTACCACCCTGTACAACCCTACACATCACATTGTCTGTACATTACCACCCCGTACAACCAGATACATCACATTGTCTGTACATTACCACCCCGTACAACCCTACACATCACATTGTCTGTACATTACCACCCTGTACAACCCTACACATCACATTGTCTGTACATTACCACCCTGTACAACCCTACACATCACATCGTCTGTACATTACCACCCCATACAACCCTACACATCACATTGTCTGTACATTACCACCCTGTACAACCCTACACATCACATTGTCTGTACATTACCACCCTGTACAACCCTACACATCACATTGTCTGTACATTACCACCCCATACAACCCTACACATCACATCGTCTGTACACTACCACCCCGTACAACCCTACACATCACATTGTCTGTACATTACCACCCCATACAACCCTACACATCACATCGTCTGTACATTACCACCCCATACAACACTACACATCACATCGTCTGTACATTATCACCCCATACAACCCTACACATCACATCGTCTGTACATTATCATCCCATACAACCAGATACAACACATCGTCTGTACATTACCACCCCGTACAACCCTACACATCACATTGTCTGTATATTACCACCCTGTACAACCCTACACATCACATTGTCTGTACATTACCACCCCGTACAACCCTACACATCACAGTGTCTGTACATTACCACCCCATACAACCAGATACAACACATCATCAGTACATTACCACCCCGTACAACCCTACACATCACAGTGTCTGTACATTACCACCCCATACAACTTTATTGTTCATTGGCAACAATCCAATGTTACATATACACCCTAATCACGTTATGCTCATACGCTGGGTATTGGCGATAATTAACCCTTTCAACACCACAGACCTCTATATAGGCTTACAAAAAGTGTAGATCCAGATGAGCCGGCTCGTGACGAGCCGTCTCATCAGGATCTGCACTTTTTGCAAGTAATATTACTAATTTTAGACAAAATTACCCATCTTGATAAATGAACTGGTCCGAATGTAATTTTCTTATTCATTTATTGGTCTAAGAATATCATGGACCAGTCCATGTCAGTTACTTGGTGTTGAAAGAGTTAACACGAGTTTGACACACATACACACGTTTTACACGCCTGCGTTTAGTGATTTTCATTCCTAGCTGAATGGCTAGACACATGTAATATTGGCATATCTAATATACTGAGGATGAAATTAATTTTGCATGCTGAATAATATAATTGCCAATTCTTGTAGCCGAATCTTTGTTCTATTTTTTTAAAGTTTATTTAACATCGCTGCTACCAGTTGCAACAACCTCCGTAAGATTATGTTATATGTTATGTTATATTTCGGGTTTTACGCCTGCATCAGCACACCTCCTAAGAAACTGCCAAATGTTTCATATAAAGAGACACGGTCTGAGCGAGCGGGCCTCGAACCCGTCACCATCAGTGATGATAGGATGCAGTGGTATACAAGTAAGCGACCGTAACCACTCGACCACAGAGGCAAATGATACCAGAATCAGTGATATATGAAGAGACGAGAATACATAGGATATTTGTGTAAGAAGACTGTATACGGTACAACTGTAGGCAGACAATAGCTGAATTAAGAAAATAATGACCGCTTAAATAAAATATGCTGATCCTATTTAGAAAAATTCCACTCATTGGTTCATGAGAAGTCAATATTTGAATGCAATGAGGACCCTTGCTGGCCTTTTCTATTACCTCCCTTGGCAGTTAAAGTCTAATTTATCCCTTAAATGTATAGCGTCCTTTCAATTGGAATCCTTTGTTTTTACTGTTGTTCCCTAACAAGATGTTGATTATGATCAATACAATTTCATCCAAACCATGTTAACCCATTCAACACCAAGTAACTCACATGGACTGGTCCATGATATTCATAAACCAATAAATGAATCAGAAAATCACATTTGGACAAGTTCATTTATCAAAATGGGTAATTATGTCTAAAAATAGTCATATCACTGGCAAAAAGTGCAGATCCTGATGAGACGGCTCGTCACGAGCCGGCTCATCTGGATCTACACTTTTTGTAAGCCTATTTAGAGGTATGTGGTGTTGAAAGGGTTAATTGATAAAAAAAATAGATTTTTTACCCATTGGATATACATACCGAGATATGTCGAGATATATCAACATCACAATGGATATACATACCGAGATATGTCGAGATATAGCAACATAATAATTATAACATAAGAAAGCGGGAGAAAATTGATAGCATGTAGTGCAAAGGAAACAAAGATAAACACATAGGAAACAACTTAAAAAGGACCTTTTTTCACCCCTAGCGGGTAACCCCTTTTATTTCCAGTTATAGACATATAATGTACAACATACATATAAGTGATATGGCTATATATATACAATTGACATGAATAGTTATACATTCACATATTTGATGCAAGGTCAATCCTTTTACAGTATTATTATGATAACTTGTTTATATTATGCATATTCACATTTTATGTTTATAATAGGTATTGTTTTGTTTTGGAGAGTGATGTAGAAATGGGGAAATGATCGTTTCCATCTGAAGGATTCATTTGTAACAGTTGTCTTAGAAAACAATATGCTCAAATAAATCTAGACCACTTTATGTTGTGTTTTTTTCTAATTTATCATTCATTAGTGCGATTTCCCTTTCTAAAGTTACTCTTAAGCTTAAATAGCCTGGATCTTGTTATAAATTCTTCAGGGGGTCAGGGATCATTCTAGAGGGCGATGTGGGCGAAATTGTCACCCTAGGGACCCTGACTTCGCCCTCTGGGGGGCCCCACTATATATAAAATTTATACACTATAAATATATTTTTTGGTTTTTACGATTTTCAAACAAAATTATGTCTAGTAAGATACACTGGCCCATTATAAAGCACTCATTCTATTCAAATGTTGTATTTAATGACTGTGCATTTAAACCCTATTTTGCAGAAGTGTATTAAAGAACACCATTTAAGGAAGCGATCACGCGCTTTTCTCACTTCTCCCAAAAATTGTGACCTAGAATCAACCCTGGGGGGGGCGGGGGGGGGGGGTGATACCCCATAAATAATAAAACAATGCATATGATCATGAGAAAATAATACATCTCGAAAGTAAACACCAAACACATAAAGTAAACGTTGTAAATGATGCAATATCATAAATAAATCCACTGATGCAATAAATTTGATTTGCTAAATTGCTATTGACAAGTTCAGTTCACTATAAAAGTGCACCGTATATTCCCGGCCATAAGTCGATCTCAGCCATAAGTCGAGGGTCAAATTATGGCGTGAAAATGCGCTGATTTTAAGCTGGATCCTTCCATAAGTCGAGGGTCAACTTTTGGCTTGAAAATGCTGATTTTAAGCTGGATCCTTCCATAAGTCGAGGGTCAACTTTTGGCTTGAAAATGCTGATTTTAAGCTGGATCCTTCCATAAGTCGAGGGTCAAATTATGGCTTGAAAATGCGCTGATTTTAAGCTGGATCCTTCCATAAGATGAGGGTACTTTGTGGACTTATGACATTTATTATGACGTTTTTCTCTCACATTTTGGAATTTGAGATATATGGTTACCTGTATTCCATTATAAATCATAAAATATACACTACTGCACAACAATGATCTATAAGACGGGTAGCCACTTTGAGGCCATAAACTGGTGATAAAATCCCGTCTTATATGCGAGTAAGTATGGTATTACAAAAATCTGTCCAGGGCTTTATCAAATGTAGTCCAGATACACTCTTTTCTATAAAATGTTCAGGGGTACATCAAAACTGAACCTGAATGATGCGCAACTTCACAGACTCCCTTATTATATTAAAACAAGTATCTAAAATCATTTATGCTTCATATCTATTGTATTGTCTTCTGTAAATGCTTCTTGTGTCTCATATTACAATTAATTTAATTTTACAGTATTTGTACTTGCTTCGAAATGTTTTGCAAAATTGTGTTTTGCTATATATATATTTACATACTAAAAAAAAACCCTCCCCCCCCCCCCCGGAACATTCTGTGCATATTGTATTGCTAAACAAGGTAAACAAACACTTCTTAATGGGATAATATCTATAATCGGCCTAATTTTCTTCCATCCCCTCTGTATATCTCTTCCATTCATTGACTGGTTTATGATTGAAGCCATTCAGCATGAATCTTTCATTTCTGCCAGTAATGTTCTCCCGCTATAGCCAAAAGTTGTACTCATTGTCTGGCAACCAGTCAACATTTTTGTTTTATTTCTTTCTGGGTTTTTTTAACCAATGAACCAGTCAAACATACTTGAACATGATCAATGTGTTCAGAAGAATGAATGAATCATCAGAGTCCCAAAAATGCTTGGAATATCTGCTAGGGCGGATTCCACAGAGATTACTATATTGTTCATTGTTTATATTTACCTGTAAATTTTATTAATCATCCTTTGGGAATTACTGTTCTTCTGGTTATCTATTTCAACATTGATTGTAACATATTCCCCAAAAATGATTCCAGCAAAAGTAATTTATTAGCGGATATAGAGGTGAAGGGGATGGGTGTGGGGTGATGTCTCAACATACACCTTCTAAAATTTAAAATTGCCAAAAGTGGTGGTGGGGGGAGGTAGATGCCCTCTTGAGGTTGCTCAATGCCTTCTTGAGGTTACGCAATGCCCTCTTGAGGTTACTCAATGCCTTCTTGAGGTTACTCAATGCCCTCGTAAGGTTGCACAATGCCCTCTTGAGGTTACTCAATGTCCTCTTGAGGTTGCTCAATGCCTTCTTGAGGTTACTCAATGCCCTCTTGAGGTTGCTCAATGCCTTCTTGAGGTTACTCAATGCCCTCTTGAGGTTATTCAATGCCTTCTTGAGGTTGCTCAATGCCCTCTTGAGGTTGCTCAATGCCTTCTTGAGGTTACTCATGCCCTCTTGTCTTGAGGTTGCTCAATGCCCTCTTGAGGTTACTCAATGCCTTCTTGAGGTTGCTCAATGCCCTCTTGAGGTTACTCAATGCTCTTTCCCCATAAATATGTGCCCGATGAAAACTACTAACCCGCGATTCATTCCTTAAAACAAGAACACTAGGCAACAGTTATATATGTGCTAGATGACACTCACACGCTACGAGTCACAGCAGGAAAATGATTCTAGACAACAGTAATGAAATCAGGAATCTTTTCAGGCTGTGACTTACCCTCTATAAGCTAGCCTGCGACGAAATTCCACTAACATTTTTTGCCCTGCTGCGACACAGTTCCACAACTATATTAAACGGAGACAAGCCAATTAACGTGTTGGACTGGGTGCAAATCACAGTGGCTTCCTTCCAGAACATGTCACAATCATCTAGATTTGCGTACTGATACTCCTGCAACCCAACTTTCATTCAGTTCCAGTTGGTGTTGTTGTCAACCACAATCATTCCTGATGTACATTCACCCGATGCAATCCAATACAACAATCGATCAAACAAGTGTTTTTTGTTCTCTTAATTCGTTCATGTTAGCTAGAGACAGTGACGACTCCCTTTGGAGTATGTTCTTAAAAATCTACTGTTCTTTTCTCAGTATCGAAAATGTTGCCTGTAATTCATAAAAATGTTGCCTGTAATTCATAAAAATGTTGCCTGTAATTCATAAAAATGTTGCCTTCATAAAAATGTTGCCTTCATAAAAATGTTGCCTGTAATTCATAAAAATGCCTTCATAAAAATGTTCGTCTGTAATTCATAAAACAAACTGTTTATATATAACATTGCAGTAATTTCTTCACAATTAACAAAAGTTTGCAGACATTAACGTTCCGATCTCAAAATTCAACCGAATGAAATTTCATTTTACGTTTAATGGCCATATAACCATAAGTTATATAGCTTTATAATTATATATAGCCACAAATAACTGTACTTGTAAGTTCGATGAAGTATTACAATACGCTAGTCCTTTGCACGCATATTCCCGGCCAAAAGTCAACCTATTCCCATAAATGTGATGATCGATCGAAAGAACTAGGTCAATGAGAAACAAGCAAAAACCATTTTTGTTAAAGTTGAAATTTTTTGGATGTCTTAAACTTTATTTATTTTTACAACCATTGCGAAGCAAGTTTTAACAACTTATATTAATCACTCTCGTTGGCGCGAATGAAAGCATACATGTGGTCATTCGCGTGGGAGGAAACCGGTAACCCGGAGAAAACCCACCTGTCCGATCTGTCGACAACCGTACCATCTCACATACTTCCCGGTACGAGGATCGAACCTGGGTTGCATTGGTGAGAAGCGAGCCTGCTAACCACTGTGCTAACTGGACAGTAAACACAGATCAAACAACATTAAAAACTCAAAATTGTATGTGTTGAAGAGAGGTTGTAGTTATCGGGAGGTTAAATTCTTTAATTCTTTGCATGCTGGGTAAAATAAAAACTATAAATAGTTCAAATAATTGAAGCAGCCGGTAATCCATATTAATGTGTGTTCTTTATTTAATTTGTAACTGAAAACTCAATTGAAGGACACAATTCTAAGGAATTTGCATGCTATATTTCACTGTTATTTTCACATGACACAATTCTAAGGGATTTGCAGTTATTTTCACAAAACACAATTCTAAGGGATTTGCAGTTATTTTCACAAAACACAATTCTAAGGGATTTGCAGTTATTTTCACAAAACACAATTCTAAGGGATTTGCAGTTATTTTCACAAAACACAATTCTAAGGAATTTGCAGTTATTTTCACAAAACACAATTCTAAGGAATTTGTATGATATATTTGACAGTTATTTGCACAGCTACTGTGCAAAGAGTTAAGAAGACCTGAGTTGGGACATAAATACAATGTGTTTATGTAGAGGTGATTGGCAGATGTCATTAGGAAGAGCTTTCACTCCTAACTAGTACCATGTAAGTAATGCGCGATATATCAGGTATTTCTCACAGGCACAAGACACAATTATTTTTGGGCCCTATGGTCATATAGTAAGTAAACATTACTACTATATGACCAAAGGGCCAAAAAAAATAATTTGTGTGTAACATTACTTACTATATGATCAGAGGGCCAACCAAAAATAATTTGTGTCTTGTGCCTGTGGTATTTCTGGCATACATTTCTACAACCTGTGTAAATGCTGATCTACTGACTAATTAATACAAGTACTGATTTGATCGACTTTATTACAGATGGGCCAGTAGTCCAATGGTTAACACGTTGGACTGGTAATCCAGGGATCACAGGTCGTCTGACCCTAATAAAATTAACAGTGTTTCAGATGGGACTTCAAACAGAGGTCTCGTGTCGGTGCTTTACACTGTGCACGTAAAAGAACCAGAGGAGACTCTGTAATGGGCCTCTGTCTGTATCATTGCACTATCCTCCAAGAATCTAAAATGACGAATCTCTTCAGGTGACACTCATATGTGACGATAAATAAACGTAAAACACACACATAGACTTTTTGAATTGATCGCCCTAGTTTTTGTTGAGTGAAACACATGCTGACAAGATGTAAATTATTTTTTAAAAAGTGAATTGTTTTGTCTTAATGTAAACCCATGGTATATAGTTAACAGAAGAAATGTCCTCCATGCAGTTTGTCTGACCTCTGAGCTTTGTCTATTGATATCTAATTGAAGTTCTCCACGACCCCTGAAAAGCTGCCAAGAATGTGGGGGCATGTCCTGGCCTTTACAGACTGTATAAGCTGTCTGTACCATGAATATTTGCCAAAAAAACATTGTGTGTTGAAAAAATTAATTGGCAGGTATATAAGTGATTAGCATTATAATGATATGTCTATGGCCAAAAATCAAATACAGATTTGTTTTGTATTGTTGTTGTTTTTATGCAAATGACCGGAGAGAATGATAAATCATATTTGTCTCCAGATTATTTATAGAAATCCTGCATGGAAACAGAATGTAGCACCATGGTCTTATTTCCTTAATCCTTTAAACGCTAGCGACAAACAGCATAGAGCTAGTTCAGATGGAACATAACGCGCCGTCTGATCAGGCTCTGATTGAATAGCAAACAACATAGATCCTGATATGACGCGGTGTTACGCCATGGCTGATCAGGCTCTATGCTGTTTCGATAGTGGAGCTAAAACACTTGACTGAATAGCAAACAACATAGATCCTGATCAGACGTGGTGTTACGCCATGGCTGATCTAGATCTATGTTGTTTGCAAATGTGATTTTATTTACTCAGCCGGCAAAGGGTTAATGATAGAAATCGTGAAGTTTTCTTAAATGGTCGGCTTTTTCAACGCTGTTGCAGTATGACAAACAGTGTGGATGGGGGCCCTTAAAATGGACCTGTTTAAAGAAAGAAGCTGCCCGCACCTCAGAACTTGTCAACCTGGGAGGGAAGAAGAGGCCTCATCATACATACGACGAGGAACTACTTAGAAACATGTACTTGCCCAGATGCTCTGCGTATAAATAAATGTAAATAAAAACTACGGAAATCAATATCACAGGCAGTGCTCGATAATTTCTCCAGGCACAAAGAGCGTAGGTGGGCACTCATTTTCCAATAGTAAACGTTAGAACAGTATGAACTTAATAAAATACTTTTATTAAACTGAATATAACAGAGATATCTATTATATGTTGCTAAAGGACTGTGTAAATTGCCCGAGAAGAGATACAAGGAAATCGCTTCTATATGTTATGTTATATTTCAGGTTTTACGCCTGCATCAGCACCATTTCAGGTGCCGGCGGGCAGTTTACCTAACAACACCTTTCCTGGGCAGGCTCCAGCAGTTAACCAGTACTTGGGTGCACCAACCTCCGTAAGAAACTGCCAACTTTTTCATATAAATGAGACACGGCCTGAGCGGGGCTCGAACTTGTGACCATCAGTGATGATAGGTTACAGTGGTATACAAGTCAGCAACCTTAACCACTCGACCACGGACTGAAATCGCGTCTATCTTATATATAATGCTGGGGGAGCTCGCCCCCGTACCCTCCTAGTCTGGTTGCTCTTTCAGTGCTCCCAGATTTTCGTACACAATATGTGTGTCTGGCTACGCCCCTGTATTGTAAACATTGAAGAAATAAATTTCAATTCATGATATGCTCAGACCTAGATACAACCACCACACATGTGTAAATAAATGTAGAGTGGTGGAACCTATGCTCGGCGTAAATCCCACATAAAATGACCAGTATAAAATGTTAATAGCACTTGCCGTATATTAGTATTTTCATTAGTCGTGAAAACAACTTTCAAAACACTCTCGTTGACAGTTTTAGCTTCATCACGTGACCTTGCTGCTCAATATAGCTATCACAACGTCGGCACCCGTTTATATGGGGAACTGAAGACTTCAGGGCACCTATGCACGGCGTACTTGTTATTTTTTATTTATCCACCATAACTTGTTGAATATCTTATTGTAATATAGTTCATCATTGAGTAAAACATTTATTGGTCTTAATCAGAAATGGTATAGAAATTATTTTTTGGGTTAGGTGTAGATTTTTTAAATTCGGATAGCTACCCCAATTGCTCATACACCGTAACAGTTTTGGTGGAAATATTCTCCCAGTGAATTGCTTGTTTATATTCATTTGCTGGACCAGTCACATGACAGTTGCATCAGCCTACCGATACACTCAACAGAATGCCATTGAATTGTGCTTCAGCTCTGTCAGTGAAATTAGCCTAGAACTATATAAATATTTTAAATACGGATGAAAATGGAAAATACGCCAAGCATAGGAATACGTCAAGCATAGGTTCCACAACTCTATTACCAAGCACCGACTGGTGCTAGTCATATGGTCAGACCTAGATACAGCCACCACACTAGTCATGATATGGTCAGACCTAGATACAGCCACCACACTAGTCATGATATGGTCAGACCTAGATACAGCCACCACACTAGTCATAATGTGGTCAGACATAGATACAGCCACCACACTAGTCATGATGTGGTCAGACATAGACACAGCCACCACACTAGTCATGATATGGTCAGACCTAGATACAGCCACCACACTAGTCATAATGTGGTCAGACATAGATACAGCCACCACACTAGTCATGATGTGGTCAGACATAGACACAGCCACCACACTAGTCATGATATGGTCAGACCTAGATACAGCCACCACACTAGTCATAATGTGGTCAGACATAGATACAGCCACCACACTAGTCATGATGTGGTCAGACATAGACACAGCCACCACACTAGTCATGATATGGTCAGACCTAGATACAGCCACCACACTAGTCATAATGTGGTCAGACATAGATACAGCCACCACACTAGTCATGATGTGGTCAGACATAGACACAGCCACCACACTAGTCATGATATGGTCAGACCTAGATACAGCCATCACACTAGTCATGATATGGTCAGACATAGATACAGCCACCACACTAGTCATGATATGGTCAGACCTAGATACAGCCATCACACTAGTCATGATATGGTCAGACCTAGATACAGCCATCACACTAGTCATGATATGGTCAGACCTAGATACAGCCACCACACTAGTCATGATATGGTCAGACAGCCACCACACTAGTCATGATATGGTCAGACCTAGATACAGCCATCACACTAGTCATGATATGGTCAGACAGCCACCACACTAGTCATGATATGGTCAGACCTAGATACAGCCATCACACTAGTCATGATATGGTCAGACAGCCACCACACTAGTCATGATATGGTCAGACCTAGATACAGCCACCACACTAGTCATGAAATGGTCAGACCTAGATACAGCCACCACACTAGTCATGATATGGTCAGATCTAGATACAGCCACCACACTAGTCATATGGTCAGACCTAGATACAGCCACCACACTAGTCATGATATGGTCAGACAGCCACCACACTAGTCATGATATGGTCAGACAGCCACCACACTAGTCATGATATGGTCAGACCTAGATACAGCCACCACACTAGTCATGATATGGTCAGACCTAGATACAGCCACCACACTAGTCATGATATGGTCAGACCTAGATACAGCCACCACACTAGTCATGATATGGTCAGACCTAGATACAGCCACCACACTAGTCATGATATGGTCAGACAGCCACCACACTAGTCATGATATGGTCAGACCTAGATACAGCCATCACACTAGTCATGATATGGTCAGACAGCCACCACACTAGTCATGATATGGTCAGACCTAGATACAGCCACCACACTAGTCATGAAATGGTCAGACCTAGATACAGCCACCACACTAGTCATGATATGGTCAGATCTAGATACAGCCACCACACTAGTCATATGGTCAGACCTAGATACAGCCACCACACTAGTCATGATATGGTCAGACAGCCACCACACTAGTCATGATATGGTCAGACAGCCACCACACTAGTCATGATATGGTCAGACCTAGATACAGCCACCACACTAGTCATGATATGGTCAGACCTAGATACAGCCACCACACTAGTCATGATATGGTCAGACCTAGATACAGCCACCACACTAGTCATGATATGGTCAGACCTAGATACAGCCACCACACTAGTCATGATATGATCAGACATAGATACAGCCATCACACTAGTCATGATATGGTCAGACATAGATACAGCCATCACACTAGTCATGATATGGTCAGACCTAGATACAGCCACCACACTAGTCATGATATGGTCAGACCTAGATACAGCCATCACACTAGTCATGATATGGTCAGACATAGATACAGCCACCACACTAGTCATGATATGGTCAGACAGCCACCACACTAGTCATGATATGGTCAGACAGCCACCACACTAGTCATGATATGGTCAGACAGCCACCACACTAGTCATGATATGGTCAGACCTAGATACAGCCACCACACTAGTCATGATATGGTCAGACCTAGATACAGCCACCACACTAGTCATGATATGGTCAGACCTAGATACAGCCACCACACTAGTCATGATATGGTCAGACCTAGATACAGCCACCACACTAGTCATGATATGGTCAGACCTAATACAGCCACCACACTAGTCATGATATGGTCAGACCTAGATACAGCCACCACACTAGTCATGATATGGTCAGACCTAGATACAGCCACCACACTAGTCATGATATGGTCAGACCTAGATACAGCCACCACACTAGTCATGATATGGTCAGACCAAGATACAGCCACCACACTAGTCATGATATGGTCAGACCAAGATACAGCCACCACACTAGTCATGTGTAAATAAATGTTTTATCAAGCACCGACTGCATTGGCAATGCACACTTCATCTCTGTAATTAAGCACTCGATATAATGTGAATCTACAATGTAGCACCTCCTAGAGTCAGCAGATATGGAAATCCCACCCTCGGGCTGTAAATGCGTGCAAAGAACTCGGCTCTGTGTCAAGTTCTTTGCGCGAATCTTCAGCCCTCGGGTGAGATTTCCTTATCTGCAACTCTATGTTGCTGGTAGATTTATTTCTTCACCTTTCTTATGCTTTTGATGCACTTTTACAAATTATGCCAGTTTATATGCACGTTTCAATGGCGTATGATTTACTATAAAGTGATGAGATCATTGGAATACAGGGTTCCCTCTGCTGAATGTTTGTCTGAGCCACTTCTGTCGCCAAATGAAAAACACTGGAGCCAATTAAAAAAGCTTGGAGCCAATTAAGAGCCATATCGTTCACAATTAAATATTTGAAGCCGTATTTGACAAAACATGTGCCAAAACAAAATTTATTAAAAAAATGTTTAGTGCCAATATTTGATTTTTGTCGCAATTGGCGCCATTGGCGACCGACAGCGGGAACCCTGGAATGTGACAATTTACTCACATTGATGTTGATTGTCACTTAAAAGTGAAACACCACATACATGTTAAGTTTAATTTCATTAATGCTAAACCATTACATCCAACACGAGTAATTATTCAAATAAGCGATATCCTTAACCATTATAATAAAAGGAAATAATAAATAACAAGATTTAAAGGGATTAATGATGTACATAGACGGGATCCTTACAAACAATACAAGTTCATTGTGGGTCAAAGGGTAATAGTAGTCATGTGAACAATATGTATGGTAGCGATACATCATTGATTGCATCATCGATGACATGTCACACATTCACATGTATGGTAGCGATACATCATTGATTGCATCATCGATGACGTGTCATACGTTCACATGTATGGTAGCGATACATCATTGATTGCATCATCGATGACGTGTCATACGTTCACATGTATGGTAGCGATACATCATTGATTGCATCATCGATGACGTGTCATACGTTCACATGTATGGTAGTGATACATCATCGATGACGTGTCATAGGTTCGCATTTATGGTAGTGGTACATCATTGATTGCATCATCGATGACGTATCGCTATTTTCATAATGTGTACCCGTTCTAACAACTTATATTAATCACTCTCGTTGGCGCGGATAAAGCGTAAATGTGGTCATTCGTGTGGGAAGAAACCGGAGTACCCGGAAAAAACCCACCTGTCCGATCTGGCGACCACCGTACCATCTCACATACTTCCCCTGTCCGAGGATCGAACAGAGGTTGCATTGGTGAGAAACGAGCGCGCTAACCACTGCGCTAATCAGACAGCCGCAAACAGTTAATAGACATGGTCCTTCGAGCAACTTTGACTACATATAACCAAGGATTTTCTTTACCGTTAAAAATTACCATACATACTCGCATATAAGACAATCTCACCTATAAGACGACCCCCCCAATTAAATGAATAGTAAATAACATATCCGATGTGGACAGGTCTGTGGATCTACCTGCCCTGGTATATATCTGATGTGAACAGGTCTGTGGATCTACCTGCCCTGGTATATATCTGATGTGAACAGGTCTGTGGATCTACCTGCCCTGGCATATATCAAATGTGAACAGGTCTGTGGATCTACCTGCCTTGACATATATCCGATGTGGACAGGTCTGTGGATCTACCTGCCCTGGTATATATCCGATGTGGACAGGTCTGTGGATCTACCTGCCTTGGCATATATCCGATGTGGACAGGTCTGTGGATCTACTTGCCTTGGCATATATCCGATGTGGACAGATCTGTGGATCTACCTGCCTTGGCATATATCCGATGTGGACAGGTCTGTGGATCTACTTGCCTTGGCATATATCCGATGTGGACAGATCTGTGGATCTACCTGCCTTGGCATATATCCGATGTGGACAGGTCTGTGGATCTACTTGCCTTGGCATATATCCGATGTGGACAGATCTGTGGATCTACCTGCCTTGGCATATATCCGATGTGGACAGGTCTGTGGATCTACTTGCCTTGGCATATATCCGATGTGGACAGATCTGTGGATCTACCTGCCTTGGCATATATCCGATGTGGACAGGTCTGTGGATCTACTTGCCTTGGCATATATCCGATGTGGACAGATCTGTGGATCTACCTGCCTTGGCATATATCCGATGTGGACAGGTCTGTGGATCTACTTGCCTTGGCATATATCCGATGTGGACAGATCTGTGGATCTACCTGCCTTGGCATATATCCGATGTGGACAGGTCTGTGGATCTACTTGCCTTGGCATATATCCGATGTGGACAGATCTGTGGATCTACCTGCCTTGGCATATATCCGATGTGGACAGGTCTGTGGATCTACTTGCCGTGGCATATATCCGATGTGGACAGATCTGTGGATCTACCTGCCTTGGCATATATCCGATGTGGACAGGTCTGTGGATCTACCTGCCCTGGCATATATCCGATGTGGACAGGTCTGTGGATCTACCTGCCCTGGCATATATCCAATGTGGACAGGTCTGTGGATCTACCTGCCCTGGTATATATCCGATGTGGACATGTCTGTGGTTCTACCTGTCGTGGCATATATCCGATGTGAACAGGTCTGTGGATCTACCTGCCCTGGTATATATCCGATGTGGACAGGTCTGTGGATCTACCTGCCCTGGCATATATCCGATGTGAACAGGTTTGTGGATCTACCTGTCCTGGCATATATCCGATGTGGACAGGTCTGTGGATCTACCTGTCGTGGTATATATCCAATGTGGACAGGTCTGTGGATCTACCTGCCCTGGTATATATCCGATGTGGACAGGTCTGTGGATCTACCTGTCGTGGCATATATCCGATGTGAACAGGTCTGTGGATCTACCTGCCCTGGTATATATCCGATGTGGACAGGTCTGTGGATCTACCTGCCCTGGCATATATCCGATGTGAACAGGTCTGTGGATCTACCTATCCTGGCATATATCCGATGTGGACAGGTCTGTGGATCTACCTGTCGTGGCATATATCCGATGTCGCCAAGTCTGTGATCTAACCTGGCAGATATCGGATGCGAAGGGGTCTGCATGTGGATCAGCCCTGGCACATATCGGATGCGAAGGGGTCTGCATGTGGATCAGCCCTGGCACATATCGGATGCGAAGGGGTCTGCATGTGGATCAGCCCTGGCACATATCGGATGCGAAGGGGTCTGCATGTGGATCAGCCCTGGCACATATTGGATGCGAAGGGGTCTGCATGTGGATCTGCCCTGGCACATATCGGATGCGAAGGGGTCTGCATGTGGATCTGCCCTGGCACATATCGGATGCGAAGGGGTCTGCATGTGGATCTGCCCTGGCACATATCGGATGCGAAGGGGTCTGCATGTGGATCTGCCAAATATGAACTATCATATGTGTTGATTTATATTTCACATATTGAACATTTAATGAAAAAATCTCCACCATTTGTGCAGTTACTAATCCATCCATGATCATATTTTATTACTGGTTATTATAGAATCTTTATTTACAGCAACATAAGCTGAAAACCACAGGTTTCATTATTTCGAAAAACCCTTAGTTCAAACTGGTAACTCATCAATTGAAATATTTTCAAGACAGCTTTCACAACCAATGTATTTTTGGCAGGTTGAAGATTAAATTTTTTGTTTGCATAAACCTGTTCTTGTCTACAAAGGGATCAAATACACCCAAGATCTGAATCTCGAGTTATATGATATATGAATCAGCAAATTTGTTGAAATTGTTTTCAATTAATTCATGCCCAATATTTACAATTGAAGAAGATAACTCAGCCAGCAAAGCACAGAAATATGCTAAATGTCATCTATATCTTGCATCAATAATATCAAATGCCAATACAAATACAGATGAAAGTATAACATAAATAAATTTATTTTGACTCAAAACAACATTATATCACCTTCCCCCGTCCACCCCTGCAAAAGGGGCTAACATGATTATATTGGGGATCTGGAGCTAGAAGGTGACTTGGAAGAAATAATCTCCCTAAGTTTATTTACTGACTTTTTAATTTAAGTTTATTTACCGATTTTTTAAATTTAAGTTTATTTACTGATTTTTTTAAATTTAAGTTTATTTACTGATCTTTTTAATTTAAGTTTATTTACTGATCTTTTTAATTTAAGTTTATTTACTGATTTTTTATTTAAGTTTATTTACTGATTTTTTATTTAAGTTTATTTACTGATTTTCTTAATTTAAGTTTATTTACTGATTTTTTTAATTTAAGTTTATTTAACGTCGCTACCGGTTGCCCATTTGAGAGACTGGCAGTTTACCTAACAACTACGGTGGTCGCCAGATCGGACAGGTGGGTTTTCTCAACCAACGTAGCACAAGAATCAATGAGACGAGATCATCAGTGATGATAGGTTACAGTGGTATGCAAGTCAGCGACCGTAACCACTCGACCACGGGGGCAGACGATCAGCGACCGTAACCACTCGACCACGGAGGCGGACGATACTGAGCATTACCCAACTCTGAACGCAAGTACTAGAGTACTCGGCAAACCTCAACCAACGTACCGTAACACCCATACACTCGACCACGGGGGCAGACGATCAGCGACCGTAACTACTCGACGACGGAGGCGGACGATACTGAGCATTACCCAACTCTGAACCCAAGTACTAGAGTACTCAGCAAGCCTCAACCAACGTAGCACAAGAATCAATGAGCCGACATCATACATGATCGCAATCAGCTGATGAATCCTAGCAACTGTTGAAACAAGGTCATTGAATACCTTCTTTGTGTTTAATATCCTCTATGAGGTTATAACTGTCTGCTCAATACATACTGGATGTGCTGTCGGCTCATACGGCCATGCGAAACCATTTAAAATATATCAAAGTTATTAATAGGACACGACGTACGTCATATTACATCGCTATTATTACATTGTCATGTTAATTTATCTCTGAAACGTGCTGTTAACCAGTCGACGATTTCCGAACTCAAAATAGACTGCGAACGCGCGTTGGAACACAATTTCCTTTGATCGACCTTGCCCCCAGTTTGCGCAGAATAGAATAGAACTTTAGTACCAACCAACATTATGCCCAAATTGGTTTAGTCCAACATACAGAGGGTGTGGCAAGAATTTAATGTTGCTATTAATAACTAATGGCGAAACTAAGAATAGCTTTGTTTGTAAAGAACATAATAGAGAATCAATATATAATGCATGATAAATAAACAACCAGTGCAAGATAAACATCATATTCCATAAATGGACACCAATTAATAATAATTCTGTTATCAATTGGTGATTATTTTAAAAAGTAGACAATAAGTAAGTACCTTAACCCTTTGTCTGCTGAGTAAATAAAATCACATTTGTAAACAACATAGATCTGGATCAGCCATGACATAATGCCGCGTCTGGTCAGGATCTAAGTTGCTTGATGTTCAGTCAAGTGTTTTAGCTCCACTATCTGAATACAGCATAGAGCCTGATCAGTCGGCACGTTCTATGCTGTTTGCAAAAGTGATTTTATCTGCCGCTAGCGCTCTAAGGGTTAACTAACTAATGACTACCAATGGCGTAGCTTCCCAGAAGTCGTAGCGACACAATTATATTATATTATTACGCTATATTTCGGGTTTTCCGCCTGCATCAGCACCATTTTGGGCTATATCGCCGGCGGGCAGTTTACCTAACAACACCTTTCCTGGGCAGGCTCCAGAGTTAACCAGTACTTGGGTGCACCAACCTCCGTAAGAAACTGCCAACTTTTTCATATAAATGAGACACGGCCTGAGCGGGGCTCGAACATGTGACCATCAGTGATGATAGGTTACAGTGGTATACAAGTCAGCGACCGTAACCACTCGACCACGGAGGCGGACTTGCGACACAATTATAAATGAAATTCCATGACATACGTTTTCAGTTAGAAATAAGAAAATAACATAAACGAATTGTCGCCTGCTACAATTATATCAACTATTTCTAGCCTTTATTTTACCCAGCATGCAAAGGGTTAAACAACTATTTATAGCCTTTATTTTACCAGCATGCAAAGGGTTAAACAACTATTTATAACCTTTATTTTACCAGCATGCAAAGGGTTAAACAACTATTTATAGCCTTTATTTTACCAGCATGCAAAGGGTTAAACAACTATTTATAGCCTTTATTTTACCCAGCATGCAAAGGGTTAAACAACTATTTATAGCCTTTATTTTACCAGCATGCAAAGGGTTACACAACTATTTATAGCCTTTATTTTACCAGCATGCAAAGGGTTAAACAACTATTTATAGCCTTTATTTTACCAGCATGCAAAGGGTTAAACAATTTATAGCCTTTATTTTACCAGCATGCAAAGGGTTAAACAACTATTTATAGCCTTTATTTTACCAGCATGCAAAGGGTTAAACAACTATTTATAGCCTTTATTTTACCAGCATGCAAAGGGTTAAACAACTATTTATAGCCTTTATTTTACCAGCATGCAAAGGGTTAAACAACTATTTATAGCCTTTATTTTACCAGCATGCAAAGGGTTAAACAACTATTTATAGCCTTTATTTTACCAGCATGCAAAGGGTTAAACAACTATTTATAGCCTTTATTTTACCAGCATGCAAAGGGTTAAACAACTATTTATAGCCTTTATTTTACCAGCATGCAAAGGGTTAAACAACTATTTATAGCCTTTATTTTACCAGCATGCAAAGGGTTAAACAACTATTTATAGCCTTTATTTTACCAGCATGCAAAGGGTTAAACAACTATTTATAGCCTTTATTTACCAGCATGCAAAGGGTTACCTTTATTTTACCAGCATGCAAGGGTTAAACAACTATTTATAGCCTTTATTTTACCAGCATGCAAAGGGTTAAACAACTATTTATAGCCTTTATTTTACCAGCATGCAAAGGGTTAAACAACTATTTATAGCCTTTATTTTACCAGCATGCAAAGGGTTAAACAACTATTTATAGCCTTTATTTTACCAGCATGCAAAGGGTTAAACAACTATTTATAGCCTTTATTTTACCAGCATGCAAAGGGTTAAACAACTATTTATAGCCTTTATTTTACCAGCATGCAAAGGGTTAAACAACTATTTATAGCCTTTATTTTACCAGCATGCAAAGGGTTAAACAACTATTTATAGCCTTTATTTTACCAGCATGCAAAGGGTTAAACAACTATTTATAGCCTTTATTTTACCAGCATGCAAAGGGTAACACTATTTATAGCCTTACCATGCAACGGGTTAAACAACTATTTATAGCCTTTATTTTACCAGCATGCAAAGGGTTAAACAACTATTTATAGCCTTTATTTTACCAGCATGCAAAGGGTTAAACAACTATTTATAGCCTTTATTTTACCAGCATGCAAAGGGTTAAACAACTATTTATAGCCATTATTTTACCAGCATGCAAAGGGTTAAACAACTATTTATAGCCTTTATTTTACCAGCATGCAAAGGGTTAAACAACTATTTATAGCCTTTATTTTACCAGCATGCAAAGGGTTAAACAACTATTTATAGCCTTTATTTTATCAGCATGCAAAGGGTTAAACAACTATTTATAGCCTTTATTTTACCAGCATGCAAAGGGTTAAACAACTTTGCAATGATGATACTTACCAAATTAAGCAACATTCTTGGACCATTTATCAAAGCGACACGAAAACATGAAAACTTCGCCCCAACAAAATCTTACACCCCTTTACTTTGAAACACAGGATCCGCCCATGAAGTATATGTATAAAATACACTACTCCAATTGTTACTATGGAATGTGGAACAAGTATAACAGGAGGGGAAATTCCCATTTACCAAAACGACACGAAAACCTGAAAACTTCGCCCCAACAAAATCATACACCCCTTTACTTTGAAACAAAGGACCCGCCCATGAAGTATATGTATAAAATACACTACTCCAATTGTTACTATGGAATGTGAAACGAGTATAACAGGAGGGGGGAAAACAAGCTGTTGTTGGCACAAGCTGTAAACTCAATATGCAGGTAACACATTGAGAATGCCAATTCTCCTTGGAATAAAACACCTGAATGGATCACAAATATCACAATGAGATTCTTGGCGGTGACTAAGCTAGTTACGATGTTTTGTTTATTTCATGTTAAATTAGCAGAAGAATGTGAAAGTAGACTTACAGACAGATCTGTAGTCCAGTGGTAACACGCTGGACTGGTAATGCAGGGATCGCAGGTCCCGTTTGACCCTAATGAAATTAACAGTCTTTCAGATGGGACTTTAAACCGAGGTCTCGTGTCAGTGCTTTACACTGTGCACGTAAAAGAACCAGAGGAGAATCTGGAATGGGTCTCTTTCTGTATCATTGCACTATCCTCCAAAATCTAAAATGACTAATCTCTTCAGAAGGCATCGCTCATATGGGCAACCGGTAGGGACGATAAATAAACGTAAAACACACCAAGAAAGTAGACTTTGAGTAGCGTCGAGACACGCACACATTACGGGAATGTCCCTTTAATGTTTCTTTAATCTTATTCGACCTAGTGACCTAATTAATCTACACTGAAAGAAACAGGTTAAGTTTCAGCAAATTCTTGGGGTCTGGACAACAGGTTCCGGTTCAAAACCAAATTGTTTTAACCCTTTCCCTCATAGAAGCACCTCTTGACGCCACTGCCAATACGACATACATTGACAATGTAGTAGTCAAACCAATGTTCATAATTTAAGACCAGAATCTCATGTAGTCCCAGTAATATCTATGGAGGTGGGATAGATATGGCGACTACTTATCCACTGTATGATAGCTAAATGGCTGTCGTTTGTATGGAGATATAATAGTATATTAACCTAAATCTCTATATAGTCCCAGTAATATCTATGGAGGTGGGGTAGATATGGCGACTACTTATCCACTGCATGATAGCTAAATGGCTGTCGGTTGTATGGAGATATAATAGTATATTAACCTAAATCTCTTGTAGTCCCAGTAATATCTATGTAGGTGGGATAGATATGGCGACTACTTATCCACTGCATGATGGCTAAATGGCTGTCGTTTGTATGGAGATATAATAGTATATTAACCTAAATCTCATGTAGTTCCAGTAATATCTATGGAGGTGGGATAGATATGGCAACTACTTATCCACTGCATGATAGCTAAATGGTTGTCGGTTGTATGGAGATATAATAGTATATTAACCTAAATCTCATGTAGTTCCAGTAATATCTATGGAGGTGGGATAGATATGGCAACTACTTATCCACTGCATGATAGCTAAATGGTTGTCGTTTGTATGGAGATATAATAGTATATTAACCTAAATCTCTATGAAATTCCAGTAATATCTATGGAGGTGGGGTAGATATGGCGACTACTTATCCACTGCATGATAGCTAAATGGCTGCCGTTTGTATGGAGATATAATAGTATATTAACCTAAATCTCTATGTAGTTCCAGTAATATCTATCGAGGTGGGGATAGATATGGCGACTACTTATCCACTGCATGATAGCTAAATGGCTGTCATTTGTATGGAGATATAATAGTATATTAACCTAAATCTCATGTAGTTCCAGTAATATCTATCGAGGTGGGATAGATATGGCGACTACATATCCACTGCACGATAGCTAAATGGTTGTCGTTTGTATGGAGATATAATAGTATATTAACCTAAATCTCTATGAAGTCCCAGTAATATCTATGGAGGTGGGATAGATATGGCGACTACATATCCACTGCATGATAGCTAAATGGCTGTCGGTTGTATGGAGATATAATAGTATATTAACCTAAATCTCTATGTAGTCCCAGTAATATCTATGGAGGTGGGATAGATATGGCGACTACTCATCCACTGCATGATAGCTAAATGGCTGTTGTTTGTATGGAGATATAATAGTATATTAACCTAAATCTCTATGTAGTTCCAGTAATATCTATGGAGGTGGGAAAGATAGGGCAACTACTTATCCACTGCATGATAGCTAAATGGCTGTCGGTTGTATGGAGATATAATAGTATATTAACCTAAATCTCTATGTAGTTCCAGTAATATCTATGGAGGTTGGATAGATATGGCGACTACTTATCCACTGCATGATAGCTAAATGACTGTTGTTTGTATGGAGATATAATAGTATATTAACCTAAATCTCTATGTAGTCCCAGTAATATCTTTGGAGGTGGGATATATATGGTGACTACTTATCCACTGCATGATAGCTAAATGACTTTTGTTTGTATGGAGATATAATAGTATATTAACCTAAATCTCTATGTAGTCCCAGTAATATCTATGGAGGTGGGATAGATATGGCGACTACTTATCCACTGCATGATAGCTAAATGGTTGTCGTTTGTATGGAGATATAATAGTATATTAACCTAAATCTCTATGTAGTTCCAGTAATATCTATGGAGGTGGGATAGATATGGCGACTACTTATCCACTGCATGATAGCTAAATGGTTGTCGTTTGTATGGAGATATAATAGTATATTAACCTAAATCTCTATGAAGGAAAGGGGTTTTTTTTTTAAGACCATTATGATTCAATTCAATTTATTTCTCTCATTTCATGTAAGATGATAAACCATAGGCTTGACACTATACATACAAATTGCATAGGCTGTCCGATTAGCACAGTAGTTAGCATGCTCGCTTCTCAGCAATGCAACCCGGGGTTCGATCCTCGGACCGGGAAGTATGTGAGCTGGTATGGTTGTCGCTAGATCGGACAGGTGGGTTTTCTCCGGGTACTCCGGTTTTCTCCAACACGAATGACCACATATACTCTTTCATCCGTGCCAACGAGAGTGATTAATATAAGTTGTTGGAACTTGCTTCGCAATCGTTGTAAAATAAATAAAGTTTAAAAAAAATAAAATTGCATAGTCCATATCCAAAGCATGTTTAACCCTTCCCCCATAGAGATGTAGTTTTATTTCATACATTTGGCTGTAATTTACCAATCGTACGCAATGGATAGGCTGTGAACTTGCCTACTCCACGTTCATGGAGGTTACTGGGAATTATTAAGTGTTGTATACACTGATCTTTATTATAGCTTGTTTGACTACTAATGTGTCGATCTATGTCAACGGATGGGGGGGGGGGATAATAATGTAATTATACACATTATAATATACAAACTTTACAATGTAAGGGAGACAACTGCAGAAAACACAAAAATATTCATATTACATGTTTATCTCCCTTGAATGCACTAAATGCACAGAAACCGAATGGCAACATGTGGGTGGTGGCATTTGTCATACATGGGAAGAGTTATATAATAAATCAATGTAATCTGAGTGGCTGAGTTTGCTGGGATTGTACAATTGTATAAATTTGTTTATAATTTTGTGAACACATAAGAGAATATCAATAAAGAATACAGTACAATGAGGGACTTCACTTGTTTTTCTATTACCTCCCTTGGTAGATAAAGTCTGATTTATCCCTAACTGTATAGCGGTCCTTTCAGTTGGAATCCTTTGTTTTTACAGTAATGTAAATTTTCCCCCAATCCTAACTGTGCTGTTGCAACTAATCCGATGTTATGTACCATTCTTGATTAAAATATTGTTTAAACTAACAAAATGTTGCGTTATGATTCTATCAAATCATGTTAATTAATTGATAACAAAATGTTACAGATTTTTTACCCATTTGATATACTGCAGGTGTGGATATACTGCAGGATTGGTTATACTGCAGGATTGGATATACTGCAGGTGTGGATATACTGCAGGATTGGTTATACTGCAGGTGTGGATATACTGCAGGATTGGTTATACTGCGGGATTGGATATACTGCAGGATTGGATATACTGTGGGATTGGATATACATGTACTGCAGGATTGATTATACTGCAGGATTGGATATACTGCAGGATTGGATATACTGCAGGATTGGATATACTGCGGGATTGGATATACTGCGGGATTGGATATACTGCGGGATTGGATATACATGCACTCAAGCTGGGCAGATATGTTACACATACACTCAAGCTATGTAGATATGTTACACATACACTCAAGCTGGGCAGATATGTTACACATACACTCAAGCTGGACAGATGTGTTACACATACACTCAAGCTATGTAGATATGTTACATATACACTCAAGCTATGTAGATATGTTACACATACACTCAAGCTATGTAGATATGTGGACAGATATGTTACACATACACTCAAGCTATGCAGATGTGTTACACATACACTCAAGCTATGCAGATATGTTACACATACACTCAAGCTATGCAGATGTGTTACACATACACTCAAGCTGGGCAGATATGCTACACATACACTCAAGCTATGTAGATATGCTACACATACACTCAAGCTATGTAGATATGTTACACATACACTCAAGCTATGTAGATATGTTACACATACACTCAAGCTATGTAGATATGTTACACATACACTCAAGCTATGCAGATGTGTTACACATACACTCAAGCTATGCAGATATGTTACACATACACTCAAGCTATGTAGATATGTTACACATACACTCAAGCTATGTAGATATGTTACACATACACTCAAGCTATGTAGATATGTTACACATACACTCAAGCTATGTAGATATGTTACACATACACTCAAGCTATGCAGATGTGTTACACATACACTCAAGCTATGCAGATATGTTACACATACACTCAAGCTATGTAGATATGTTACACATACACTCAAGCTATGCAGATGTGCTACACATACACTCAAGCTATGTAGATATGTTACACATACACTCAAGCTATGTAGATATGTTACACATACACTCAAGCTATGTAGATATGTTACACATACACTCAAGCTATGTAGATATGTTACACATACACTCAAGCTATGTAGATATGTTACACATACACTCAAGCTATGCAGATGTGTTACACATACACTCAAGCTATGCAGATATGTTACACATACACTCAAGCTATGCAGATATGTTACACATACACTCAAGCTATGTAGATATGTGGACAGATATGTTACACATACACTCAAGCTATGCAGATGTGTTACACATACACTCAAGCTGGACAGATGTGTTACACATACACTCAAGCTATGTAGATATGCTACACATACACTCAAGCTATGTAGATATGTTACACATACACTCAAGCTATGTAGATATGTTGACAGATATGTTACACATACACTCAAGCTATGTAGATATGTTACACATACACTCAAGCTGGGCAGATATGCTACATTTAGTGACCATGTTCCGGGTAACTCCCATGCCTTTGTTGCATGTAACACAATTCAAGGTCTTTTGCAGAATTCTTTCTTCGTTTACATCATTTTCAAGGTCAAAAAGCCATTATTTAACCATTAGTGGAAACCGCCAAGAAACCTTTGAAATGAACATTAGGGATAACGTCTATAAATGTCAAGCAAGTGCAGATCTAATCAATAGAAGCAACTGTGTGTAACTACCTCATTACCCCTTGTCTACAACACCGTCTCATACATTACGCGACTTAATCTGCATCATTTCCCATCTATTCTCAACCCCACCCCCAAACCAAATTGCCTATAAATCCAGGATTGAATCAGTACAGATTAATATCCAAAACTATTTACTCACTAATTTTCTATTACCTCCCTTGGCCGATAAAGTCTCATTTATTCCAAAATGTGAATAGGATCTTTTAGTTAGAATCCTTTGTTTTTACTGTTGTTCTCTAACCAGATGTTGCGGTATGATAATTGTGATTTTATCAAAAACGTGTTAATTAAGTGATCACATTATTTTACAAATAAGTACCCATTGTATGTACTGTGGGATGGAGATCTGTTGAGATATAGTAATTTAATAATCATAAGAAGCGATAGTGGAATAAAATTGCTAGCATATTGTGCAAATATAACAATGATAAAAACAGAGGAAAACACTTAATATGACCTATCTACTTTTAGTGAGTATTCAGGGCAGTAACTGACCGATGTATCTCATTGCATACATTCGAAACATCTCCCCTTGTATCTCCCCTTTGAGCCGGTCCAAAGTTGACTTGTAAGGATTTATATATTCACAAAAGAGTTATTATGAACAAGATATATGAGATGCCACTATATGGGATACAAAGTCAAAGAGATGTGAATCTATATTATTATCATCTATACTGTCCCTGCCAGGACCCACATCTCACAACATAACACAAGCGCACAACCACTTATGTTAGTGTGCACGTTAGCAATAAAAATAGTTCCAGTATAATTTTCAAGTTAGTTTCTGTTTGCTGCAAAATTGCAAAGGACAGACAAAATAAAATCATTAACTAGCTAAGAATTGTCAGAAATAGCTAAAAAACAAAAGTACATACAAACCGCTGAGGAGTACGATATACAAGTAGAAGAAAAGAAAATGCTATCTTTCACTGTTCAAAGATATCTTTCACGGAGAATATTTTACCATTCTTTGGAAGGCGTTAAAGAACACGAGTACCGTATGTCACAATATCCGCCCATTGAATGGGTTCTTTCTTGGGGTATTAAACATGCATACCAAAAGTTAAGTTAAAGCGACATCACATCGCAAAAAGCAAATAAAATGTATTTTCATGTATAAATGCATTGCTACTACAAATTCTTCGGAATACTTTCGAACACTAACATTGAATCAATAAACAGTGTTTTTGTGGTCTACAAACTTTCAAAATTGAAAGTAGGATTTCCTATAATGATAAATCTGTACCATGTATCGTGTTAATGTTAGATGCAATCTTTGTTGGTTCCGATTTTACACCTTCATCAGCACCATTTTGGGCTATATCGCCGGCGTGAGTTTACCTAACAACACCTTTCCTGGGTAGGCTCCAGCAGTTAACCAGGGCCCCGACGTTATAAAACTTTTCTCAGATCTCAAACTCAAGTGATTTGATTGGTCGATTATGATGTTTACATATATCTGAATCAATCAGAAGCTTGAGACTGAGTTTGAGATTGGAGAACAGTTTTATAACCTCGGAGCCAGTACTTGGTGCACGAACCTCCGTAAGAAACTGCCAACTTTTTCATATAAACAGACACAGTCTGAGCGGGGCTCGAACCAGTGACCATCAGTGATGATAGGTTACAGTTGTATACGAGTCAGTAACAGTAATAACTCGACCACGGAGGCAGTCCTCATGTGAATTAAAGTGTTGGTTTGACTTGTTGGTGCGCCGTCAATTCCGTGGCTGCCTCTCGTCTGATCATACTTAAGGACAAGCAGGGTTCCCTCTGACTGAATGTTTGTCTGCGCGACTTCTGTCTTGGAGCCAACTAAGGGTCATATAGTTCACATGTAAATATTTGAAGCTATATATTTGACAAAACATGTGCCCAAAAAACCAAAAGTTGCGCCAAATATTTTCGCCAATTAAAAAGATTTAGCGCCAATATTTGTTTTTTGTCGCAATTGCCGCCATTGGCGACCGACAGCGGGTACCCTGGACAAGGCAGTACTTGTAACTCCACTTCCTGTGCCAATCAATGTCTCCTCTGTACCACATTTTGGGCAGACCTCTTTTGAAGCTTTTACACATATTCACATATTGCATAACAAGAGTTGTCTGAAGAAGCGCATTACCCATAAAGCAAAACATATGAAACCCAACTGCAACCTATATACCACATAGCTACCACAATCCTCCGACCATACATATAGCCACCATATCCTTACAATGAAACTCTAGACTCACCTTTTTGTTCAATCCTGTGATTGGGTTCTTTATGTTGCTGAACGTTCGTATTACTGCCAATGAAATGGTTGTTGTATCTTCTTATTGACTGGTTGCCTGGATGTATGCCTGTATTGCTGATGGACTGGTTGCTTGGATGTATGCCTGTATTGCTGATGGACTGGTTGCTAGGATGTATGCCTGTATTGCTGATGGACTGGTTGCCTGGATGTATGCCTGTATTGCTGATGGACTGGTTGCCTGGATGTATGCCTGTATTGCTGGACTGGTTGCCTGGATGTATGCCTGTATTGCTGATGGACTGGTTGCCTGGATGTATGCCTGTATTGCTGGACTGGTTGCTAGGATGTATGCCTGTATTGCTGATGGACTGGTTCTGGATGTATGCCTGTATTGCTGATGGACTGGTTGCTACCACAACTGGTTGCCTGGATGTATGCCTGTATTGCTGGACTGGTTGCCTGGATGTATGCCTGTATTGCTGATGGACTGGTTGCCTGGATGTATGCCTGTATTGCTGGACTGGTTGCTAGGATGTATGCCTGTATTGCTGATGGACTGGTTTCCTGGATGTATGCCTGTATTGCTGATGGACTGGTTGCTTGGATGTATTCCTGTATTGCTGATGGACTGGTTGCCTGGATGTATGCCTGTATTGCTAATGGACTGGTTTCCTGGATGTATGCCTGTATTGCTAATGGACTGGTTGCCTGGATGTATGCCTGTATTAATTATGGACTGGTTGCTTGGATGTATACCTGTATTACTGATAGACTGGTTGCTTGGATTTATGTGACTATTAATGATAGACTGGTTGCTTGGATATATGCCTGTTTTACTTATGGACTGGTAGCTTGGATTTAAGTGACTATTAATAATGGACTGGTTGCTAGGATGTATGTCCGAATTTGTTCTTGGTTGATTGCCTAAATATGTTAAAGATTGTGTGCCTGGATGTATGCCTATTGACTGAATGTCTGTATGCACATCTGCACTGTTTACAGACTGGTTACCTAAGTGTACGCCTGTATTACAGATGGGACGATTGGTCAAATGCAGTCCTGTATTGCTGATGGTCGGGTTGAGCTCTTGACCGAGCTGTACAAGCATATATTCTCCTCTTGATAAAGCATCAGTAACCTTTCCATCTGAACCGTGCTCATTATGTGCATTATTCTGGTTGTACAACATCACATGATATCTCGGGTGCACTGATTGGTTGTTCTGAGTCATGTGATCGCTGTGTAAGTGCTGGATTGGTTCCTGCCCATTTTGAATGTTATTGTCCGGTAATTGGTCATGACTGTGCTTGGACATCATTGTTTAACATCTGAAATAAATATTATGACATTTTATCACATAACTTTGCTTGTATTCAATCTAATACAATCATCACATATCTTCTTATATGACCACACGTGTAATAACACCAGGAAGGATTCTGATTGATCGTGGCTTGACATTGACAGCTTGCAATACATATTCGACATATACATGTTTTGTGTGCATGCTTTATTTGTTGCATCATTGTAGATCAACAAAATGCTAAATATGCACTAGTGGTGATTAAAAAAATATTTTGTCGATTATTTGCATGAATATCAGGGACTATTTAATACGGCGAAAGTATACTGGAAAACAGAAACGTATTTTATCTTCAAATTTGTTATTGTTGTTACTATGGTGATGTGATAAAAAGGATCTTACACTCGTGGTGATTTCATACCATATTTTAGGGAACTAGTGGTGATTTCATACCATATTTTAGGAAACTAGTGGTGATTTCATACCATATTTTAGGAAACTAGTGGTGATTTCATACCATATTTTAGGAAACTAGTTTCATATGAAATCACCAAAAGTGTTAGAACTAGTGTGTACGGTTCTGTAGTTATGATAGTCATAGGGTGCACAGAGGGCAATGTCCAACTCCAATGCAGCTATCTAATCATTAATGTGTTTTCAACACATCAATGCAACTACTACAAGTGAATATAGCTCCAGATGAAATTAATGTCTAATCTGACCCTGGATGATTTTTTAAATCATTGCAGGGATTTGTGGGAATGCAAGGAAAACACAAGATATTCAAGCCATAGATTTTCAACACATCTGTCATAGCGGTCCAGAATAGCTAGATATTTAGTGGCATCGGTTGCCTTTAGTACCATGTTGCGAAGTGTGTACGGGAAAATGAGTGGTTTTCTTTTGCGAGTAATTCTCAGTACCTCACACTTATCAAGATTGAACTCCATGGACCAATCTCATTCCCACTGTTCTAGAGCATACAGGTCACATTGTAGGATTTGTTTAGTTTACACCAATTTATTTAGCTCGATTGCGAAACAAGTTCTTACAACTTATATTATTCACTCTCGAGACCTCATTCCTGATGGAACCCATCACCACAAGGACGAGAGAAGAGGCAACATGGAATTTAAATGTCTTGCCTAAGGGCACAATCATAACAGCTCCAGCGGGGCTTGATCTCCGGACCTTTCGCACCTGAAGCGAATGCGCATCCACGGCACTATCATGACTTCCACAAGTAGGATTGGTGCATCAGATAGGGATTCCATTGCCTGGTATAACTGCAGATACATGTATATCTGATCCATTGCCTGGTATAACTGCAGATACATGTATATCTGATTCATTGCCTGATATAACTGCAGATACATGTATATCTGATTGCATTGCCTGGTATAACTGCAGATACATGTATATCTGATTCATTGCCTGATATAACTACAGATACATGTATATCTGATTCATTGCCTGATATAACTGCAGATACATGTATATCTGATTCATTGCCTGATATAACTGCAGATACATGTATATCTGATTGCATTGCCTGGTATAACTGCAGATACATGTATATCTGATTGCATTGCCTGGTATAACTGCAGATACATGTATATCTGATTGCATTGCCTGATATAACTGCAGATACATGTATATCTGATTGCATTGCCTGGTATAACTGCAGATACATGTATCTCTGATTCATTGCCTGATATAACTACAGATACATGTATATCTGATTGCATTGCCTGATATAACTGCAGATACATGTATATCTGATTCATTGCCTGATATAACTGCAGATACATGTATCTCTGATTCATTGCCTGATATAACTACAGATACATGTATATCTGATTCCATTGCCTGATATAACTGCAGATACATGTATATCTGATTCATTGCCTGATATAACTGCAGATACATGTATCTCTGATTCATTGCCTGGTATAACTGCAGATACATGTATATCTGATTCATTGCCTGATATAACTGCAGATACATGTATATCTGATTCATTGCCTGATATAACTGCAGAAACATGTATGGTATATCTGATTTTCATATTTTGTTGTTTCAACTCGTCTGCACCAACGAAAGTGATTACTATAAATTGTTAAAAGCTTGATTCGCAATCGTTGAAAAATAAATGAAGTTTATATTATAAACAAGCTTTATCAACTTACAATTATATTAATAATTCTCGTTGTTGCAGATGAAAGCATATCTGTGGTCATTTGTGGGTGTACCCAGAGAAAAGTCACCTGTCCGATCTGGTGACCACCATACCATCTCGTTAACCTTTAAACCAAATCACAGAAAATGGCTTCTTAGCATACTTCCTGGTTCGATGATGAATCCGGGTTGCATTGGTGAGAAGGGAGCGTGCTAACCACTGCCCTAATCGGACAGTCGACAGCCAATAATCTGTGTATGATGGAATATACAGATCTGTGCAGGAAATGTATGTACACAAGTTTGTTTTTGCTGGAATTCACAAATAGGAATATTTACAAAAGAATACACATTCTGACATAATGTACATGTAATGCAGCACATTTCAATAATTAGACAAGAAAAAGTTTACACCTTTTGAGTGTGGCATCCATGGTGCAGTGGTAGAGTCCGACTTGGAATTAAGGGTCCCGGCTTCGATGTTCCATTTATTTCATACCCCATTGCGGGGGAACCTAGACACATTTTCCTGAGCAGGCTTAGACGACATAGTATGTTAACCAGTTCTAAACAACAATGTGTGAGGTGCCATACTCAAGGACACTACATACGTGCCTGATCGAGTATCAATTTAATTCCAAATCGGATGTTCAAACCACTGGATCACAGCAAGAGTCCAGCATGTATCCCTGGCAATGGCAACGAGTCCCTGGTAAGAGACAGTATCCCAGTGTCCTACGTCTTCGTTGGCATGCACTGACAACGACATGCACGTCTTGGAAGCTAGGTCCCGGGTTCGATATTAGGGACTTAACATGTCTACATCCACGCGAGATGGTTGGCATTGATGGAAGATGGATCTGTCAGCAAATGACTCAGCATCTTAGAAGTTAGATGCGAGGTGCAGTCAACACACTGAGGAGATTTATTAGAGACTTAACATGTCTACATCCACGCGAGATGGTTGGCATTGAAGGACGATGGAGCTGTTAGCATCTTAAATGCGAGGTGTAGTCAACACACTGAGGAGATTTATTAGAGACTTAACATGTCTACATCCATGCGAGATGGTTGGCATTGAAGGACGATGGAGCTGTTAGCATCTTAAATGCGAGGTGTAGTCAACACACTGAGGAGATTTATTAGAGACTTAACATGTCTACATCCATGCGTGATGGTTGGCATTGAAGGAAGATGGAGCTGTCAGCATTTTAGATGCGAGGTGCAGTCAACATACTGTGGAGATTTTGAACCATCTTGGGATCACCTATGATTGACAAATGTCTGTATGATAGACTGATTCTGTAAATGATACACAAATTGTCCAATATAATATACCTGGTAGTAATATTGTTCAATATATGGTCAAGTCAAACCGTTTTGTTTTGATGTCATGGTTATAGCCTATAGTATAGGGTCGAATAGGTCTGGGGCCGAATAGAAGCAATTTGAACAAACCTTCCATTTAATTAGTCTCAATTTATTTGCAAATACTGTAAAGCATGGGTTATGTCTTACTTATTGCTGAGCTCATAACTTATGTTGCATAGTTATTAGATCATCAAAACAGTCTCTCCGGAAACAGCTGATTTTTTTCGCATCCAGTTAAGCACCAATTCGATTTGGATATTCTAAGTGATGAAGTCCACAATATGCAAACAATTTTGATCAGTACAGTACAGTACTACTCAATTACATGTGTAGTACATTGTAATATAGTGCATAGTGTAGTACATAGCAGCAAACTACACGGAAGCCCTTTCCTGAAAGTCGATGCTACCACCAAGAAAGTCAACAACAGCCTGACCTTTGAACATCAGAAGAAACCTTCTGAGCTGTCCATACTTGTAAGAAGCTCTTGAGATCAACAGTGTGGGATACACACGCTTACGTTTATATACAGCAGCTAGAGGCTGCCCATCGAAGGTGGTACGCATTGTCAATGGAGATCACTAGCATCACCTCCTCTCATGTGATTTTAAACTGAGCTTGGCTATCAATCTCTCTAACACATACTACAACAGTCTAAGCTGAGTGTGTGTGTTTTTATGTTTATTTATCGTCGCTACCGGTTGCCCATATGAGCGACGCCTCCTGAAGAGATTAGTTATTTTAGATTTTGGAGGATAGTGCATGATACAGACAGAGACCCATTCCAGAATATCCTCTGGTTCTTTTACGTACACGGTGTAAAGCACCGACACGAGACCTCGGTTTAACGTCCCATCTGAAAGACTGTTAATTGTATTAGAGTCAGACGGGGGATCGAACCTGCGATCCCTGGATTACCAGTCCAGCGTGTTACCATTGGACTACATATCCGCCCGTCTAAGCTGACGATGATGTAGCGGGTTATATATGGCTGTATCGACATTCTAGATAGCCACAATACATGTCCATACATCAGAGACACTGCTCTACCATATTTCCCTAATTACTATTTACCGTGATCTATTATTCTAAAGTTTATTTAACATCGCTACCTGTTGCCCATTTAAACAACGGGCGGTTTACTTAACAACACCTTTCATGGACAGGGTCCAGCAGTTAATTACTTCTTAATATAAAGAGACACGGTCTGAGCGGGGCCTTATACCGTGATATGACAGAATCAGTGATATATGAAGAGAAGTATACATAGGATAAACGTGTGTCTAAGAAGACTAGTGTATACGGTACAACTGTACTATTAGGAACAATACAAATTCTTGTTCATAAGATTACAGTACTCATGGGTGGTCTCAATAGCGTGCATGCTTAATGTTCCATCACGTTTGTTTATACAAATTTATTTGAGCTCGATTGCGAAACAAGTTCTTATAATTTATATTAATCACTATCGATACCTCATTCCTGATGGAATCCATCGCCACGAGGGAGAGCGAAGAGGCAACGTGGAATGTAAATGCCTTACCTATAAGGGCACAATCGCAACGGCTCCAGCGGCGCTCGAACTCCGGACCTTTCGTACCTGAAGCGAACGGGCATCCACTGCGCTATCAAGACTTCCATCACGTTGCTAGCATGAACACGCACTTGAGCCTGTCCCACACACTTTGAACGGAAATACTAGTATAATACAGTCTCCGTGGCCATTTGGTTAAGGCGTCCGCCTACGGAGCGGGAGGCCGATTGTTCGATCCTTATATGGGGTTCATTCTGATATGACCAGTTTGTGAACCGCAAGCTAGTTAAATAATGGTTACCGATTGCCGATGAGGCCATGGCAGGCGCCTGACCTTCGATGATAGGATTCGGGAAGTATTGATGTCCATAAGAGGTATCTCATAAGTCAGAAATGTCTGGCTCTTTCAATAGGGGTGACACTATAATAAACAAACACTTTACTTTGCTTTACTTTACTTTTATAATAGTGCATATAGATACTCATAGAACCTTACATAGCATCTCAAATGAATGTTACCGGCTACTGTGTCTCCACGAATGACCCATTACACATGTATTCTGTAACGACGTGTAGCCAATGTCGAACAATATGAAGACGTTCCAGAATCTGTAGTAGTTGTCTTACATCTTCTGTGAACAGGCGTCGATATATTTTGCCTGGTCAATCAAATAAATATATTTTAACACCGAGACTATTAATTGGGCCAGAAGTTAAAAAGTGAAAAATCGACAGACTGGAATGTAGCATCCGATACATCGGTCTATGATCACACCTGACATATTGTTACAATTATTATTGGAGGATCGAACTGTAGCACATGGATTTTCCGTTTCAACGTGCGACATTCTTGATCAGTTTCCCTTCCATTTCTTTTTTCTAAATTCCAGTTTTTAAGTTTATCATGGTATTACAAGCAGAATGAGCAGTAAGTCCGATATGGCCCAGAGAAACATTGACTCCACACCACTTAAAGCGACACTACATCGCAAAAGCCCCAACAATGCCCTTTTACGTATAAATAGCATTGCTACTATAAATTCTTCAGAAATAATTCGAACACTAACTTGCTATACATAAACAGTGTTTTTGTGGTATAAAGTGAAAGTAGGATTTCATATAGCGGTCAGCTACTCCTCTGAATTGATGTTTATTCATTATTGGACTCCACACCAAACGCGTGCTACTGTCGATTAGAGATATTTTAAACCATATTAGTCTAAAAAAATAAATATGCATATGCACTAAGGGTGAGATATAACGGTAAATCTGTACCATAAATCGTGTTATTCAGGATACACACATTGCATTACGCATGCATGTTGACCCTATTCTCATTATTGTGTTATGTCAACAAACGTCGTATACGACGGTTGTTTATTAGTTGAAATACTCAGCTTTTGAGTTAAATATTCGGAAACAATTATACATTATAATAGAGATATACATTCTGTAGAAATTTGCATGTTCACCGATGTAGTGTCGCTTTAATGATAAGAAGCCCCGTACATTTCAGAGCCACTATATTTCTGGACTAACTACACCGTCATCTCTGCAGATGCAGCCTCATACTAAGCCAAGCTGACCCGGCCTTGTGACTCATATAGCACATTCAAGTGGCAGTTATTGGTCTACAGACGGATCTGTAGTCCAGTGGTAACACGCTGGTCTGGTAACCCAGGGATCGCATAAATAAAATTAATAAAATTAAAAGTCTTTCAGATAGTACGTTAAACCGAGGTCTCGTGTCGGTGCTGTACACCATGCACGTAAAAGAACCAGAGGAGACTCTGGGATGGGTCTATGTCTGTATCATTGCACTATCCTCCAAAAATCTAAAATGACTAATCTCTTCATGAGGCGTCGCTCATATGGGCAAACGGTAGCGGCGATAAATAAATGTAAAAACATACAGTTGTTGGCTCCCAAATGTATTTACATACCCGTTGCATTGCACTTATACAATCATGCGACCTCGGTTTATAGTTTCACCAGAAATACTGTTATTATAATATTGGTGCGAAATAGGTCAACTGAGGACTGGAAGCGCGGTATCCAACCCCTCGGTCGGATGTGCTCATTGTTGGAATACTCATGGGGGCCGAAGCACACTTGAACCGGGAAGAGCTGTGATTGACATAAGGCGCCAGCGGTGGTGTCTTTGGGTTCCTGTGTCCCAGATCTTTCTACCTGTTTTGTACATGTCCCCCAGTTACAGGTAGTTGTTTGTATTGTTAACATGGTATTGTATTTTGTATTGTGAGCCTTTCAAATATATTCGTATTTTCCATGAAGTCAATCAAACAGGTATGAACTATTCTTATTATACATTTTGATTGGCTACGCTGCGCCAATCAGAAATAGGTTAATAAATGCCGAAGTCTCGCTACAGCCGCAGTCACATTTCCGGTTCTAGTTAACCAGAGTACGATACCGGTAAAATAAGTTGCAATTATCTGCGGCAATCTTCATCAGAAATAGTGCCTTTGCTGAACGAAAATATGAAATCTTTCCTTGGGAAGTTCCTGCTATTTCTGTTGCTGGTTTTACCAACAACAATCATGATATTTGATGTTGGTACGTATATTTGAAACTCACTGACGTGGCAGGTTTTCAGATTGTGTGGAGAACAAATCGTAAAGCAAATACGACAGGGAAGCAATGTTAGTCCCATATCGGTATGTCAACGGTTGGGACTTTGAGTGCGTTTATTTACGTTAATATATCGTCGCTACCGGTTGACCATATGGGCGACGACTCGTGAAGAGATTCGAATCATTGTAGATGTTGGAGGATAGTCGCTACATCATACACGCACTGACGTGGGGGCGTTTGTCAGGGACACTGGTTAAAAATCTCACTAAATGAAACGTATAACATAATAACGGAATGGATCAAAAACTTCAGGATTGATTATTTGCCTTGAGCAATTTCCCTCAAATCTAGTCAACTTCTTACTGCTGAACAATCGGTCATGATTGATTGGCAGGCAGTCTAGAACTGTTAATCTAAATTGTTATGTGCAAGTTAAAAAGATAAAGTATCTTGATCTACAAAGATATAGTTAAAAGCAAAGGATCTAGATCTACAAAGCTATAGTTGAAAGCAGACAATAGAAGGATTAGAGAGTCCAGTCTGCCAACAAAGGTCGGCAGACTGGGACTCGACTGTATATGTCAGTAGTTTATTAGGGTAATGGGACAGGTGTGACCCCGTTTGGGACACAACACAGACAACCTTCTTGATTCTATCGCTGTATGGTTGGCCTAAAAATGCAGTATACATACTGAAGTACAATACACCTTGTTCTATAACCTATTTTATGGTACATATTTATATATATATCTGAACATTACTTACTATATACACATAAATATACATGTTAAACTACACCTTAATCTAAAATAATGTCATACCTATCATATAACCTGGTCATACCTATACCTGGTCCCAAACCGAGGTCACACATGTCCCATATTCGTTTATTAATACAATTCATGCGTATGAACTATTTATTTTGAACAACATCTTGATTCATAGTAAAGGCGATAGGAGATAAATGTTTTAAAAAAAACTTTGTCTTAATGAAATTACTATATAATATATTTGCTTTCCGTCATGCAAAATAACCAAAATGGACGACATTGACTTGTAATTATCTAGATAGTAAAACGTCGTGTTTTCATGTCTAAATATATGGACCATCTCCAATCGTACGAAAATAATCTTAAAACCACAGCCGATTGTACTATACATGGTGGGTTTACTTGCAACACATTTAATAGAATGACATGGGAGGGGTGATCTAATGCGATTTTTCACTTTAGAACTAGTTGAATCTTTTCCCATGATAGTGGAAATAAGAAATGTCTTGATACTTTTACTGTATTTATGTCCATATAACGACTAGTTTGGTATTTACATTTGGCGCATTGTTATATTTTACCAACTGCATACGTACATTTATTTTTTTATACTTTATTTATTTTACAATGATTGCGAAGCAAGTTTTAACAACTTATATTAATCACTCTCGTTAGCACGGATGAAAGCGTATATGTGATCATTCATGTGGGAGGAAACCGGAGTACCCAGAGAAAACCCACCTGTCCGATCTGGCGACCCATCGTACCATCTCGCATACTTCCCTTTTCGAGGCTCTAACCCGGTCGCATTGATGAGAAGCGAGGGAGCTAACCACTGCGCTAATCGGACATTTACCTTTGGTAATGTCTATGCGACCTAAGATTTCAGTGTTTGATGTTTTCAGGGGCTGGTAGCAAGTTAGTTGCACTGGGCGATGATGCTATGGAGGGTGAGATGGATGGAGAAGACGATGATGAAGCTACCGTGGAGACGGACGAGCCGGGACAAGATGGGGACCAGGCTGTCACTGAAACAGATCACGTATGTGAACTGGAATAGCCTTGTGATTATCGAAATTAATCAAATCGGCATTTCTGTGTAAACAATGTTAGTAAAATGTGGGACATTCATAATTTCTTTGGCCATGGTGGTGTTGATACCGAACTAATAGAAAGTGAAAGAGAAGAGCAGATGTCTGAAATGCGGAAAAACAAAAATAAAATGCGTATCATTTGAAGTAGGATGGGGGAAAAACCAGAAAGTTGAAGGGGATTCTCCCCCAGTGTTGGTCAAGGGTGCAGTGCCCTTTTGTTTGGGGATCCAGTGGACTGAAGGCCCTGTTTGAAAATTGATTTATCATGATTAAAATAAGTTTTGGGCTACTAGAACCTCTTGACAGTTTTTTTAAGACAATAATCTATGATTATCAAGCTGGTTTTCCAGAAGGACTTCCAGGAGAAAAGTGAATTTGAAAACTGGACCCATCGTCTAGAAACGATTGTCAATGGCCGTTTCAAAAGTGTTTTCCGAATTGAAACTCTGTTCTATATTATTCCAGTTACTTTAGAAGTATATCTGCAATAATTGGATCCCTGTTTGTTATATATAACATAATCTATTTATAGCCTCCAGAGGAAGATGAGGAGGAAGACGAGTCCTTATTGAAGCCCTCGTCCGATGCTGATGCCACCATTCTCTTCACCAAACCAGTCGGCTCAAATGGTAACACATTTACAAACCTGTCTCCTACAACTGTAACACATTTACAAACCAGTCTGCTACAACTGTAACACATTTACAAACCAGTCTGCTACAACTGTAACACATTTACAAACTAGTCTGCTACAACTGTAACACATTTACAAACCAGTCTGCTACAACTGTAACACATTTACAAACCAGTCTGCTACAACTGTAACATATTTACAAACCAGTCTGCTACAACTGTACCATATTTACAAACTAGTCTGCTACAACTGTAACATATTTACAAACCAGTCTGCTACAACTGTACCATATTTACAAACTAGTCTGCTACAACTGTAACATATTTACAAACTAGTCTGCTACAACTGTACCATATTTACAAACTAGTCTGCTACAACTGTACCATATTTACAAACTAGTCTGCTACAACTGTACCATATTTACAAACCAGTCTGCTACAACTGTACCATATTTACAAACTAGTCTGCTACAACTGTAACATATTTACAAACCAGTCTGCTACAACTGTAACATATTTACAAACCAGTCTGCTACAACTGTAACATATTTACAAACCAGTCTGCTACAACTGTAACATATTTACAAACCAGTCTGCTACAACTGTAACATATTTACAAACCAGTCTGCTACAACTGTACCATATTTACAAACCAGTCTGCTACAACTGTAACATATTTACAAACCAGTCTGCTACAACTGTACCATATTTACAAACCAGTCTGCTACAACTGTAACATATTTACAAACCAGTCTGCTACAACTGTAACAGTACATTGAAATGGGTATCATATGTACCAACAACCATAGGATCAGCCAGTAGTGTACATTTAAATTTGTTTATCAATGCATTATTCATATTTCTCTCGGACTTGTAACACATTGCACTGTCTACATCACATGATATATATACCATCTCTTTTGTACATGCATTCTGAGTGCACATGTACTATATATGTGTAAATATGATTATATATATATAATATGAATAAACAAAGTTTCTGACTTCACCAACAAAAATGCATTCTGATTGCTTGTAATGCATGGGGAAGCAGAGCAGAAATTCCTCCAGTTAAATCTGGATATTTACAAAGTGTTTTGCATGGGAATATCCCCCAATACAGTGTTGGACACTCGTTTCAATATGTTCCGGCCAACTTGGTCTGTACTTGAGAAAAGGTACCGGCCAAGATGAAATTGTACAGGCCAATTTTTGACCTGTACTTAAGAATTAGTTCCGGCCAAAAATAAATGGTACAAGCCAATGAATGTGGTTCTGTCCGGAATTGCCATGCTAGGGGGGTCCGGGGGCATGCCCCCCACGAAATTTGTTTTAAGTAGACACAAATATTTGATATTTTGTTAATTCGATGAGAAAAAGCGCCTAAAATGGCGAAGATACTGTGTGTCCTGCAGGGTTCAGGCGAGTATGAACTTCAATAAACTCGCCAAGGGCTATCAAATAAGACATCGTACCATCTCGCATACTATGGACAGGTGTGTTTTCTCCGGTTTCCTCCCACATGAATGACCACATATACGCTTACATCCGAGCCAACGAGAGTGATTAATATAAGTTGTTCAAACTTGCTTTGCAATCGTTGTAAAATAAATAAATTATAAATAAATTAAAAAAATAAGACATCTCGCAACGATGTCGAGTGCGTAGTAAAAGTTTCTCGCCAATCTAAAAACGTTATCGCCATGGCGAGTGTCCAACGCTGCAATACGAAATGATCTTCTACTGTGTATTGATTGAGTTAGAGACCATGTAGCGTTGTTTTTGTTGTTGCAGATCTGCCATCTGGCCAGGTTGTACGCTTCATGGTTGGTTTCAAGAACAAGGGAGAGCAAGACTTTGAAGTGAAGAGCCTCGAGACATCGTTCAGATATCCTCAAGATTACTCTTTCTACATACAAAATGTACGTTAGGCTCGTTACGCATACTTCGTTTTTACTACGTGTACGGGGGTATACAAAATTTCATGTTTGTTAATTTCAATTATTGTAAGTTGTTATTGTATATTGATATTGCCGTTCGATATCTTTGTGATGTCAGAGAGTGCAATACCTACAAATGGCGTCGTGACGTGATATATCCCAATTTATTTGCCCTGTTTTGTGAATATTTCGGCCATTTCTGTTGACTTTATTCACAATGTGTAATCTGTGTTTCATAACGATATATCGTCTTATTTCAGTTCACTGCTCTAGTGGTAAACCAGCTTGTGGAGCCAAACAAAGAAGCAACATTTGAGTATGGTTTTACACCCAGCGAGGCCTTCAACTCGCGCCCATTTGGTCTCGCCATTCTGCTGAACTACAAGGATACTGTATGTATTCACATTTTCTAAGCGCAGTGTTGATTATGTATAGTGTAAATCGGATATTGTCTTTACGGCTGTAACATTGTAGTTCTGCCCATGTTCCCATCCGATCCTTGTGAATAGAATGGGGTTTGTGCATTCTTTGATTGGTCCGTTTTAAGATAATTTACTATTCTCAGATAGACCAACTGTTTACTTAGAATGTGGTGCTAAGTAGCAATTGATTTAATTTACTCGTTGACTTCAAAAATCACTTGCCCCTAACAGCTGTAGGTTTGAAGCCTATTGGTGATGTCGAATTATTCCATGTCGGGAATCTACCCAGCTGACTAGTGGTAGGTCGGTGGTTCTATCTGGATGCCCGTCTGTGCATGTAATACTGCACATAAGGTACCCGGTGCTTTCCTTCACCAATAATAGCTGGAGTCGCCATAGGACATATGCTGTTGGTGCGATTTTAAGCCCCAATAGGCAAACTAACAAACAAATATAGTTTGATGCGAGGAAGCTAATTAGCTGTCTTGCCGTTTTCGTCGGGGCGTTAATTTGGCTACCATGCTGATATTTTCAAGTTATTGCCAGCGGTTGCATGTATCATGCATGTTTAACCTTCTTGAAACTTGATAGATACAACTTGAGGAATGTTTGAACCGTGTTATAAACTATTTGTGACGGGGTATAGATTTCTCAGACAAAATGTTTACTTTAATTTGTTGCATTTATTCCAATCTGTAGAAAGAACAAAAACTTTCACGGATAAGTTAATATCCAGAACATACATGTACAGATCTCTTTGCTCCTTTGTTTTAAAGTCGGGAAGCTAATTTATCTACTTTGCCGATGTTTTCAAGTTATTGCCAGCGGTTGCATGTATCATGCATTGTTTAACCTTCTTGAAACTTGATAGATAAAACTTGAGGAATGTTTGAACCGTGTTATAAACTATTTGTGAAGGGGTATAGATTTCTCGGACAAAATGTTTACTTTAATTTGTTGCATTTATTCCAATATGTAGAAAAAACATAAGTTAATATCAAGAACATGCTCTCTTTTCTCCTTTAATATCAAGAACATGCTCTCTTTGCTCCTTTTCGCTCAGTTTATCTCTTTGAGACTCTTTCCCAGTCGGATGTTTTAACGTCAGGAAGCTAATTTAGCTACTTTGCCGATGTTTTCAAGTTATTGCCAGCGGTTGCATGTATCGTGCATTGTTTAACCTTCTTGAAACTTGATAGATACAACTTGAGGAATGTTTGAACCGTGTTATAAACTATTTGTGACAGGGTATAGATTTCTCAGACAAAACGTTTACTTTAATTTGTTGCATTTATTCCAATCGGTAGAAAAAACAAAAACTTTCACAGATACGTTAATATCCAGAACATACATGTACCGATCTCTTTGCTTCTTTGTTTTAAAGTCGGGTAGCTAATTTATCTACTTCGCCGCTGTTTTCAAGTTATTGCCAGCGGTTGCATGTATCGTGCATTGTTTAACCTTCTTGAAACTTGATAGATACAACTTGAGGAATGTTTGAACCGTGTTATAAACTATTTGTGACGGGGTATAGATTTCTCAGACAAATCGTTTACTTTGTTGCATTTATTCCAATCTGTAGAAAAAACTTTCACAGGTAAGTTAATATCCAGAACATACATGTACCGATCTCTTTGCTCCTTTGTTTTAAAGTCAGGTAGCTAACTTATCTACTTCGCCGCTGTTTTCAAGTTATTGCCAGCGGTTGCATGTATCGTGCATTGTTTAACCTTCTTGAAACTTGATAGATACAACTTGAGGAATGTTTGAACCGTGTTATAAACTATTTGTGACGGGGTATAGATTTCTCAGACAAATCGTTTACTTTGTTGCATTTATTCCAATCTGTAGAAAAAACATAAGTTAATATCAAGAACATGCTCTCTTTTCTCCTTTAATATCAAGAACATGCTCTCTTTGCTCCTTTTCGCTCAGTTTATCTCTTTGAGACTCTTTCCCAGTCGGATGTTTTAACGTCAGGAAGCTAATTTAGCTACTTTGCCGATGTTTTCAAGTTATTGCCAGCGGTTGCATGTATCATGCATTGTTTAACCTTCTTGAAACTTGATAGATACAACTTGAGGAATGTTTGAACCGTGTTATAAACTATTTGTGACGGGGTATAGATTTCTCGGACAAATCGTTTACTTTGTTGCATTTATTCCAATCTGTAGAAAAAACAAAATCTTTCACAGATAAGTTAATATCCAGAACATACATGTACAGATCTCTTTGCTCCTTTGTTTTAAAGTCGGGAAGCTAATTTATCTACTTTGCCAATGTTTTCAAGTTATTGCCAGCGGTTGCATGTATCATGCATTGTTTAACCTTCTTGAAACTTGATAGATAAAACTTGAGGAATGTTTGAACCGTGTTATAAACTATTTGTGACGGGGTATAGATTTCTCGGACAAAACGTTTACTTTAATTTGTTGCATTTATTCCAATCTGTAGAAAAAACAAAAACTTTCACGGATAAGTTAATATCCAGAACATACATGTACCGATCTCTTTGCTCCTTTGTTTTAAAGTCAGGAAGCTAATTTATCTACTTCGTCGCTGTTTTCAAGTTATTGCCAGCGGTTGCATGTATCATGCATTGTTTAACCTTCTTGAAACTTGATAGATACAACTTGAGGAGGTTAAGGTCGCTGACTTGTATACCACTGTAACCTATCATCACTGATGGTCACGGGTTCGAGCCACGCTCGGACCGTGTCTCATTTATATGAGAAAGTTGGCAGTTTCTTACGGAGGTTGGTGCACCCAAGTACTGGTTAACCGCTGGAGCCTGCCCAGGAAAGGTGTTGTTAGGTAAACTGCCCGCCGGCGATATAGCCCGAAATGGTGCTGATGCAGGCGTAAAACTCGAAATATAACATATAACATAACAACTTGAGGAATGTTTGAACCGTGTTATAAACTATTTGTGACGGGGTATAGATTTCTCAGACAAATCGTTTACTTTGTTGCATTTATTCCGATCTGTAGAAAAAACAAAAACTTTCACATATAAGTTAATATCCAGAACATACATGTACCGATCTCTTTGCTCCTTTGTTTTAAAGTCAGGTAGCTAATTTATCTACTTTGCCGCTGTTTTCAAGTTATTGCCAGCGGTTGCATGTATCGTGCATTGTTTAACCTTCTTGAAACTTGATAGATACAACTTGAGGAATGTTTGAACCGTGTTATAAACTATTTGTGACGGGGTATAGATTTCTCGGACAAAATGTTTACTTTAATTTGTTGCATTTATTGCAATCTGTAGAAAAAACATAAGTTAATATCAAGAACATGCTCTCTTTTCTCCTTTAATATCAAGAACATGCTCTCTTTTCGCTCAGTTTATATCTTTGAGACTCTTTCCCAGTCGGATGTTTTAACGTCAGGAAGCTAATTTAGCTACTTTGCCGATGTTTTCAAGTTATTGCCAGCGGTTGAATGTATCGTGCATTGTTTAACCTTCTTGAAACTTGATAGATACAACTTGAGGAATGTTTGAACCGTGTTATAAACTATTTGTGACGGGGTATAGATTTCTCGGACAAATCGTTTACTTTGTTGCATTTATTCCAATCTGTAGAAAAAACAAAATCTTTCACAGATAAGTTAATATCCAGAACATACATGTACAGATCTCTTTGCTCCTTTGTTTTAAAGTCGGGAAGCTAATTTATCTACTTTGCCAATGTTTTCAAGTTATTGCCAGCGGTTGCATGTATCATGCATTGTTTAACCTTCTTGAAACTTGATAGATAAAACTTGAGGAATGTTTGAACCGTGTTATAAACTATTTGTGACGGGGTATAGATTTCTCAGACAAATCGTTTACTTTGTTGCATTTATTCCGATCTGTAGAAAAAACAAAAACTTTCACAGATAAGTTAATATCCAGAACATACATGTACCGATCTCTTTGCTCCTTTGTTTTAAAGTCAGGTAGCTAATTTATCTACTTTGCCGCTGTTTTCAAGTTATTGCCAGCGGTTGCATGTATCGTGCATTGTTTAACCTTCTTGAAACTTGATAGATACAACTTGAGGAATGTTTGAACCGTGTTATAAACTATTTGTGACGGGGTATAGATTTCTCGGACAAAATGTTTACTTTAATTTGTTGCATTTATTGCAATCTGTAGAAAAAACATAAGTTAATATCAAGAACATGCTCTCTTTTCTCCTTTAATATCAAGAACATGCTCTCTTTTCGCTCAGTTTATATCTTTGAGACTCTTTCCCAGTCGGATATTTTAACGTCAGGAAGCTAATTTAGCTACTTTGCCGATGTTTTCAAGTTATTGCCAGCGGTTGCATGTATCGTGCATTGTTTAACCTTCTTGAAACTTGATAGATACAACTTGAGGAATGTTTGAACCGTGTTATAAACTATTTGTGACGGGGTATAGATTTCTCGGACAAATCGTTTACTTTGTTGCATTTATTCCAATCTGTAGAAAAAACAAAATCTTTCACAGATAAGTTAATATCCAGAACATACATGTACAGATCTCTTTGCTCCTTTGTTTTAAAGTCGGGAAGCTAATTTATCTACTTTGCCAATGTTTTCAAGTTATTGCCAGCGGTTGCATGTATCATGCATTGTTTAACCTTCTTGAAACTTGATAGATAAAACTTGAGGAATGTTTGAACCGTGTTATAAACTATTTGTGACGGGGTATAGATTTCTCGGACAAAACGTTTACTTTAATTTGTTGCATTTATTCCAATCTGTAGAAAAAACAAAAACTTTCACGGATAAGTTAATATCCAGAACATACATGTACCGATCTCTTTGCTCCTTTGTTTTAAAGTCAGGAAGCTAATTTATCTACTTCGTCGCTGTTTTCAAGTTATTGCCAGCGGTTGCATGTATCATGCATTGTTTAACCTTCTTGAAACTTGATAGATACAACTTGAGGAGGTTACGGTCGCTGACTTGTATACCACTGTAACCTATCATCACTGATGGTCACGGGTTCGAGCCACGCTCAGACCGTGTCTCATTTATATGAGAAAGTTGGCAGTTTCTTACGGAGGTTGGTGCACCCAAGTACTGGTTAACCGCTGGAGCCTGCCCAGGAAAGGTGTTGTTAGGTAAACTGCCCGCCGGCGATATAGCCCGAAATGGTGCTGATGCAGGCGTAAAACCCGAAATATAACACAACAACTTGAGGAATGTTTGAACCGTGTTATAAACTATTTGTGACGGGGTATAGATTTCTCGGACAAAATGTTTACTTTAATTTGTTGCATTTATTGCAATCTGTAGAAAAAACATAAGTTAATATCAAGAACATGCTCTCTTTTCTCCTTTAATATCAAGAACATGCTCTCTTTTCTCCTTTAATATCAAGAACATGCTCTCTTTTCGCTCAGTTTATATCTTTGAGACTCTTTCCCAGTCGGATGTTTTAACGTCAGGAAGCTAATTTAGCTACTTTGCCGATGTTTTCAAGTTATTGCCAGCGGTTGCATGTATCGTGCATTGTTTAACCTTCTTGAAACTTGATAGATACAACTTGAGGAATGTTTGAACCGTGTTATAAATTATTTGTGACGGGGTATAGATTTCTCAGACAAATCGTTTACTTTGTTGCATTTATTCCAATCTGTAGAAAAAACAAAAACTTTCACAGATAAGTTAATATCCAGAACATACATGTACCGATCTCTTTGCTCCTTTGTTTTAAAGTCAGGTAGCTAATTTATCTACTTTGCCGCTGTTTTCAAGTTATTGCCAGCGGTTGCATGTATCGTGCATTGTTTAACCTTCTTGAAACTTGATAGATACAACTTGAGGAATGTTTGAACCGTGTTATAAACTATTTGTGACGGGGTATAGATTTCTCGGACAAAACGTTACTACTTGGAATTTAATCGAACGAGACTTTCACAGATAACTGGTTAATATTTTGGACATACTTTTTCGCTAAGAGTGTACCAGAATAGTCTTAATATTTTCAAATGATGACACTAATTGCATACCTTGCAAATTATCGACTGTTTTGATTGATTTCCGCTCAGGTCGTGTCTCATTTATATGAAAAAGTTGGCAGTTTCTTACGGAGGTTGGTGCACCCAAGTACTGGTTAACCGTTGGAGCCCGTAATGGTGCTGATGCAGGCGTAAAACCCGAAATATAACATAACATAACTGTTTTGATTGAAAATTGTTCTCCCCATTCAAATTTGGAAATCCAAAATCATATTTCTTGTTGGACTTCAATTGCAAAACTCGAGGCGACTTCTGCTGTCCGCTTATTGGTTTAAATGTCCATAGTGCTAACCACAAGTCATTGTGAACAGATACGAAATTTCTGGTCAGTTGTATATATGCATTTCTCCTAATGTAAACTAGGAAAGCCAAGGAATTATTTCTGGTTTAACCTAAGCAGCAAGTTATTGCCAGCGGTTGCATGTATTATACAAGTTATTGCCAGCGGTTGCATGTATTATACAAGTTATTGCCAGCGGTTGCATGTATTATACAAGTTATTGCCAACGGTTGCATGTATTATACAAGTTATTGCCAACAGTTGCATGTATTATACAAGTTATTGCCAGCGGTTGCATGTATTATACAAGTTATTGCCAGCGGTTGCATGTATTATACAAGTTATTGCCAGCGGTTGCATGTATTATACAAGTTATTGCCAGCGGTTGCATGTATTATACATGTTAAACCTTCTTGTGTACCTTGCTATATGAAACTTGAAAAATGTTTGAACTGTGTCATAACTATTGTGACAGGGGATAGATTTCTCAGATAAGACTTTACTAAGCTGCCGAGTGGCTACAGTCGTTGACTTCAAATGACTTGCTCCTAGCCGCTGTATGTAGGAATCCCACTAGGGGTGTCCTGTCAAATTCTTGTGAGGAAGCTATCTGGCATATATATGGCTTGGCAACTGGGGTCTTCCACCACCAATAATAGCTGTAGTCGCCATATGACCTAAGCTGTGCACAAACCAATGAAGACTTTACTGCCTGGATTTCCAGTCTTTCCCATCCCTGCATCTGCCAGTACCTCAAACAATGTTGCAATGTTCACCTTGCGGTTTTCTTCTCCACAAGTCTCGAGTCGCTATATGACCCGAGCCAAGTCCAAACCCTGGAACAGATGATCAGAGAATGAGTTTGATGCAGAAAAGCATGTTCATATGTATTATAGTATATGTTTATGATTTCAGGAAGGCAACGAGTTCCAGCATGCAGTGTTCAACGAGACTATCAACGTGGTGGAGCCGGACGAGGGTCTAGATGGCGAAACGTTCTTCCTCTATGTCTTCCTCATCGGAATTCTCGTGCTCATTGCCGTCGTTTCCCAACAGTTCTTCCATTTCGGAGTAAGTAATCCAAGCTTTGTTTCGTAGTAGGTCGTCTACCTGCCCATGTCAAGAGTCCAGGAATTCTCGCACCATTCGTAGTCCTTGCAAGATTCGCTTGGTCTGGATTTTTGTCTGCGCCACTTCCGTCGCCAATTGGAAACAAACTTGGAGCCACCAACTAAGAGCCATAAGAGTTCAGGGATAAATATTTGACAATACATGTTGCAGGGTTCATTCTAGGTCAGAATTTTTGGGAGAAGTGGCAAAGCGCGTGATCGCTTCCTTAAATGGTGTTCTTTAATATACTTCTGCAAAATAGGGTTAAAATGCACAGTACAACCATTAAATATAACATTTGAATAAGAGTGCTTTATAATGGGCCAGTGTATCTTACTAGACATAAATTTTTTAAAATAGGGAGAAGTGGGGGCCCCAGAGGGCGATGTCGGGGTCCCTAGGGCCAATTAACAATATTTAGCGGCAGTATTTCATTTTTTGTGATGGACTGCCGGAACCCTTGTCTTGGAATTGTCGAACCATTAGAGGTCTTGGAATTCTCGCACCGTAATCCGTAAACATTTACCTTAGAGGAGTTTTAATTTGACAGATGCAATAAATACGACGACACCCATGGTGTTAGTGTTACATTGTATGATTTTGTGAAGTATTCCAATCCAGTTTCATCAACTACACATGCTTATGATACTAGTCGTTATGGTAACCCGTTGATGTTTGTTATTAACTGTTTATTTAGAAAAAGCGCTTTGGAAAGGGAAAGTCGGCCCCAAAGGTGGAGATGGGTACACAGAAGACGGATGTGGACTACAGCTGGCTCCCACAGGAAACACTACAAGGAATGAGTAAGTCCCGATCTCTCAACCCTGCAGTCTCGTTGTTTTTGTCCGGTATCGTTTGTTGAATCTGGCGTGTCTTCGAGTTTAATTGCTATTTGTTTGTGGCAGAGTTTCCAAATATATTCGGTATATATATTTCCTCGGTAAATTGGCAGTGATTATTCTTACCAAATATGAGATCCCCTTGAGAAAGGGATCCTGACTAACACTTTGAATGAGCCAGTTTCTATGTTACCCAATGTATTGTTTGTTGTATCTAGTGTTTCCTAGAGTTTAGTTGCTTATATTTATTTGTGGCAGACATTTGAAATATGTTCAGTATATATTTCCTCAGTAAATTGGCAGTGATTATTCTTACCAAATATGAGATCCCCTTGAGAAAGGGATCCTGACTAAAACTTTGAATGAGCCAGTTTGCTGATATACTAAATTTCATTTCCTGTCAAATCAGTCGTTCCAGTTTATCTTTATCAATGCTAGTTGTTGCATTGTGGGTGCTGGGAGGAAAATACTAGAAATTGGCAGTGATTATTTATTACCAAAAGTATGAAATCCCCCCGAGAACGGGATACTGATGTACACTTTAGATGAGCCAGTTTCTAGTAAGGGTCCTTTTATTTTGTATTAATTAAAGCATTTTAAACTTTCCCAATGGAGAAGCCTCCATTTAGGCACAAAAAACCCTGTGTTTATGGTTTTCCGTTCGACCTGGGGGTTTTTAATGACATTTTTGAGATAAGTTTTTTAATGTGCCCAAGAGTATGCATGGTAAAAAAATTGAAACCAAATTTCTCTTGCCAACCCTATTGTGTTGGGCCTTCTCTCACATATTGGAGGTTAGGTGGACATCATTTTAATGTTTATTCGACAAACTTCGATTCTTGCATGCTTCATTACATGCATCATTTCAATGCGAGAAATTGGCTGTGATTATTCTTACCAAATATGAGATCCCCTTGAGAAAGTGATCCTGACTAACACTTTGAATGAGCCAGGTTCTATGTTACCCAATGTATTGTTTGTTGTATCTAGTGTTACCTCGAGTTTAGTTGCTTATATTTATTTGTGGCAGACATTTGAAATATGTTCAGTATATATTTCCTCGGTAAATTGGCAGTGATTATTCTTACCAAATATGAGATCCCCTTGAGAAAGGGATCCTGACTAAAGCTTTGAATGAGCCAGGTTCTATGTTACCCAATGTATTGTTTGTTATATCTAGTGTTACCTCGAGTTTAGTTGCTTATATATATTTGTGGCAGACATTTGAAATATGTTCAGTATATATAGCCTCGGTAAATTGGCAGTGATTATTCTTACCAAATATGAGATCCCCTTGAGAAAGGGATCCTGACTAAAACTTTGAATGAGCCAGTTTGCTGATATATTAGATTTCATTTCCTGTCCAATCGGTCGTTCCCGTTTATCTTCTATCAATGCAAGTTTTTGCATTGTGGGTGCCGAGCGGAAAGTACTGCAAGTTGTTGCATTGTGGGTGCCAGGTACTAGAAATTGGCAGTGATTATTTATTACCAAAAGTATGAAATCCCCCTGAGAACGGGATACTGATATACACTTTAGATGAGCCGGTTTCTAGTAAGAGATATTTTATTTTAATTAACCCTTTCAACACCACAGACCTAATTAATTTTACAAAAAGTAGGCCCGCCTCTGTTGTCGAGTGGTTACGGTCGCTGACCTGTATACCACTGTAACCTATCATCACTGATGGTCACAGGTTCGAGCTAAGGCCGCGTCTCATTTATATGAAAAAGTTGGCAGTTTCTTACGGAGGTTGGTGCATCCAAGTACTGGTTAACCGCTGGAGCCTGCCCAGGAAAGGTGTTAGGTAAAATGCCCGCCGGCGATATAGCCCAAAATGGTGCTGATGCAGGCGTAAACCCGAAATATAACAATAATTGTTCTGTATATATAGCCTCGGTAAATTGGCAGTGATTATTCTTACCAAATATGAGATCCCCTTGAGAAAGGGATACTGACTAAAACTTTGAATGAGCCAGTTTGCCGATGTATTAGATTTCATTTCCTGTCCAATCGGTCGTTCCAGTTCATCTTTTATCAATGCAAGTTGTTGCATTGTGGGTGCCAGGTTGAAAGTACTAGAAATTGGCAGTGATTATTTATTACCAAAAGTAAGAAATCCCCCTGAGAACGGGATACTGATGTACACTTTAGATGAGCCGTTCTCTACTAAGTCCTTTTTGCATTAATTAAAGCATTTTAAACTTTCCCAATGGAGAAGCCTCCATTTAGGCACAAAAAACCCTGTGTTTATGGTTTTCCGTTCGACCTGGGGGTTTTTAATGACATTTTTGAGATAGTTTTTTAATGTGCCCAAGAGTATGCATGGTAAAAAAATTGAAACCGAATTTCTCTTGCCAACACTATTGTTTTGGGCCTTCTCTCGCATATTGGAGGTTTAGGTGGACATCATTTTAATGTTTATTCGACAAACTTCGATTCTTGCATGCATCATTTCAATGCGAGATATTGGCAGTGATTATTCTTACCAAATATGAGATCCCCTTGAGAAAGTGATCCTGACTAAAGCTTTGAATGAGCCAGGTTCTATGTTACCTAATGTATTGTTTGTTGTATCTAGTGTTTCCTCGAGTTTAGTTGCTTATATTTATTTGTAGCAGACATTTGAAATATGTTCAGTATATATTTCCTCGGTAAATTGGCAGTGATTATTCTTACCAAATATGAGATCCCCTTGAGAAAGGGATCCTGACTAACACTTTGAATGAGCCAGTTTGCCGATGTATTAAATTTCATTTCCTGTCCAATCGGGTCGTTCCCGTTTATCTTTTATCAATGCAAGTTTTTGCATTGTGGGTGCCGAGCGGAAAGTACTGCAAGTTGTTGCATTGTGGGTGCCAGGTTGAAAGTACTAGAAATTGGCAGTGATTATTTATTACCAAAAGTATGAAATCCCCCTGAGAACGGGATACTGATATACACTTTAGATGAGCCGGTTTCTAGTAAGAGATATTTTATTTTAATTAACCCTTTCAACACCACAGACCTAATTAATTTTACAAAAAGTAGGCCCGCCTCTGTTGTCGAGTGGTTACGGTCGCTGACCTGTATACCACTGTAACCTATCATCACTGATGGTCACAGGTTCGAGCTAAGGCCGCGTCTCATTTATATGAAAAAGTTGGCAGTTTCTTACGGAGGTTGGTGCATCCAAGTACTGGTTAACCGCTGGAGCCTGCCCAGGAAAGGTGTTAGGTAAACTGCCCGCCGGCGATATAGCCCAAAATGGTGCTGATGCAGGCGTAAAACCCGAAATATAACAATAATTGTTCTGTATATATAGCCTCGGTAAATTGGCAGTGATTATTCTTACCAAATATGAGATCCCCTTGAGAAAGGGATACTGACTAAAACTTTGAATGAGCCAGTTTGCCGATGTATTAGATTTCATTTCCTGTCCAATCGGTCGTTCCAGTTCATCTTTTATCAATGCAAGTTGTTGCATTGTGGGTGCCAGGTTGAAAGTACTAGAAATTGGCAGTGATTATTTATTACCAAAAGTAAGAAATCCCCCTGAGAACGGGATACTGATGTACACTTTAGATGAGCCGTTCTCTACTAAGTCCTTTTTGCATTAATTAAAGCATTTTAAACTTTCCCAATGGAGAAGCCTCCATTTAGGCACAAAAAACCCTGTGTTTATGGTTTTCCGTTCGACCTGGGGGTTTTTAATGACATTTTTGAGATAGTTTTTTAATGTGCCCAAGAGTATGCATGGTAAAAAAATTGAAACCGAATTTCTCTTGCCAACACTATTGTTTTGGGCCTTCTCTCGCATAATGGAGGTTTAGGTGGACATCATTTTAATGTTTATTCGACAAACTTCGATTCTTGCATGCATCATTTCAATGCGAGATATTGGCAGTGATTATTCTTACCAAATATGAGATCCCCTTGAGAAAGTGATCCTGACTAAAGCTTTGAATGAGCCAGGTTCTATGTTACCCAATGTATTGTTTGTTGTATCTAGAGTTTCCTCGAGTTTAGTTGCTTATATTTATTTGTAGCAGACATTTGAAATATGTTCAGTATATATTTCCTCGGTAAATTGGCAGTGATTATTCTTACCAAATATGAGATCCCCTTGAGAAAGGGATCCTGACTAACACTTTGAATGAGCCAGTTTGCCGATGTATTAAATTTCATTTCCTGTCCAATCGGTCGTTCCCGTTTATCTTTTATCAATGCAAGTTGATGCATTGTGGGTGCCAGGTTGAAAGTACTAGAAATTGGCAGTTATTATTTATTACCAAAAGTATGAAATCCCCCTGAGAACGGGATACTGATATACACTTTAGATGAGCCGGTTTCTAGTAAGAGATATTTTATTTTAATTAACCCTTTCAACACCACAGACCTAATTAATTTTACAAAAAGTAGGCCCGCCTCTGTTGTCGAGTGGTTACGGTCGCTGACCTGTATACCACTGTAACCTATCATCACTGATGGTCACAGGTTCGAGCTAAGGCCGCGTCTCATTTATATGAAAAAGTTGGCAGTTTCTTACGGAGGTTGGTGCATCCAAGTACTGGTTAACCGCTGGAGCGTGCCCAGGGAAGGTGTTAGGTAAACTGCCCGCCGGCGATATAGCCCAAAATGGTGCTGATGCAGGCGTAAAACCCGAAATATAACAATAATTGTTCTGTATATATAGCCTCGGTAAATTGGCAGTGATTATTCTTGCCAAATATGAGATCCCCTTGAGAAAGGGATACTGACTAAAACTTTGAATGAGCCAGTTTGCCGATGTATTAGATTTCATTTCCTGTCCAATCGGTCGTTCCAGTTCATCTTTTATCAATGCAAGTTGTTGCATTGTGGGTGCCAGGTTGAAAGTACTAGAAATTGGCAGTGATTATTTATTACCAAAAGTAAGAAATCCCCCTGAGATCGGGATACTGATGTACACTTTAGATGAGCCGTTCTCTAGTAAGTCCTTTTTGCATTAATTAAAGCATTTTAAACTTTCCCAATGGAGAAGCCTCCATTTAGGCACAAAAAACCCTGTGTTTATGGTTTTCCGTTCGACCTGGGGGTTTTTAATGACATTTTTGAGATAGTTTTTTAATGTGCCCAAGAGTATGCATGGTAAAAAAATTGAAACCGAATTTCTCTTGCCAACCCTATTGTGTTGGGCCTTCTCTCGCATATTGGAGGTTTAGGTGGACATCATTTTAATGTTTATTCGACAAACTTCGATTCTTGCATGCATCATTTCAATGCGAGATATTGGCAGTGATTATTCTTACCAAATATGAGATCCCCTTGAGAAAGTGATCCTGACTAAAGCTTTGAATGAGCCAGTTTCTATGTTACCTAATGTATTGTTTGTTGTATCTAGTGTTTCCTCGAGTTTAGTTGCTTATATTTATTTGTAGCAGACATTTGAAATATGTTCAGTATATATTTCCTCGGTAAATTGGCAGTGATTATTCTTACCAAATATGAGATCCCCTTGAGAAAGGGATCCTGACTAACACTTTGAATGAGCCAGTTTGCCGATGTATTAAATTTCATTTCCTGTCCAATCGGTCGTTCCCGTTTATCTTTTATCAATGCAAGTTGATGCATTGTGGGTGCCAGGTTGAAAGTACTAGAAATTGGCAGTGATTATTTATTACCAAAAGTATGAAATCCCCCTGAGAACGGGATACTGATGTACACTTTAGATGAGCTGGTTTCTATGTTATATTGTGGTTCTTTGTGCTTGATTTACTTTGTTGCGGAGAAATATTGTTTTAGAGTATGAACATAAAGTGCTGAGATATGTTAATTATTATGCTTTATATTCAATCGATATATTCTGTTGAGAAATGATGTAAATTTTGAATCTGAACAAACTAATACCATTGGACTGCGGGGAGTTAAAAAATAGAACCGGCATTGTTAAAATATAACTGTTTTTTTCCAGACAAGTCCCCAAAGGGATCGCCGAGGGGTGGATCACCAAGGAAACGAAAAAGCAAGCGTGGTTCCGGCGAAGAATAATGTTCTGCCTGGAGATGATACAAGAGAAAGTGACAAGTTTCCCTGTCGCTAGGATCTACGCTAGCTTCACAGACACACAGTATATTATAGAACTCTTCACAAGAAAGCATGTGGTTTTGTTGAGCCTGCCGTGAGAATTAAGTTGGTTCATGTGATATTTTTAATTACACATTGTATTGAAGGCCAAGAATAAAATCTGAAAGATTCTAATGTCCCCACACTAATTTTAAAGTATAATTTACCAGGGAATGAAAATGACCAGTTTCCAGAATTGAATCATTTACTTACACGTTTTACATCGCTTAATTTTGATTTGGTCCGATTGCTCTATGAATGAGTTTTAAAAACCTGCAATTACACAGTGAATGTTGGCTATATGACGTGTGTGGGGACGTGGTAAGAGTGGTTACGGTTGTTACTGCAATCACTTGTGGCGTTGAATTCTATATGTGAAGAAGCTTGTTTATGGCAGGTCAGTGGTTCTAGCCTGGTGCCTGATATACTGCTCGGAGAGTACCCGGGCTCTACCTTCCCCCAATAATAGTTAGGGGGGGTTGCCATATAACCTACGCTGTTGAAGCGACTTTAAACCCCAAAACAATCGAATAAAACCAAAAATCATCGCCCATCAATAATAAAGTAGATTTTTGTCATATACCGGTAGTCACACAAGTTGAAATTGAGAGTTGCAGGTGCAGGTGCAAAAATAGCTGTGGAGGTCTTGTTGATTTTATTGCTTGATTTTCAATACTGTGTCCTAGATTTACATACATTTAGAATTGTGAATAAATACAGGGTGTGGATGTATGTGTAATTATTGTGCACTAGTCAGTTGTTACTAAGGTTGTTCCCCTGGGGTTGGAAATGCGAGAGATAAATGAATTAAGTGTGATAGAAGCGTTTATTGTATAGCGATGACTTTGTCGGGGCTTGTGCCAGCAAACTGTTCCTGTATGGAAGGGTGTTTACAAGTGTTGAGATAGAAGCCCCCCCTCTCCGTGTTTGTCCCTACGATTATGTGGAAGTTGTGATAGCGCGTTCGCTTCAGGAGCGAAAGCCCTAGTTTGCGCCCAGCTGTAGCAGTTTAAGATTGTGTCCATAGGGAAAGGCATTTAAATTCCACCATCGCCTCTCTCGTCGCGATGGATTCCATTAGGAACGAGGTCTCGAGAGTGATTAATTAATATCGGTTGTAACAAATTGTTTCACAATCGAGCTAAAATAAAACTAGGCATGATTATGACTGTCTGATATATTTCAGCTATATTGTAAAGAGTGAACATTTCTATAGTAAGCTGATAGCATTGTTTTTGTTTGAAACTGTATTTAATTGTTAAAACAGCGATTTGTAGTCACGACCAGGTCCTGACTAAACACACTAGGTCCTGACTAAACACGACCAGGTCCTGACTAAACAGTCCGCCAGGCAGCTTTTATTAGTGGAGTTGTAAAGCAGTGGTAACGAGTGCCGATAGGAAATGTGAAGTGATGTTTACTACCAGATAATCATGAATTGAAACCGATTGGGTACCCACCATCTACTATGGTTTACATTCTTTTAAGTGAATGAATTACAGCGTGTTGATCTATTTTTGATGCCCATTACTTGTAGGGGTGTGTGTGCGGTTGTCCTCAACAGGATAGAAAGTAGCAATACGACCAATAAAACTCTAAATATAGAAATGAGCAATAAAAATCTAAATATAGAAATGAGCAATAAAACTCTAAATATAGAAATGAGAAGTAATCGGACAGTGTTCCTATTTTAAAAAAATTGGAATTGATTGCTGGTATATAACATATGTGATACTGTATTTGTAAAATATCTTCTGGGTGTTGGCTGTTTATGTGTACCAATGTCTACATACTCTTATTGTGTTATGTATTATATTGATCTGGTGCTATGTGATGTATAGTTTGCTGCTACTGTTAAATGTTCGACTATGTCTATATAAAAAAATCACCTCAAAATAACATTCCAGTTTTCCCAATTTCTATTGTCGGACCAATGGCGTTTTCCTAATTTCTATTAGCAGACCGATTAGCGTAGTGGTTAGTATGCTAGCTTCTCAACCAATGCAACCCAGGTTCGGTCCTCGGATGTGATATGGGTGGGTTATCTCCGGGTACTCTGGTTTCCTACCACACTAATGACCACATGTTCGCAGTCGGCCGCCCTAGAGTGATTAATATAGCGTTTCGCAATAGTAGTAATAGTTTATTTATTGACAGTCCAAAGGCGTCTTATATCTATGGGCATTATCCAAATTTCTATTGGCATTCCAGAGGCACGTTTGAAACTAACCATGCAAATGTAGAACGATTTTGGCTAGTATTTGTGGCAGATTAGTGGTTCTACATTTGTGTGCTACAGAGCCTGAACCAATTCCCATTTGGGACACCTGCAGTCTTCCTATACCAGTTTTACCATACACCTATAACATTTATTGCTTGGATGCAGGTTCTGTACAATCGTCGTTTGTATCTGCCCTTTCCCATTTCAACTGTCCTCGCCGATACAATTCCATGCAAAACCTTTCCACCATGGAGTGGACATTCTGGGTTCCTGGATCAGTGGTTCGGACATTCTGGATCAGTGGTTCGGACAATCTGGGTTCCTGGATCAGTGGTTCGGACAATCTGGATCTGTGGTTCGTCGGATTCCTGATAATGTAATTAGACTAATAAAGACAGAAACCAGACCTCAAATTTGAACCAGTCTTAAATCGTTTGTTTCCCGGCTTTCTGCATCATCTTAATTGATGTAGAGTAGGTTTAGGTTTGTGCGACTTGAACTAAAACGAATTAGCAATATTAAGTTGAAGATCCGGATTGCATCTAATCTGTTAATTAATGCGCATGTGAAAGTTGTCAATATTTTATATTGTTTCCAACGTTTCACCATGTTAATGCAATGTATGTATGTTTGGTGAAGGTTTTATGTTTATGAATACAATACCAAAGGTTTTGATGTTTTGTACAGATTTATATCCATTTGTTCTCATGTCGAGCATATCACAGTACACAACATTTTAACTGGAGTTGCTAAGTTACATTATCAGCAGATTATGCAGCTATATCCACATAAATTTCCATTTATCCTAGTTTTGTCTATGTGCATATTAGATACGAAGCTACGAGTAGATCCCGCATGCCGTGTCTGGAGTGTTTAGCGTCCTATGTTGACCCAGTGTGGTTCTGCGTGCATCCTGGTCGAGTTTAGAATCGATGCTTTATCCTTGCCAGATTGCAGGACGGTATTGCTGGTCGATAGATGTTTTGGTTCAGAAACCTATTTTCAATATGATGGCACCAGCATTGTTTTCTTGGGGCATATAATCGGATCTGTGTTGATGCACCGTAAAGCTATACTCTGAAAGATTTAACATGTTTATGCAATATTGTTATTTCTGAACTGTTTATTCAGACCCTGAGCATAAAAGATGACATTAAATAACTATCTGTACATATATATATATATATACACAATCATGTGGATTAAAATTTATTTATTAATGAGACATTGTGCAATACAAGCTGCTGATAGATAGATCAATATTAATATATGGTTTTTACTTGAATTACTTACTAAGCAACGGCCATTTTTTCACATTTGTATATTAACTCTTTCACCGACAATGTCGCATAAAAAGGACAGAACAGAACATGCCGTCTGATCGGGCTATATGCTGATTGCTCTTCAGACAGTGGAGCTGAAGCACCTGTCCGAATAGCAAACAACATAGATCCTGATCAGACGCGGCTGATCTGGATCTATGTTGTTTGGACATCCTCTGAATTTATTCGGCGCTGAAAGAGTTGATGACCTTTTCCAGACTGGGAACTTGTTTTCATTTCTCTTGATAACATTTCAAAACATAACCAATAAAAATGCTACAAAATATTTCATGACTTGCTCTTCTATACAAATGCATTGGAGCGGTTTAGGTATATTTGCGTCTCAGACCTGTGTGTAGTAGTTTATACAAATATATTTTAGCTCGATTGCGAAACAAGTTCTTTCAACTTATATTATAGCCCCGCTCAGGCCGTGTCTCATTTATATGAAAAAGTTGGCAGTTTCTTATGGAGGTTGGTTAACCGCTAGAGCCTGTCCAGGAAAGGTGTTTAAATTGTAGACAAGGGGTAATGAGGTAGTTACACAGTTGCTTCTGTTTAGTCACAACAGTATTTTAAGCACATGATTTAAGAGTCATCCCAGACTCTGGAAAAATCGCTTGTCACCTACACTTATTCTACAAGATTAATATTCTAATGAGAGCCATCTGTAGTTATCTATTACCTCCCTTGGCAGATAAAGTCCGATTTATTCCAAAATGTGAATAGGTCATTTTAGTTGGAATCCTTTGTTTTTACTGTTGTTCCCTAACCAGATGTTGCGGTGTGATTATATCCAAATCGTGTTAATTAAGTGATGCCATTGTTTTATAAATAAGTACCCATTGTATATACTGTAGGAGATCTGACGAGATATAGTAATTTAGTAAGTATAAGAAGCGATAGTGGGATAACATTGCTAGCATGTTGTGCAAAGGAAACGACGATAAAAACAGAGGTAAACACTTAATAGGACCTATCTAGTTTTATGGAGTATTTAGGGGCAGTAACTGACCGATGTCTCATTAAATGAACTAGTTGCTGTAGATCACCATCACTAGCACCCACAAGAAACCGTAACTATCTAATCCCACAATCAAAAACTCACATAGCATGCCAACTCCCCCCCAAGAACAATCAGGCTATGGAACAGTCTACCGACCTTTGTTGGCAGTCTGAATTCGTACTCCCTCTAATCTTTATAATGTCTGCTTTTAACTAGCTTTGTAGATCCTTTCATCTTATTAACTTGCACATAACATTTTAGATTAACTAACTGTTCCAGACTGCACCAGTCAATCATAATCGTGACTGATTATTCGACAGTAACAAGTTGAAGATAAGTTCTGAATGCCTGTTCTACCCCATATGTTTTTACTGAATCATGGCATTTATATGTGTGTTTTACGTTTATTTATCGTCGCTACCGGTTACCCATATGAGCGACGCCTCCTGAAGAGATTAATCATTTTGGAGGATAGTGCAATGATACAGACAGAGACCCATTCCAGAGCCTCCTATTTTACGTGCACGGTGTAAAGCACCGACACGAGACCTCGGTTTAAAGTCCCAAGGGAAAGACTGTTTATTTTATTAGGGTCAGACGGGGGGATCGAACCTGAGAGCATTTTTATAATTTGTGTGTTTAATTAAAATCATCCAATCCGTCGGGTATTTCATATCCCGCAATATGAGTGGATAGTGCTTCCTGCAAGTTTCTGAGGATAGTGCTTCCTGCAAGTTCTGATGATAGTGCGTCCTGCAAGTTCTGAGGATAGTGCTTCCTGCAAGTTCTGAGGATAGTGCTTCCTGCAAGTTCTGAGGATAGTGCTTCCTGCAAGTTCTGAGGATAGTGCTTCCTGCAAGTTCTGAGGATAGTGCTTCCTGCAAGTTCTGATGATCGTGCGTCCTGCAAGTTCTGAGGATAGTGCTTCCTGCAAGTTCTGATTATAGTGCTTCCTGCAAGTTCTGAGGATAGTGCTTCCTGCAAATTCTGAGGATAGTGCGTCCTGCAAGTTCTGAGGGTAGTGCTTCCTGCAAGTTCTGATGATCGTGCGTCCTGCAAGTTCTGAGGATAGTGCTTCCTGCAAGTTCTGATGATAGGGCGTCCTGCAAGTTCTGAGGATAGTGCTTCCTGAAAGTTCTGAGGATAGTGCTTCCTGCAAGTTCTGAGGATAGTACTTCCTGCAAGTTCTGAGGGTATAACATAAAAAGTGCGAGGGTCAGGGTGAGATGTGTCCGATATTCAACAATCGACTGTGCAAATCGTAAGTTCATTCTTTCCTAGAGGACATAGAAAACGCACACCTACATTATATGGTTATTATTACATGAAAACGAAATACGAAGGATTCCATCAAATTAATATCACATCTTTATTACAAAACAAACTGAACAACTAAAAATAATCCAAAATGTTTAAAACTATGTACATGTATTTATATAGTTATTGTTTTTCATGTAAAAACACAATTATCCGATGTGTGCGTTTTCTATGTCCTCTAGTATACATTAATCAGTAGATACAGCACACATCGTAAGTGTTTATTCATTCTCGTTGTCCAATACTCGGATAGCACAAATCCAAAGATTAATTAATCTTCATTACCTTTATTTGTCCAATATTCAACAATCAACTTTTCAATCCGACAATGCTCTATTCGTTTTACCAAAGTTAGAATCTTAGTATTAACCAACTTGGATTCAATCAATTTTGGAAGCGCTCCCATAGCAATAATGAAAACCACATGCAACACTTCAGACATTTCCGATTCCAGTATCTCTATATGGTTTGCTGTAATACTTAGAAACAACACCACAAATATGATGAAGATAGACACACGAAAGAACAACGATAGCACTTGCTTATGAACTGGTCTGAACTTTTGAACGAGATTTTCAAATAGATCTTTCGGTATTCCGTAACTATTGTTCTTCATCCTTACTTTCACGAAGCTTTCCGACATTGGTCTCACTCGGTGATCTGCGTGCAACAGTCTGCCATTAATCTTAATATCTCTGATAGTTTCAATTCCTACATTAGACACTACCAAGTGACCGTTGAAGCATGTAACATGATTTTCCGTTTTACTAATACGCTTAGCGATAGTCACGGATTCTTTCAAAAGACGTGTATATTCGTTGCCAAAGTTACTAATTTGACACATGAGGTAATAGAGAAGAACGACGAAGAAAAATAGCTTGCCAAATCCAACAGACGGGTACATGATAACAGCAACAAAACATTTAGTTATGGCATGCACAACGAATGCGACGCTTTGAGTGAGTATCAAGCTAAGAGAGTAGGTAAATAACGACAGCGTGACAAACAGAACGGCAATACCAAACCCAAATACAGCACGAAAGCGCAACATATAGGAAAGGCAGCTGTTTCGTTGTTTCGTGTAGTCTAGCATTTCTATGGCTCCCCTGATCACTACCAACAAGAAGAAGCAAAGGGGACATCCGAAATATATTAAGCAACACAATATCTCTAGCAAACAAAATGCCATATATAGTGGTATACAGAACACGCCAAGCATACAAAGACACACCGAACGTTGCTGCACAAGACCAGCCACTCGACTTGTCTGAATTATCCATACCTGATACCAGAATGTTTTTGTGAACAGCATGTAGAAATTGCATTTCATTAGGGTTGCTCCCTTGGTGTATCCGGGATCCAAATGCTCTGGTTGTACGCTGAGTTTCGATATCTTCACAATATCTTTATCTCCGAAAAACAGTGGCGAATTCAACATGTGCGATTGAGACGGCCGCAGTACAATAGGCCTACCACGGAAGGTAAGTGGGTTCTTTGCTACAATAGAGTTTGATTTAGGCAAACCGGCTTCGATAATTTGCTTTAAACATCTAGGGAGGACACCGTAACAAAATCCAAAAGTGAAATACATAACAGCAACACCAACAGGGCCGCCAAATAGGGGTGCAAATGATTTATGCCTGTTTTCAGAATCACCTAGAATTGCCAAGAACCCCATAGGCGTGCCGACATTAACAAGATCTCTGACGGTGATTTTATCATCGTCGTCCCAGACACCCATGCCACGACTATACCACAATATTTGAATGTATATTACAAATGGAGCCAGAATAAGCCACACACATCTCCTGACCCGTGAAACCAGTACCGGAAAATATATGTCTAGTCCAAGCGTCTTCAAGCTGAATATATCCAATAACGTAAGCGGTGACTTTCCATTCGAATATATCCAGTCATCTTCTTCATTTTGTGTTTGATATTCTTCACCTCTATCAGCATCTTCGCTTAATTCTAAAACAGTATCATGAGATTGGATTTTGTCATTTTCTTCAAGGTAGGCACATAGTTGAAATATTGTAATTGGCCAATACACCGCAATAATCAGCCGTATAAACATTTTGATAGCCATCAATTTAACCCAGATATTGGTTACAGCAGTGTTGTGCGAACATTCATCGGAGAATTTCTTAGTTGTATAATTATATTCCAGAAAACAACATTTATATTGAATGAAAGAAATCGGATAATATATATACAATGACGCGTAGTACTGAACTGTATGTTGTAGGTCTTTCCTTGTTGCCAGGTAACAGAAGAAATTCTTCGTGTATATGGGTAATGGGTATCCTGGATTTCTGGTAACATTAATGGCAGGAATCAACGCCCTCGCGATAAGTCGTGACGTATTTTTTGTTCCAAATGTTAAGTTACAATCACCCGTGACATTCAAGTTAATGTATTTCACGTGGGCCGTTCTATAATCCAGAAGTCCAAATGAAACCAGTCCGTAATCTAAGTTCCAGGATAAAAAGGGATAAGTCCCTGCGTCCGTTTTGAATGTCCAGTACCATCTACTTGGTTGAAAGGCGTCACTTGTGGAATTGATAGCTTGTGTGAGATATATACGGAATTGAACGAACGTAGGACTGTGGCTCGACAATACATTCTGAAATACACTTTTACTCTTTTGAAAAATCTTAATATTACAGACTTCTTTAGTAGAGAGTGCTTGCGAAACGTCAGTACTGTTTCGCGTGTATTTTTGAAATGCTTCCGTTTTAAACCGAGTCAGATTTATATTCGAGTCCAACATAACAGTTGGTGTCCTTTCCACTGTGGTATCAGATGTCCTTCCCAATGTGACGTCAGATGTCCTTCCCGGTGTGACGTCAGATGTCCTTCCCAATGTGACGTCAGATGTCCTTCCCGGTGTGACGTCAGATGTCGTTTCCGCTGTACCGCCATAAGCTGAATCTCGTGTCGTCTGGGTAATTCTTTCGTAACAGGTGGTTACTCGTAAACTGGTAACCATGGACAGTAATAGTAGTACGTGCATGACGGTGCTGTATCATAGGCTGGTAGATATGCAACTGTAAATGAAGTTAAGATAGAAACTAAGATCTACTGACAAGTTAGGATATTATATTCTTTTTGTTCTTTTTGGAGTTTTCTCAACCACCCAACTGAATAATGACATCAACCACGCGTTTTAGCCCTAACCCAACCCTAACCCTGGGCGGAGCAAGTGATGAAGGCGTTCTTTATGCGTGTACTATATTCTGATCGGCTGGTTGAGATAAAGATTTTACGTTACCAACAGCCTAGGTCACATGTCGACTCTCCAGCTAATATTCGAACTCCGTTCAGATGGTGTGTGTCTCTTTATATGAAAACATTGGCAGTTTCTTACGGAGGTTGGTGCACCAAGTACTGGTTAACCGCTGGAGCCTATTTACTCAGGAAAGGTGTTGTTAGGTAAACTGCCAGTCGCTCATATGGGCAACCGCTAGCGACGATAAATAAACTTAAAAGAAGAAATATCTAACTAATTTCATTTAACCGGCGGTACAACCATTACAATTTTATATCAAACACAAATTTAGACATTAAATAAAACATTGCCATGACGTCATGTCATTGTACTTGCAGTCCATTATTATTAATATCGGACTGCTTTCAAAAGGCCAGAGTATTATATTAAATCCTATGCGTAAATGTACGAATTTAACAATGTTAATTAGTAAGATCTTGTTATATAAGTGTGTTTTTTAAGTAAGATATAAGCCTCAAACTGGTCCAATATGTAACATATTGTATCGTTTGAGGCTTATATCCTATACATACACAGCTGTTCCATTCGAACGTACATACATATCCCTCTTTCACATATGACTATGTACAGAGATATTACATAAATATCTCTCTTTCACATATGACTATGTACAAAGATATTACATAAATATCTCTCTTTCACATATGACTATGTACAGAGATATTACATAAATATCTCTCTTTCACATATGGCTATGTACAGAGATATTACATAAATATCTCTCTTTCACATATGACTATGTACAGAGATATTACATAAATATCTCTCTTTCACATATGACTATGTACAGCGAGATTACATAAATAGCTCTCTTTCACATATGACTATGTACAGAGATATTACATAAATATCTCTCTTTCACATATGACTATGTACAGAGATATTACATAAATATCTCTCTTTCACATATGGCTATGTACAGAGATATTACATAAATATCTCTCTTTCACATATGACTATGTACAGAGATATTACATAAATATCTCTCTTTCACATATGACTATGTACAGAGATATTACATAAATATCTCTCTTTCACATATGACTATGTACAGAGATAGTACATAAATATCTCTCTTTCACATATGGCTATGTACAGAGATATTACATAAATATCTCTCTTTCACATATGACTATGTACAGAGATATTACATAAATATCTCTCTTTCACATATGACTATGTACAGAGATAGTACATAAATATCTCTCTTTCACATATGACTATGTACAGAGATATTACATAAATATCTCTCTTTCACATATGACTATGTACAGAGATATTACATCAATTTCCCTCTTTCACATATGACTATGTACAGAGATATTACATAAATATCTCTCTTTCACATATGGCTATGTACAGAGATATTACATAAATATCTCTCTTTCACATATGACTATGTACAGAGATAGTACATAAATATCTCTCTTTCACATATGGCTATGTACAGAGATATTACATAAATATCTCTCTTTCACATATGACTATGTACAGAGATATTACATCAATTTCCCTCTTTCACATATGACTATGTACAGAGATATTACATACATATCTCTCTTTCACATATGACTATGTACAGTTGTACAGTGTTTGTCGCTCATGTTTAGCCTAGGAACAGGCGTTGATATATTTTGCCTGGTCAATCATATAAATCTATTGTTAACACCGGTACCATTACTTGGGCCGTATATATTGAGTTTCTGATAATATCAACGTTTTATTTTGCCAGAAGTAAATTAGTGAAAAATCGACAGACTGGAACCCTGGCTAGCTCATGTTGTACTCTTGTTCCAATTTCGGGGGAGGGGGTATGGCCGTCTTCTTCTTTATCCCATAGAGGATATAACTCCAACCCTTGTTTTCCTGTGCAGGCTTAGCTGACATAGGCGGCTAACCAGTACTAAGCAACGTGTGTGAGGTGCCTAGTTCAAGGAAACTACATACGTGTCGTGATCGAACCGCGGAACCCACACCCTGATTCCACATCCGACGCTCTACCTACTGGACCACGGACACTTCGTACTATCTTCTTCTTGCAAATATTTATATTGTTGATGCGGGTATTACAGGAGAATGGACGTTTGTCAATGTACCCAACATACGGATCAGTACGGATCTGTAGTCCAGTGGTAACACGTTGAAGTGGTAACCCAGGGATCGCAAGTTCGATCCCCCGTCTGACCATAATACAATTAACAGTCTTTCAGATGGGACTTTAAACCGAGGTCTCGTGTCGGTGCTTTAAATATGGCGACTACTTATCCACTGCATGATAACTAAATGGTTGTCGCGTGTATGGAGATATAATAGTATATTAACCTAAATCTCTATGAAGGAAAATGTTAAAAAGGACAGGTCAATCTACAGTAACTATGTATATTAAGATGACATAGACATTTGATAAATGTTAATATATAATAAAAATATTGAAGAAATACCACTGTGCACGGGATAAATGGAAAACCACGACGATCTGTGGTGATATGCGCTATTTCGTGAAGTCGAAATCGTGAATTAGTCAAGTCGAAATAGTGAATTCGTCATTTCGAAATCGTGAATTCGTCAAGTCGAAATCGTGAATTAGTCAAGTCGAAATAGTGAATTCGTCATTTCGAAATCGTGAATTCGTCATTTCGAAATCGTGAATTCGTCAATTCGAAATTGTGAATTCGTCATTTCGAAATAGTGAATTCGTCAAGTCGAAATCGTGAATTCGTCATGTCGAAATAGTGAATTCGTCATTTCGAAATAGTGAATTCGTCATTTCGAAATCGTGAATTCGTCAAGTCGAAATCGTGAATTCGTAACGTTCAAATCGTGAATTCCTGTAGTAGGAATGATGAAATGGTGAATCCGTCCTCATGTCGTTAGTGGATTTGGAGAGCATTCTGTTGAATATCAGTGCCGATCTTTCGTAGGAAACTGGATGTCTTCTCACCAATGCAACCCGGGTTCGATCCTAGGACCGGGAAGTATGTGAGATGGTACGATGGTCGCCAAATCGGACAGGTGGGTTTTCTCCGGGTGCTCCGGTTTCCTCCCGCAACACATAATTTACGATTGATATAGGCATAAGTTGTTAAAACTTGCTAAAACTTGCTAAAAATCGTTATAAGATGAATAAAGTTTAAACATTTTAGGAAACTGTCACAACTTACCTTTTTAATGCGAGAATAATCTGCCCAAAACAGAGATTTCACTAAATATTATGCAGCGTGCTGTTTTCAGAACCAATAGAAAATAAAGACGAGAATTAAATTGATATGCATGCACTTAATTTCCGCGTCCTTTGTAACATAACGAATAGAGTAAAAAATAGATCGAAGTATGATTATTATTTTGTATGTATACATGTGTTAGTATGCTGGCCTAGTTGTCATATTAATTTCCGGCTTGTTTGTGTGGGTATTGGATACAGGCCGTGAGACACGAACAATCTTACAAAACCATTTTAACTTCCCGCAGCCTGTGAACACACTGATAAGATCTTATCTGTGCAGTCATCTTGTATGGCAAGTTTTATAAATGACAAGTTCAGGATTTCCCTAGTAATTCATGAATTGCAATAATATTATGTGTGTTTTACGTTTATTTATTGTCGCTACCAGTTGCCTATTAGCCTGGGTGCCAGTCTGTCGATTTTTCACTTTTTAAGTTTTGGCAAAATTGACATGATCAGAAACTCAATACGGTCCAATTAATAGCCTAGGTATTAAAATATATATCGACGCCTGTTCCCAGACTAGTTGCCCATATGAACGACGCAGAAGAGATTATTCAGTTTAGATTTGTGGAGGATAGGGCAATGATACAGACATAGACCCATTCCTCTGGTTCTTTTACGTGCACGGTGTAAAGCACCGACACGAGACCCTAAATTCCCATCTGACGGGGGATCGCAGGTCTGGATTACCAGTCCAACGTGTTCACCACTGGACTATAGAATTTTCGATAACGGTGTATGGATTAGAATTTATAAGAACTTACAGTTGAAATTATTGTTTATTCGGAGAAAACCCACCTGTTCGATCTGGCGATCACCGTAGCACCTCACATTCTTCCTGGTCCTAGGATTGAACCCGGGTTGCGTTGGTGAGAAGCGAGCTGTCAGTATGTATATTAGTATATAATGTGGGCTAATGTACTCTGAATGGACATTTGAAAATTAGCATTTCAATTTTCTGCTTATTACATTTCTATCTGTGAAAAATATCTCGCTCCCAAAGTTCATCATTTTCCTATTGATACTTTTTGATTATCAATTGTACAGTAGTAGTAATTGTTGTTGTTGTTGTTGTTTAGTTGCAGTTTATGTTGCACCGGAATTGAAAAGGACAGATAATATGATGTTTCTGGTTTCATTTAGTTCCACGAAACTACGAGTCGCGAAATAAATATTTACAATAGCAATAGATGCGGCGATAACTACTTCTCAGACAAATACATAACACGCGAATTATGATGACCCTCGGCAAGCCTTCCCGTAATTAATAATGTTTGTTTCTGTAAGAATGACGAACAATACTACATTTAATGTATTACAATGTCATAGAAAGAACTCATAATATGCTGGTCCAATCAGTGTCAAGCATATTGTATACTGAGTGCGCATGTGTGATGTTGACGTCGTTACTAAGACGCCACGACGTCAATAATACAACGCTTTCAAAAGATAAAACACGCTAAACAATCGATTTCAATATTATTATTAAAAAATAAATGGAGAAAGAAGCAAGAAATACCATCTGGCGACGGTTTTCTAAATATGTGAAAGGTAGCAAAATCGGACAGTTTGCACGACGTGTGAATAGATTGATGGACGCATGTAAAGGAAAAACGAAGACGTATACCGTCGGTTAGTGCAATTATCCACAGACTAATTTGCTTATACTTATTTTTGTTCCATTAATGTCAAGCCTATTGCAGGGACCTAACCATGATTTCCTGGTCAGGCTTTGCCGACCTAAGCGGTTAACCAGTGTGGCGTCCGTGGTCCAGTGGTAGAGCGTCGGATTTGGAATCGAACGGTCCCGGGTTCGATACTCGGTCAGGCCACGTATGTAGTGTCATTGAGCAAAGCACCCCCGCAATCAACACACACATTGCTTAGTACTGGTTGTATGTATGTATGTTCCTTTAATGTCAAACCCCTCGCGGGGTTCCATTAATGTCAAGCCTATTGCAGGGACCTAACCATGATTTCCTGGGCAGGCTTAGCCGACCTAAGCGATTGAGCAAGGCACCTCACACACGTTGCTTAGTACTGGTTAATCGCTTAGGTCGGCTAAGCCTGCCCAGGAAATCATGGTTAGGTCCCTGCAATAGGCTTGACATTAATGGAACCCCGCGAGGGGTTTGACATTAAAGGAACATACATACATACAACCAGTACTAAGCAATGTGTGTGTTGATTGCGGGGGTGCTTTGCTCAATGACACTACATACGTGGCCTGATCGAGTATTGAACCTGGGACCTTTCGATTCCAAATCCAACACGTTACCACTGGATCGCGGATGCCACACTTATTTTGGAGGATAGTGCAATTAAGATACAATAGAACATACGACTCCAGACTCATCCCTATTTTCCCCCCATTCCGATGCATAAGCAGCCGATTTCATAGATACGCCCCATGCACATCTTGTTTATCACATGGCATCTAAGGTACACGGTCAAATCGTACGCTAGTCACCCTGTTGTATAATTCCATCGACGTTTTATTTTCGTATTTCTAAAACAAGGCTTTTACTGTAAATGTTGTTGATATTTGAAGTGAAGTTCTGGTCATTCAGTAACATCGATAATCGCCGCGAACAACGGCCGTGGGTGGGTACGGCGTATGACAAGGCCATGAGTCGAGTTGACTAGGGTACGATTTTACTGGATACATATGAAAGAGTTACGCGGGGCGATACACTCGGCTACCTATATGTGTGGTCACGTGTATAGAACCGATACATGAGACCCCGGTTTATACACAGAAACTTGGTGAACGGTCCATTTGCATCTGTTAACAATTTGACAGACCATTTAGCTTTTGGTAATGATTAAATGTTGTAAATTGTTCGACAGACACCCCTATTCAAGTGTAGGCCACGACCCGAACCCAAAGCCCAGATATCATCAACAAAGTGATGTACTATATTAATATATGGTGGCAATGCTAAAGAAACGATCAGTACACTTTTATATATGTTTGTATTTCTAAAAATAAGGTGTGATGTGTAGTTACAACAACAATTAGAGATACGTGTCGCAAATAATGTAAATGGTAAGCAAATCAAAAGTGTAAGGAAACTATATGTTCGGTAGATAGACAGAATGCAAGCATTCCCAACTATTACTTTGCTATCCTGGATACATCCGGACAGATTGTCCACCGATGCATCATATGTGGTTCCTTGTAGTATAATTTAATATGCATTACACTAATATGGTACTATAGTTCAATTTATAAATAAAGTATTTAGACGTTATTTATTTTACAACGATCGCGAAACAAGCTTTAGCAACTTGTATCAATCACGCTCGTCGGCACGGATGAAAGCGTATAAGTATGTCGCACCCGGAGTAAATCCACCTGTCTGATCTGGTTACCACAGTACAATCTCACAGACCGAGAGGTCCGAGGATCAACAGCGAGCGTGCTAACCTCTACGTTAATCGGACAGCCTTCAATGGAACGAGTTTTTAATAATACGTAAACATTATTTTTGTAGATGACGCAGTTTCCCTTGCACCATCTGAGGCAAGTGTTGCCCCTTCCGAGGCGAGTGTTGCCCCATCAGAGGCGAGTGTTGCTTCATCCGAGGCAAGTGTTGCCGCATCCGAGGCAAGTGTTGCCCCATCCGAGGCAAGTGTTGCATCCTCCGAGGTGAGTGTTGCATCCTCGGATGTCAGTAGTGTATCGTCGGAGGTCAGCCTCACTCCCTCGGAATGTAGCATGTCACCCTCCGAATACGAACGGGTGGTAAAAGAAATTGAAAGACTGGAGGCTTCCATAGTGAAAGATAAAGCCCATTTGAAGTATTTGGAAGAACTTTGAAGTTAGTTAATTTCTTAAGTATTTGTCTATCATTTAACAACAGTACACATTCATTAGACAAACGCAATGTCTGTTTCTTTTATTGTGGATTTAGGTTAGAAACTGACAGGGGGCTTTTAAAATCAAAACACAGTTTGGAGGTTTAAGTTAGAGACACGTTAATTAGGCTAGAAATTATTCAAATATCCCAACCATAACTGTTTTGTTACAACTGATTTTGCGCTGTGTGTTATTCTGGAAATAAAATGTTTAAACTAAGTTAGAGACACGCTATGAGGCTTTATGTAGCATTATGGGACCTTGTGTTAGTAACACATACTGAACCTTTAAACTTGGTGCGCATAGGGAGGTTTTAAGTGATGGTCGATGAATGGGGTTTAAGCTAGAATAACATTGTTGGCGATGATAAAGAAACCCCTCTATGGGTTTTAAGTTAGAAAGGCATATTGGGGGCATTAAGCTAGAAATGCATTATATGCCTTAGCAGTTAGACAGATCTACAAAGGCATATTGTTCGAATCTTTAACTAAGACACGGCATCATTTCTATTTTCAGGTGTGACGAGGCATCTAGAAATGAATTTTAGTTTTGTATAAATTGATTACAAAACATGAACTAAATTGTTTCTTCGTTTCTTTGAACTTATTTAACATTTAGCTGAACCCTAGTAAAAGGTGATGTCATATTATTCTTTAACACCCTGAGCAACATATATAACACATGGCATTCAACGTGAATAATCGTTTACCACGAAACTCAATTGAAGCAACTGATGGCGGGTTGCAGCTATATCAATCGATGTTCGTGTTTCAGTGTATCGACATTCTATATAAACCCGAAGTGTTGTATCACGTTGCATATGGTGCGTAGTAAATATGGCATAGACGTGTATTACATACCGTTTTCCGAACACGAGCCCTCACTAACAACAAAGTGTCGCCATAGTATACCAATGATCACGTGGGACGGTTCAGTAGTCAGTGCACATGGTTGATCGTGAGTTCCATTCCCAACCCATGCATACAGGGTTCGTGAGTTATATTCCCAACCTATGTATACATGGTTCGTGAGTTCCATTCCCAACCCATGCATACCTGGTTCGTGAGTTCCATTCCCAACCAATGTATACATGGTTCGTGTGTTCCATTCCCAACCCATGTATACATGGTTCGTGAGTTATATTCCCAACCAATGCATACATGGTTCGTGAGTTCAATTCCCAACCAATGCATACCTGGTTCGTGAGTTCCATTCCCAATCAATGCATACATGGTTCGTGAGTTCCATTCCCAACCCATGTATACAGGGTTCGTGAGTTCCATTCCAAATCAATGCATACAGCGGTAGTGAGTTCCATTCCCAACCCATGCATACCTGGTTCGTGAGTTCCATTCCCAGCCAATGCATACATGGTTCGTGAGTTCCATTCCCAACCCATGCATACATGGTTCGTGCGTTCCATTCCTAACCAACGCATATATGGTTCGTGAGTTCCATATCCAACCCATGCATACAGGGTTCGTGAGGTCCATTCCCAACCCATGCATACAGGGGGTCGTGAGTTCCATTCCCAACCAATGTATACATGGTTCGTGAGTTCCATTCCCAACCCATGCATACAGGGTTCGTGAGTTATATTCCCAAGCAATGCATACATGGTTCGTGAGTTCCATTCCCAACCAATGCAACCATGGTTCGTGAGTTCCATTCCCAACTCATACATACAGCGGTCGTGCGTTCCATATCCATCCCATACATACAGCGGTCGTGAGTTCCATATCCAACCCATACATACAGCGGTCGTGAGTTCCATATCCAACCCATACATACAGGGGGTCGTGATCCAACCCATACATACAGCGGTCGTGCGTTCCATATCCAACCCATACATACAGGGGTCGTGAATCCAACCCATACATACAGCGGTCGTGAGTTCCATATCCAACCCATACATACAGCGGTCGTGAGTTCCATATCCAACCCATACATACAGGGGTCGTGAGTTCCATATCCAACCCATACATACAGCGGTCGTGAGTTCCATATCCAACCCATACATACAGCGGTCGTGAGTTCCATATCCAACCCATACATACAGGGGGTCGTGAGTTCCATATCCAACCCATACATACAGGGGTCGTGAGTTCCATATCCAACCCATACATACAGGGTCGTGAGTTCCATATCCAACCCATACATACAGGGGGTCGTGCGTTCCATATCCAACCCATACATACAGGGGGTCGTGAGTTCCATATCCAACCCATACATACAGGGGCGTGCGTTCCATATCCAACCCATACATACAGCGGTCGTGCATTCCATATCCAACCCATACATACAGGGTCGTGCGTTCCATATCCAACCCATACATACATCGGTTCCATCCACCCTATACAGGCGGTCGTGCGTTCCATATCCAACCCATATATACAGGGGGTCGTGCGTTCCATATCCAACCCATACATCCAGGGGGTCGCGCGTTCCATATCCAACCCATACATACAGGGAGTCGCGCGTTCCATGTCCAACCCATACATACAGGCTGTCGTGCGTTCCATATCCAACCCATACATACAGGGGGTCATGCGTTCCATATCCAACCCATACATACAGCGGTCGTGAGTTCCATTCCCAACCCATACATATAGCGATCGTGCGTTCCATATCCAACTCATACATACAGGGGGTCGTGCGTTCCATATCCAACCCATACATACAGTGGTCGTGAGTTCCATTCCCAACACATGCAAACATGAGCCGTGGATTTCATTCCCAACACATGCATCCAGGGGTCATGATGTCCATTCCCAGCCCATGCATACAGGGTTCGTGAGTTATATTCCCAACCAATGCATACATGGTTCGTGAGTTCCATTCCCAACCCATGTTTACAGGGGATCGTGAGTTCCATTCCCAATCCATGCATACATGGTTCGTAAGTTCCATTCCCAACCCATGCATACTGGGTTCGTGAGTTATATTCCCAACCAATGCATACATGGTTCGTGAGTTCCATTCCCAACCCATGTATACAGGGTTCGTGAGTTCCATTCCCAACCAATGTATACATGGTTCGTGAGTTCCATTCCCAACCCATGCATACAGGGTTCGTGAGTTATATTCCCAAGCAATGCATACATGGTTCGTGCGTTCCATTCCCAACCAATGCAACCATGGTTCGTGAGTTCCATTCCCAACTCATACATACAGCGGTCGTGCGTTCCATATCCATCCCATACATACAGCGGTCGTGAGTTCCATATCCAACCCATACATACAGCGGTCGTGAGTTCCATATACAACCCATACATACATGGTTCGTGAGTTCCATTCCCAACCCATGTATACAGGGTTCGTGAGTTCCATTCCCAATCAATGCATACAGCGGTAGTGAGTTCCATTCCCAACCCATGCATACCTGGTTCGTGAGTTCCATTCCCAACCAATGTATACATGGTTCGTGAGTTCCATTCCCAACCCATGCATACATGGTACGTGAGTTATATTCCCAACCAATGCATACATGGTTCGTGTGTTCCATTCCCAACACATGTATACAGGGGATCGCGAGTTCCATTCCCAACCAATATATACATGGTTCGTGAGTTCCATTCCCAACCCATGCATACAGGGTTCGTGAGTTATATTCCCAAGCAATGCACACCTGGTTCGTGAGTTCCATTCCCAACCAATGTATACATGGTTCGTGAGTTCAATTCCCAACCCATGCAAACATGGGCCGTGGGTTTCATTCCCAACACATGCATCCAGGGGTCATGATGTCCATTCCCAGCCCATGCATACAGGGTTCGTGAGTTATATTCCCAACCGCTGCATACATGGTTCGTGAGTTCAATTCCCAACTCATGTATACAGCGGTCGTGAGTTCCATATCCAACCCATACATACATGGTTCGTGAGTTCCATTCCCAACCCATGCATACTGGGTTCGTGAGTGCATACATGGTTCGTGAGTTCCATTCCCAACCCATGTATACAGGGCACGTGAGTTCCATTCCAAATCAATGCATACATGGTTCGTGAGTTCCATTCCCAACCCATGTATACAGGGTTCGTGAGTTCCATTCCCAATCAATGCATACAGCGGTAGTGAGTTCCATTCCCAACCCATGTATACATGGTTCGTGAGTTCCATTCCCAACCCATGCATACAGGGGGTCGTGAGTTCCATTCCCAACCAATGCATACATGGTTCGTGAGTTCCATTCCCAACCCATGCATACATGGTTCGTGAGTTATATTCCCAACCAATGCATACATGGTTCGTGAGTTCAATTCCCAACCAATGCATACATTGTTCGTGAATTCCATTCCCAACACATGTATACAGGGTTCGTGAGTTCCATTCCCAATCAATGCATACAGCGGTAGTGAGTTCCATTCCCAACCCATGCATACCTGGTTCGTGAGTTCCATTCCCAACCAATGTATACATGGTTCGTGAGTTCCATTCCCAACCCATGCATACATGGTTCGTGAGTTCCATTCCCAACCCATGCATACATGGTTCGTGAGTTATATTCCCAACCAATGCATACATGGTTCGTGAGTTCAATTCCCAACCAATGCATACATGGTTCGTGAGTTCCATTCCCAACACATGTATACAGGGTTCGTGAGTTCCATTCCCAATCAATGCATACAGCGGTAGTGAGTTCCATTCCCAACCCATGCATACCTGGTTCGTGAGTTCCATTCCCAACCAATGTATACATGGTTCGTGAGTTCCATTCCCAACCCATGCATACATGGTTCGTGAGTTCCATTCCCAACCCATGCATACAGGTACGTGAGTTATATTCCCAACCAATGCATACATGGTTCGTGAGTTCAATTCCCAACCAATGTATACATGGTTCGTGAGTTCCATTCCCAACCCATGCATACAGGGTCCATGAGTTATATTCCCAAGCAATGCATACCTGGTTCGTGAGTTCCATTCCCAACCAATGTATACATGGTTCGTGAGTTCAATTCCCAACCCATGCATACAGAGTTCGTGAGATATATTTCCAACCAATGCATACATGGTTCGTGAGTTCCATTCCCAACCAATGCAACCATGGTTCGTGAGTTCCATTCCCAACCCATACATACAGCGATCGTGCGTTCCATATCCAACTCATACATACAGGGGGTCGTGCGTTCCATATCCAACCCATACATACAGGGGGTCGTGCGTTCCATATCCAACCCATACATACAGCGGTCGTGAGTTCCATTCCCAACCAATGCAACCATGGTTCGTGAGTTCCATTCCCATCCCATGCAAACATGAGCCGTGGATTTCATTCCCAACACATGCATCCAGGGGTCATGATGTCCATTCCCAGCCCATGCATACAGGGTTCGTGAGTTCCATTCCCAATCCATGCATACATGGTTCGTAAGTTCCATTCCCAACCCATGCATACTGGGTTCGTGAGTTATATTCCCAACCAATGCATACATGGTTCGTGAGTTCCATTCCCAACCCATGTATACAGGGCACGTGAGTTCCATTCCAAATCAATGCATACATGGTTCGTGAGTTCCATTCCCAACCCATGTATACAGGGTTCGTGAGTTCCATTCCCAATCCATGCATACAGCGGTAGTGAGTTCCATTCCCAACCCATGCATACCTGGTTCGTGAGTTCCATTCCCAACCAATGTATACATGGTTCGTGAGTTCCATTCCCAACCCATGCATACATGGTACGTGAGTTATATTCCCAAGCAATGCATACATGGTTCGTGTGTTCCATTCCCAACACATGTATACAGGGGATCGCGAGTTCCATTCCCAACCAATATATACATGGTTCGTGAGTTCCATTCCCAACCCATGCATACAGGGTTCGTGAGTTATATTCCCAAGCAATGCACACCTGGTTCGTGAGTTCCATTCCCAACCAATGTATACATGGTTCGTGAGTTCAATTCCCAACCCATGCAAACATGGGCCGTGGGTTTCATTCCCAACACATGCATCCAGGGGTCATGATGTCCATTCCCAGCCCATGCATACAGGGTTCGTGAGTTATATTCCCAACCGCTGCATACATGGTTCGTGAGTTCAATTCCCAACCCATGTATACAGCGGTCGTGAGTTCCATATCCAACCCATACATACATGGTTCGTGAGTTCCATTCCCAACCCATGCATACTGGGTTCGTGAGTGCATACATGGTTCGTGACTTCCATTCCCAACCCATGTATACAGGGCACGTGAGTTCCATTCCAAATCAATGCATACATGGTTCGTGAGTTCCATTCCCAACCCATGTATACAGGGTTCGTGAGTTCCATTCCCAATCAATGCATACAGCGGTAGTGAGTTCCATTCCCAACCCATGTATACATGGTTCGTGAGTTCCATTCCCAACCCATGCATACAGGGGGTCGTGAGTTCCATTCCCAACCAATGTATACATGGTTCGTGAGTTCCATTCCCAACCCATGCATACAGGGTTCGTGAGTTATATTCCCAAGCAATGCATACATGGTTCGTGAGTTCCATTCCCAACCAATGCAACCATGGTTCGTGAGTTCCATTCCCAACTCATACATACAGCGGTCGTGCGTTCCATATCCATCCCATACATACAGCGGTCGTGAGTTCCATATCCAACCCATACATACAGCGGTCGTGAGTTCCATATCCAACCCATACATACATGGTTCGTGAGTTCCATTCCCAACCCATGCATACTGGGTTCGTGAGTGCATACATGGTTCGTGAGTTCCATTCCCAACCCATGTATACAGGGCACGTGAGTTCCATTCCAAATCAATGCATACATGGTTCGTGAGTTCCATTCCCAACCCATGTATACAGGGTTCGTGAGTTCCATTCCCAATCAATGCATACAGCGGTAGTGAGTTCCATTCCCAACCCATGTATACATGGTTCGTGAGTTCCATTCCCAACCAATGTATACATGGTTCGTGAGTTCCATTCCCAACCCATGCATACCTGGTTCGTGAGTTCCATTCCCAACCAATGTATACATGGTTCGTGAGTTCCATTCCCAACCCATGCATACATGGTACGTGAGTTATATTCCCAACCAATGCATACATGGTTCGTGTGTTCCATTCCCAACACATGTATACAGGGGATCGCGAGTTCCATTCCCAACCAATATATACATGGTTCGTGAGTTCCATTCCCAACCCATGTATACAGGGTTCGTGAGTTCCATTCCCAATCAATGCATACAGCGGTAGTGAGTTCCATTCCCAACCCATGTATACATGGTTCGTGAGTTCCATTCCCAACCCATGCATACAGGGGGTCGTGAGTTCCATTCCCAACCAATGTATACATGGTTCGTGAGTTCCATTCCCAACCCATGCATACAGGGTTCGTGAGTTATATTCCCAAGCAATGCATACATGGTTCGTGAGTTCCATTCCCAACCAATGCAACCATGGTTCGTGAGTTCCATTCCCAACTCATACATACAGCGGTCGTGCGTTCCATATCCATCCCATACATACAGCGGTCGTGAGTTCCATATCCAACCCATACATACAGCGGTCGTGAGTTCCATATCCAACCCATACATACATGGTTCGTGAGTTCCATTCCCAACCCATGCATACTGGGTTCGTGAGTGCATACATGGTTCGTGAGTTCCATTCCCAACCCATGTATACAGGGCACGTGAGTTCCATTCCAAATCAATGCATACATGGTTCGTGAGTTCCATTCCCAACCCATGTATACAGGGTTCGTGAGTTCCATTCCCAATCAATGCATACAGCGGTAGTGAGTTCCATTCCCAACCCATGTATACATGGTTCGTGAGTTCCATTCCCAACCAATGTATACATGGTTCGTGAGTTCCATTCCCAACCCATGCATACCTGGTTCGTGAGTTCCATTCCCAACCAATGTATACATGGTTCGTGAGTTCCATTCCCAACCCATGCATACATGGTACGTGAGTTATATTCCCAACCAATGCATACATGGTTCGTGTGTTCCATTCCCAACACATGTATACAGGGGATCGCGAGTTCCATTCCCAACCAATATATACATGGTTCGTGAGTTCCATTCCCAACCCATGCATACAGGGTTCGTGAGTTATATTCCCAAGCAATGCACACCTGGTTCGTGAGTTCCATTCCCAACCAATGTATACATGGTTGGTGAGTTCAATTCCCAACCCATGCAAACATGGGCCGTGGGTTTCATTCCCAACACATGCATCCAGGGGTCATGATGTCCATTCCCAGCCCATGCATACATGGTTCGTGAGTTCCATTCCCAACCCATGCATACATGGTTCGTGAGTTATATTCCCAACCAATGCATACATGGTTCGTGAGTTCAATTCCCAACCAATGCATACATTGTTCGTGAGTTCCATTCCCAACACATGTATACAGGGGATCGCGAGTTCCATTCCCAACCAATGTATACATGGTTCGTGAGTTCCATTCCCAACCCATGCATACAGGGTCCATGAGTTATATTCCCAAGCAATGCATACCTGGTTCGTGAGTTCCATTCCCAACCAATGTATACATGGTTCGTGAGTTCAATTCCCAACCCATGCATACAGGGTTCGTGAGATATATTTCCAACCAATGCATACATGGTTCGTGAGTTCCATTCCCAACCAATGCAACCATGGTTCATGAGTTCCATTCCCAACCCATACATACAGCGATCGTGCGTTCCACATCCAACTCATACATACAGGGGGTCGTGCGTTCCATATCCAACCCATACATACAGGGGGTCGTGCGTTCCATATCCAACCCATACATACAGCGGTCGTTAGTTCCATTCCCAACCAATGCAACCATGGTTCGTGAGTTCCATTCCCATCCCATGCAAACATGGGCCGTGGGTTTCATTCCCAACACATGCATCCAGGGGTCATGATGTCCATTCCCAGCCCATGCATACAGGGTTCGCGAGTTATATTCCCAACCAATGCATACATGGTTCGTGAGTTCAATTCCCAACCCATGTATACAGCGGTCGTGAGTTCCATATCCAACCCATACATACATGGTTCGTGAGTTCCATTCCCAACCCATGCATACTGGGTTCGTGAGTGCATACATGGTTCGTGACTTCCATTCCCAACCCATGTATACAGGGCACGTGAGTTCCATTCCAAATCAATGCATACATGGTTCGTGAGTTCCATTCCCAACCCATGTATACAGGGTTCGTGAGTTCCATTCCCAATCAATGCATACAGCGGTAGTGAGTTCCATTCCCAACCCATGTATACATGGTTCGTGAGTTCCATTCCCAACCCATGCATACAGGGGGTCGTGAGTTCCATTCCCAACCAATGTATACATGGTTCGTGAGTTCCATTCCCAACCCATGCATACAGGGTTCGTGAGTTATATTCCCAAGCAATGCATACATGGTTCGTGAGTTCCATTCCCAACCAATGCAACCATGGTTCGTGAGTTCCATTCCCAACTCATACATACAGCGGTCGTGCGTTCCATATCCATCCCATACATACAGCGGTCGTGAGTTCCATATCCAAACCATACATACAGCGGTCGTGAGTTCCATATCCAACCCATACATACATGGTTCGTGAGTTCCATTCCCAACCCATGCATACTGGGATCGTGAGTGCATACATGGTTCGTGAGTTCCATTCCCAACCCATGTATACAGGGCACGTGAGTTCCATTCCAAATCAATGCATACATGGTTCGTGAGTTCCATTCCCAACCCATGTATACAGGGTTCGTGAGTTCCATTCCCAATCAATGCATACAGCGGTAGTGAGTTCCATTCCCAACCCATGCATACCTGGTTCGTGAGTTCCATTCCCAACCAATGTATACATGGTTCGTGAGTTCCATTCCCAACCCATGCATACATGGTTCGTGAGTTCCATTCCCAACCCATGCATACATGGTACGTGAGTTATATTCCCAACCAATGCATACATGGTTCGTGAGTTCAATTCCCAACCAATGCATACATTGTTCGTGAGTTCCATTCCCAACACATGTATACAGGGGATCGCGAGTTCCATTCCCAACCAATGTATACATGGTTCGTGAGTTCCATTCCCAACCCATGCATACAGGGTCCATGAGTTATATTCCCAAGCAATGCATACCTGGTTCGTGAGTTCCATTCCCAACCCATGCATACAGAGTTCGTGAGATATATTTCCAACCAATGCATACATGGTTCGTGAGTTCCATTCCCAACCAATGCAACCATGGTTCGTGAGTTCCATTCCCAACCCATACATACAGCGATCGTGCGTTCCATATCCAACTCATACATACAGGGGGTCGTGCGTTCCATATCCAACCCATACATACAGGGGGTCGTGCGTTCGATATCCAACCCATACATACAGCGGTCGTTAGTTCCATTCCCAACCAATGCAACCATGGTTCGTGAGTTCCATTCCCATCCCATGCAAACATGGGCCGTGGGTTTCATTCCCAACACATGCATCCAGGGGTCATGATGTCCATTCCCAGCCCATGCATACAGGGTTCGTGAGTTATATTCCCAACCAATGCATACATGGTTCGTGAGTTCAATTCCCAACCCATGTATACAGCGGTCGTGAGTTCCATATCCAACCCATACATACAGGGTTCGTGAGTTCCATTCCCAACCCATGTGTACAGCGGTCGTGAGTTCCATATCCAACCCATACATACAGCGGTCGTGCGTTCCATATCCAACCCATACATACATGGGGTCGCGCGTTCCATGTCCAACCCATACATACAGCGGTCGTGCGTTCCATATCCAACCCATACATACAGGCGGTCGTGCGTTCCATATCCAACCCATACATACAGGGGGTCGTGCGTTCCATATCCAACCCATACATCCAGGGGGTCGCGCATTCCATATCCAACCCATACATACAGGGGGTCGCGCGTTCCATGTCCAACCCATACATACAGGCTGTCGTGAGTTCCATATCCAACCCATACATACAGGGGGTCATGCGTTCCATATCCAACCCATACATACAGCGGTCGTGAGTTCCATTCCCAACCCATACATACAGCGATCGTGCGTTCCATATCCAACTCATACATACAGGGGGTCGTGCGTTCCATATCCAACCCATACATACAGCGGTCGTGAGTTCCATTCCCAACCAATGCAACCATGGTTCGTGAGTTCCATTCCCATCCCATGCAAACATGAGCCGTGGATTTCATTCCCAACACATGCATCCAGGGGTCATGATGTCCATTCCCAGCCCATGCATACAGAGTTCGTGAGTTATATTCCCAACCAATGCATACATGGTTCGTGAGTTCCATTCCCAACCCATGTTTACAGGGGATCGTGAGTTCCATTCCCAATCCATGCATACATGGTTCGTAAGTTCCATTCCCAACCCATGCATACTGGGTTCGTGAGTGCATACATGGTTCGTGAGTTCCATTCCCAACCCATGTATACAGGGCACGTGAGTTCCATTCCAAATCAATGCATACATGGTTCGTGAGTTCCATTCCCAATCAATGCATACAGCGGTAGTGAGTTCCATTCCCAACCCATGCATACCTGGTTCGTGAGTTCCATTCCCAACCAATGTATACATGGTTCGTGAGTTCCATTCCCAACCCATGCATACATGGTTCGTGAGTTCCATTCCCAACCCATGCATACATGGTTCGTGAGTTATATTCCCAACCAATGCATACATGGTTCGTGAGTTCAATTCCCAACCAATGCATACATTGTTCGTGAGTTCCATTCCCAACACATGTATACAGGGGATCGCGAGTTCCATTCCCAACCAATGCATACATGGTTCGTGAGTTCCATTCCCAACCCATGCATACAGGGTCCATGAGTTATATTCCCAAGCAATGCATACCTGGTTCGTGAGTTCCATTCCCAACCAATGTATACATGGTTCGTGAGTTCAATTCCCAACCCATGCATACAGGGTTCGTGAGATATATTTCCAACCAATGCATACATGGTTCGTGAGTTCCATTCCCAACCAATGCAACCATGGTTCATGAGTTCCATTCCCAACCCATACATACAGCGATCGTGCGTTCCACATCCAACTCATACATACAGGGGGTCGTGCGTTCCATATCCAACCCATACATACAGGGGGTCGTGCGTTCCATATCCAACCCATACATACAGCGGTCGTTAGTTCCATTCCCAACCAATGCAACCATGGTTCGTGAGTTCCATTCCCATCCCATGCAAACATGGGCCGTGGGTTTCATTCCCAACACATGCATCCAGGGGTCATGATGTCCATTCCCAGCCCATGCATACAGGGTTCGCGAGTTATATTCCCAACCAATGCATACATGGTTCGTGAGTTCAATTCCCAACCCATGATACAGCGGTCTGAGTTCCATCCAACCCATCATACACGTGAGTTCCATTCCCAACCCATGTATACAGCTGTCGTGAGTTCCATATCCAACCCATACATACAGCGGTCGTGCGTTCCATGTCCAACACATACATACAGCGGTCGTGAGTTCCATTCCCAACCAATGCAACCATGGTTCGTGAGTTCCATTCCCAACCAATGCATACATGGTTCGTGAGTTCCATTCCCAACCCATACATACAGGGGGTCGTGCGTTCCATATCCAACCAATACAAACAGGGGGTCGTGCGTTCCATATCCAACCCATACATACAGCGGTCGTGCGTTCCATATCCAACCTATACATACATGGGGTCGCGCGTTCCATGTCCAACCCATACATACAGCGGTCGTGCGTTCCATATCCAACCCATACATACAGGCGGTCGTGCGTTCCATATCCAACCCATACATACATGGGGTCGCGCGTTCCATATCCAACCCATACATACAGGCGGTCGTGCGTTCCATATCCAACCCATACATACAGGGGGTCGTGCGTTCCATATCCAACCCATACATCCAGGGGGTCGCGCGTTCCATATCCAACCCATACATACAGGAGGTCGCGCGTTCCATGTCCAACCCATACATACAGGCTGTCGTGCGTTCCATATCCAACCCATACATACAGGGGGTCATGTGTTCCATATCCAACCCATACATACAGCGGTCGTGAGTTCCATTCCCAACCCATACATACAGCGATCGTGCGTTCCATATCCAACTCATACATACAGGGGGTCGTGCGTTCCATATCCAACCCATACATACAGCGGTCGTGAGTTCCATTCCCAACCAATGCAACCATGGTTCGTGAGTTCCATTCCCATCCCATGCAAACATGAGCCGTGGATTTCATTCCCAACACATGCATCCAGGGGTCATGATGTCCATTCCCAGCCCATGCATACTGGGTTCGTGAGTTATATTCCCAACCAATGCATACATGGTTCGTGAGTTCCATTCCCAACCCATGTTTACAGGGGATCGTGAGTTACATTCCAAATCCATGCATACATGGTTCGTGAGTTCCATTCCCAACCCATGTATACACGGTTCATGAGTTCCATTCCCAATCAATGCATACAGCGGTAGTGAGTTCCATTCCCAACCCATGCATACGTGGTTCGTGAGTTCCATTCCCAACCAATCTATACGTGGTTCGTGAGTTCCATTCCCAACCCATGCATACATGGTTCGTGAGTTATATTCCCAACCAATGCATACATGGTTCGTGAGTTCAATTCCCAACCAATGCATACATGGTTCGTGAGTTCCATTCCCAACACATGTATACAGGGGATCGCGAGTTCCATTCCCAACCAATGTATACATGGTTCGTGAGTTCCATTCCCAACCCATTCATACATGGTTCGTGAGTTCCATTCCCAACCAATGCATACATGGTTCGTGAGTTCCATTCCCAACCAATGCAGCCATGGTTCGTGAGTTCCATTCCCAACTCATACATACAGCGGTCGTGCGTTCCATATCCAACCCATACATACAGGGGGTCGTGATCCAACCCATACATACAGCGGTCGTGCCTTCCATATCCAACCCATACATACAGCGGTCGTGAGTTTCATTCCCAACCAATGCAACCATGGTTCGTGAGTTCGATATCCAACCCATACATACAGCGGTCGTGAGTTCCATTCCCAGCACATACATACAGCGGTCGTGCGTTCCATATCCAACCCATGCATACATGGTTCGTGAGTTCCATTCCCAACCCATACATACAGGGGGTCGTGCGTTCCATATCCAACCCATACATACAGGGGGTCGTGAGTTCCATTCCCAACCCATGCATACATGGTTCCTGAGTTCCATTCCCAACACATACATACAGCGGACGTGCGTTCCATGTCCAACACATACATACAGCGGACGTGCGTTCCATGTCCAACACATACATACATGGGGTCGCGCGTTCCATATTCAACACATACATACAGCGGTCGTGCGTTCCATATCCAACCCATACATACATGGGGTCGCGCGTTCCATATTCAACCCATACATACAGGGGGTCGTGAGTTCCATATCCAACCCATATATACAGGGGGTCGTGCGTTCCATGTCCAACACATACATACATGGGGTCGCACGTTCCATGTCCAACCCATACATACAGCGGTCGTGCGTTCCATATCCAACCCATACATACAGGGGGTAGTGCGTTCCATATCCAACCCATACATACAGGCGGTCGTGCGTTCCATATCCAACCCATACATACAGGGGGTCGTGCGTTCCATATCCAACCCATACATACAGCGGTCGTGAGTTCCATTCCCAACCAATGCAACCATGGTTTGTGAGTTCCATTCCCATCCCATGCAAACATGGGCCGTGGGTTTCATTCCCAACACATGCATCCAGGGGTCATGATGTCCATTCCCAGCCCATGCATACAGGGTTCGTGAGTTATATTCCCAACCAATGCATACATGGTTCGTGAGTTCCATTCCCAACCCATGTATACAGCGGTCGTGAGTTCCATATCCAACCCATACATACAGGGTTCGTGAGTTCCATTCCCAACCCATGTATACAGTGGTCGTGAGTTCCATATCCAACCCATACATACAGCGGTCGTGCGTTCCATGTCCAACACATACATACAGCGGTCGTGAGTTCCATTCCCAACCAATGCAACCATGGTTCGTGAGTTTCATTCCCAACCAATGCATACATGGTTCGTGAGTTCCATATCCAACCCATACATACAGCGGTCGTGAGTTCCATTCCCAACCCATACATACAGCTGTCGTGCGTTCCATATCCAACCCATACAAACAGGGGGTCGTGCGTTCCATATCCAACCCATACATACAGCGGTCGTGCGTTCCATATCCAACCCATACATACAGGGGGTCGTGCGTTCCATTCCCAACCCATACATACATGGGGTCGCGCGTTCCATGTCCAACCCATACATACATGGGGTCACGCGTCCATGTCCAACCCATACATACAGGGGGTCATGCGTTCCATATTCAACCCATACATACAGCGGTCGTGAGTTCCATATCCAACCCATACATACAGCGGTCGTGCGTTCCATATCCAACCCATACATACAGGGGGTCGTGCGTTCCATATCCAACCCATACATACATGGGGTCGCGCGTTCCATGTCCAACCATACATACAACGGTCGAGCGTTCCATATCCAACCCATACATACAGGCGGTCGTGCGTTCCATATCCAACCCATACATACATGGGGTCGCGCGATCCATATCCAACCCATACATACAGGGGGGCGCGTTCCATATCCAACCCATACATACATGGGGTCACGCGTTCCATGTCCAAACCCATACATACAGGCGGTCGTGCGTTCCATATCCAACGGTGAACCCATACATACAGGCTGTCGTGCGTTCCATATCCAACCCATACATACAGGGGGGCATGCGTTCCATATCCAACCCATACATACAGGGGGGCATGCGTTCCATATCCAACCCATACATACAGGGGGGCATGCGTTCCATATCCAACCCATACATACAGCGGTCGTGAGTTCCATTCCCAACCCATACATACAGCGGTCGTGCGTTCCATATCCAACCCATGCATACACGGTTCGTGAGTTCCATTCCCAACCCATGCATACAGGGGTCGTCAGGTCCATTCCCAACTCATGCATACAGGGTTCGTGAGTTCCATTCCCAACCCATGCATACAGGGGATTGTGGGTTTCATCTCCAGCCCCTGCATACAGGGGTCGTGAGTTTAATTCCCAACACATGGATCGTGAGTTCCATTCGCAACCAATGCATACAGGGGTCGTATCCATCCATCCATCCATCCATCCATCTATCTATCTTCTTCACATTTACTATTCTGTCACATGACATATACACCCATTCTCATTTGTGACCTGAACAGACCTGTGATTACTGTTTCGTCACACGACTTATAACATATGATGTGTAGACTGGTTCTCATTAGAGTCCAACAATGATCAATATTTACCATTCTGTCACATGTCGTATACATCCATTCTCATGTGTGACCTGAACAGACCTGTGATTAATTACTGTGTCGTCACACGACTTATAACATATGATGTGTAGACTGGTTCTCATTAGAGTCCAAATATGATCAATAGTTACCATTCTGTCACATGTCGTATACATCCATTCTCATTTGTGACCTGAACAGACCTGTGATTACTGTTTCGTCACACGACTTATAACATATAATGTGTAGACTGGTTCTCATTAGAATTCCATAATGATCAATATTTACATGTCGTATACATCCATTCTCATTTGTGACCTAAGCAAATCTTGGATTACTGTTTCCGTGTTACTTAGAACATATGATGTGTAGACTGGTTCTCATTAGAGTCCAATAATGATAAATATTTACCATTCCGTCACATGACAATTACATGTCGACTGATGAAAGATAGAAGTCTTCCCCAATCTACCTCCCCATGTTTCTATTAGATAAAAAATACCCTACAACCCGTTATTCGCCCATGAATGAATATGGAAGTCGTGATAGCGCCGTGGTAGAGCGTTTGCTGCAGGTGCGAAAGGCCCGGAGTTCGAGCCTTGCTCGAGCTGTTATGATTGTGCCCTTAGGCAAGGCATTTAAATTCAACATTGCCTCTTCTCTCTCCTTCATGACGATGGAGTCCATCAGGATTGAGGTCTCGAGAGTGATTAAAGCAGCATTACATCGTAATAAAGGATGTTTTGGGTAGAATATAAATACTAATGTATGTGTGTTTACAAAAATCGAAATAGTCGCACAGAAACGATAAAATTCCAATAAATATAAACCGTCGTATACGCGAATTTGTTTATCAACACACGAAATTAAAAAAACGCACGGCGTGCATACGTGAAACAACAGAGGATGTAGAAAACAACGTATATATTTTGAACATGAAAGACTATCTATCTATCTTCCTCTAATGTCGAACCCCTCGCGGGGATGTAGACATGTCACTAAAAGACTTAGATAACAGAGGTATGAATCAACAGCTCAAGTAATTTAATTAAAAATGACAACGTGAGTCAAATGGGGACGATGCATTCCGAATGTAAATAAGTACGGACGATGCGTTCTGGTTGTAAACAAATGCGTGACCGATAAATTCAGAATGTCCTACTTTCGGTTTCGAGTTTGTTTTATCGCCAAAAAACATTGTTTACCAATTGAACATAAGTATACAAAGTATAATGTTAGAATGTGTAGCAGCATTGCTATCTATACGTAAAATTTGAATTTTTCAAATATCTTTTATTTCACGATGTAATGCTGCTTTAATATACATGTATTACTATTTCGTTCAAGATAAATTCAGAAACAACGAGCATAGTTGTCTCTGGGCACCCCGATTTTCGCAGAAATTATCACATAAACAATTTCATCCACGCAAACAAGAGATGATAGTTAAACACGGTGAGCTTCAGGAGTGTGTGTCTCAATCTTCTTGCAAACATCGTCGCATACAATGGCCAGGGATGCATGGGCGTATCTATGCAAACAAGAGATGATAGTTAAACACGGTGAGCTTCAGGAGTGTGTGTCTCAATCTTCTTCCAAATATCGTCGCATACAATGGCCAGGGATGCATGGGCGTATCTATGCAATCGCCTGCCTTAGTTTAAACTTTATTTATTTTACAACGATTGCGAAGCAAGTTTTAACAACTTCTATTAATCACTCTCGTTGGCGCGGATGAAAGAGTATACAATGTATGTTGTAACTTTCGTGTGGGAGGAAACCGGGGTACTCGGAGAAAACTCACCTGTCCGATCTGGCGACCACCGTACCATCTCACATTCTTCCTGGTCCGAGGATTGAACCATTGGTGAGTAGCGAGCGCGCTAACCACTGCGCTAATCGCTTGCCTGTTGTCAGGCTTCTTGATTTACTGTGTCATTTGCTTGAGTTCTGGGCTAACATTGTCTCTAGAACTTTCTCATTTGATAACATGCTGTTAGTATGTATATTGGTATATATTGTGGGCTAATGTACTGTCGGAATGGACATTTGAAAATTAGCATTTCAATTTTCTGCTTATTACATTTCTATCTGTGAAAAATATCTCGCTCCCAAAGTTCATCATTTTCCTATTGATACTTTTTGATTATCAAATGTACAGTAGTAGTAATTGTTGTTGTTGTTGTTTAGTTGCGGTTTATGTAGCACCGGAATTGAAAAGGACAGATAATATGATGTTTCTGGTTTCATTTAGTTGAACACGAAACTACGAGTCACGGAATAAATATTTACAATAGCTATAGATGCGGCGATAACTACTTCTCAGACAAATAAATAACAAGCGAATTATGATGACCCTCGGCAAACCTTCCCGTAATTAATAATGTTTGTTTCTGAAAGAATAACGAACAATACTACATTTAATTTATTACAATGTCATAGATAATATGCTGGTCCAATCAGTGTCAAGCATGTTGCATATTGAGTGCGCATGTGTGATGTTGACGTTACCAAGACGCCACGACGTCAATAATACAACGCTCTCAAAAGATAAAACACGCTAAACAATCGATTTCAATATTATTATTAAAAATTAAATGGAGAAGGAAGCAGAAGCAAGAAATACCATCTGGCGACGGTTTTCTAAATATGTGAAAGGTAGCAAAATCGGACAGTTTGCACGACGTGTGAATAGATTGATGGACGCATGTAAAGGAAAAACGAAGATGTATACCGTCGGTTAGTGCAATTATTCACAGACTAATTTGCTTATACTTATTTTTGTTCCATTAATGTCAAGCCTATTGCAGGGACCTAACCATGATTTCCTGGGCAGGCTTTGTCGACCTAAGCGGTTAACCAGTACTAAGCAATATGTGTGTTGATTGCGGGGATGCTTTGCTCAATGACACTACATACGTGGCCTGATCGAGTATTGAACCTGGGACCTTTCGATTCCAAATCCAACACTTTACCACTGGATCACGGATACCACACTTATTTTGGAGGATAGTGCAATTAAGATACAATAGAACATACGACTCCAGACTCATCCCTATTTTTTTACATTCCGATGCATAAGCAGCCGATTTCATAGATACGCCCCATGCAAATCTTGTTTATCGCATGGCATCTAAGGTACACGGTCAAATCGTACGCTAGTCACCCTGTTATATAATTCCATCGAGGTTTTATTTTCCAAGTGAATTTCTGGTCATTCAGTAAAATCGAAAATCGCCGCGAACAACGGCCGTGGGTGGGTACGGCGTATGACAAGGCCATGCGTCGAGTTGACTAGGGTACGATTTTACTGGATACATATGAAAGAGTTACGCGGGGCGTATCTGTACAATCGGCTGCCTATATGTGTGGTCCCGTGTATAGAACCGATACATGAGACCCCGGTTTATACACAGACACTTGGCGAACGGTCCATTTGCATCTGTTAACACTTTGACAGACCATTTAGCTTTTGGTAATGATTAAATGTTGTACATTTTTCGACATACATCCCTATTCAAGTGTAGGCCACGACCTGAACCCAAAGCCCAGATATCATCAACAAAGTGATGTACTATATTATATATGGGGGCCATGCTAAAGAAACGATCAGTATACTTTTATATATGTTTGTATTTCTAAAAATAAGGTGTGATGTGTAGTTACAACAACAATCAGAGATACTTGTCGCAAATAATGTAAATGGTAAGCAAATCAAAAGTGTAAGAAAACTATGTGTTCGGTAGATAGACAGAATGCAAACATTCCCAACTATTACTTTGCTACCCTGGATAAATCCGGACAGATTGTCCACCGATGCATCACATGTGGTTCCTTGTAGTATAATTTAATATACATTACACTGATATGGCACTATAGTTCAATTTATAAATAAAGTATTTAGATGATATTTATTTTACAATCACGAAACAAGCTTTAACAACTTGTATCAATCACGCTCGTCGGCACGGATGAAAGCGTATAAGTATGTTGCACCCGGAGTAAACTTACCTGTCTGATCTGGTTACCACAGTACAATCTCACAGACCGAGGACCAACAGCGAGCGTGCTAACCTCTACGTTAATCGGACAGCCTTCAATGGAACGAGTTTTTAATAATACGTAAACATTATTTTTGTAGATGACGCAGTTTCCCTTGCACCATCTGAGGCAAGTGCTTCCCCTTCGAGGCGAGTGTTGCTTCATCCGAGGCGAGTGTTGCCGCATCCGAGGCGAGTGTTGCCCCATCAGAGGCAAGTGTTGCCCCATCCGAGGAAAGTGTTGCATCCTCCGAGGTGAGTGTTGCATCCTCGGATGTCAGCCTCACTCCCTCGGAATGTAGCATGTCACCCTCCGAATACGAACGGGTGGTGAAAGAAATTGAAAGATAAAGCCCACTTGAAGTATTTGGAAGAACTTTGAGGTTAGTTTATTTCTTAAGTATTTGGCTATCATTTAACAACAGTACACATTCATTAGACAAACGCAATGCCTGTTTCTTATATTGTGGATTTAGGTTAGAAACCGACTGGGGGCTTTTAAAATCAAAACACAGTTTGGAGGTTTAAGTTAAGAGACACGTTAATTAGGCTAGAAATTATTCAAATATCCCAACCATAACTGTTTTGTTACAACTGATTTTGCGCTGTGTGTTATTCTGGAAATAAAATGTTTAAACTAAGTTAGAGACACGCTATGAGGCTTTATGTAGCATTATGGGATCTTGTGTTAGTAACACATACGAAACTTTAAACTTGGTGAGCATAGGGAGGTTTTAAGTGATGGTCGATGAATGGGGTTTAAGCTAGAATAACATTGTTGGCGATGATAAAGAAACCCCTTTATGGGTTTTAAGTTAGAAAGGCATATTGGGGGCGTTAAGCTAGAAATGCATTATATGCCTTAGCAGTTCGACAGACCTATAAAGGCATATTGTTCGAATCTTTAACTAAGACACGGCATCATTTCTATTTTCAGGTGTGACAAGGCATCTAGAAATTAATTTTAGAATTGTATAAATTGATTACAAAACATGAACTAAATTGTTTCTTCATTCCTTTGAACTTATTTAACATTTAGCTGCACCCTAGTAAAAGGGGATGTCATATTATTCTTTAACACCCTGAGCAACAGATATAACATGGCATTCAACGTGAATAATCATTTACCACGGAACTCGATTGAAGCAACTGCGTTTACCACGAAACTCGATTGAAGCAACTGATGGCTGGTTGCAGCTATATCAATCGATGTTCGTGTTTCAGTGTATCGACATTCTATATAAACCCGAAGTGTTGTATCACGTTGCATAATTATGGTGTGTAGTAAATATGGCAAAGATGTGTATTACATTCTGTTTTCCGAACACGAGCCCTCACTAACAACAAAGTGTCACCATAGTATACCAATGATCATGTGGGACGGTTCAGTAGTCAGTGCACATGGTTAACAGTGGTCAGTTGATCGCGAGTTCCATCCCAACTAATGCATACATGGTTCGTGAGTTCCATTCCCAACCCATGCATACAGGGTTCGTGAGTTCCATTCCCAACCCATGTATACAGGGTTCGTGAGTTCCATTCCCAACCCATGTATACAGGGTTCGTGAGTTCCATTCCCAACCCATGCATACAGGGTTCGTGAGTTCCATTCCCAACCCATGCATACAGGGTTCGTGAGTTCCATTCCCAACCCATGCATACAGGGTTCGTGAGTTCCATTCCCAACCAATGCATACAGGGTTCATGAGTTCCATCCCAACCCATGCATACAGGGTTCGTGAGTTCCATTCCCAGCTCATACATACAGGGTTTGTGAGGTCCATTCCCAACCCATGCATACAGGGTTCGTGAGTTCCATTCCAAACCCATGCATACAGGGTTCGTGAGTTCCATTCCCAACCCATGCATACAGGGTTCGTGAGTTCCATTCCCAGCTCATACATACAGGGTTTGTGAGGTCCATTCCCAACCCATGCATACAGGGTTCGTGAGTTCCATTCCCAGCCCATGTATACATGGGTTCGTGAGTTCCATTCGTGAGTGCAAGTTGAAAGAACTTGTTTCGCAATCGAGCTAAAATAAAATTTGTATAAAATAATGAATATAAACATTGGAGCAACAAGAAATACAACATTTTTTGTTAGCATATTAATTCCTGAACATATATATCCAAGCATCCTTGTAGTCCTGAACATATATATCCAAGCATCCTTGTAGTCCTGAACATATATATCCAAGCATCCTTGTTTATTCAATTCACAGCAGACTGGTTCATGAACACAACAATCTCAGAACCCAACATAATATACAGATATTGGTTGAGGGAGGGTATTGTGGATAATCTCCCTTGGTTGAGGGAGGGTATTCTGGATTACCTCCCTGAGGGAACATTATCTCCAGAGCCGAGGCCATGGTTAGACGACCAAACGTCACAAAGGACTTTAAATGACGACACTCGGCTTGAGCTGGGAAACATTTGCTTTAACAACATATGAACAGGCCACAGCTAACAGTCAGAAATAAACTGTTTTATCCCTGTTCTTTTAGCCCTTTCCCTCATAGAAGCACCGCTAGGCGCCATTGCCAATACGACATACATTGACAATGTAGTAACCACCTCTCGGCGCCATTGCCAATACGACATACATTGACAATGTAGTAACCAAACCAAACCAATGTTCATAATAAAGTCCAGAATCTCATATAGTCCCAGTAATATCTATGGAGGTGGGATAGATATGGCAACTACTTATCCACTGCATGGTAGCTAAATGGCTGTCGTTTGTATGGAGGTATAATAGTATATTAACATAAATCTCTATGAAGTCCCAGTAATATCTATGGTGGTGGGATAGATATGGTGACTACTTATCCACTGCATGGTAGATAAATGGCTGTCGTTTGTATGGAGGTATAATAGTATATTAACATAAATCTCTATGAAGTCCCAGTAATATCTATGGAGGTGGGATAGATATGGCGAATACTTATCCACTGCATGGTAGCTAAATGGCTGTCGTTTGTATGGAGATATAATAGTATATTAACCTAAATCTCTATGTAGTCTGAGTAATATCTATGGAGGTGGGATAGATATGGCGACTACTTATCCACTGCATGGTAGCTAAATGGCTGTCGTTTGTATGGAGATAAAATAGTATATTAACCTAAATCTCTATGTAGTCCGAGTAATATCTATGGTGGTGGGATAGATATGGCGACTACATATCCACTGCATGGTAGCTAAATGGCTGTCGTTTGTATGGAGATAAAATAGTATATTAACCTACATCTCTATAAAGGAAAGGGTTAAATGGCTGTCATTTGTATGGAGATATAATAGTATATTAACCTAAATCTCTATGAGGGAAAGGGTTAAATGGCTGTCACCTGTATGGAGATATAATAGTATATTAACCTAAATCTCTATGAAGGAAAGTGTTAAATGGCTGTCGTTTGTATGGAGATATAATATTATATTAACCTAAATCTCTATGAAGGAAAAGGTTAAATGGCTGTCGTTTGTATGGAGATATAATAGTATAATAACCTAAATCTCTATGAAGGAAAGGGTTAACCACTGATAAATGTCCATACATTGTGTATTTCATTGGTAAGCATATACTCACATTTTCTTTCTAACTGCTTTATGTTTGTTACTCCTAGCCATGTGACCGACCATCTTGCCCAAACCTACACAGGACAAACTACATTCCAGTCATGGGATTTCTGTCCTTAAATGGGAAGAAGTTGAAGCCACTGCATGTTGATATATGTTGTGAACGCGAACGTTTCGCAGCCAAACCGGTAGTGACGTCAATTATGGTGTCTATACACAACGTTCTAGCACCATTTAGTTTATACAAATTTATTTTAGCTCGATTGCGAAACAAGTTCTTACAACTTATATTAATCACTCTCGAGACCTCATTCCTGATGGAATCCATCGCCATGAAGGAGAGAGAAGAGGCAATGTGGAATTTAAATGCCTTGCCTGAAGAGGCAATGTGGAATTTAAATGCCTTGCCTAAGGGCACAATCGTAAAGGCTCCAGCGGGGCTCGAACTCCGGGGCTCAATGTGGAATTTAAATGCCTTGCCTAAGGGCACAATCGTAACGACTCCAGCGGGGCTCGAACTCCAGGGCTCGAATAGCATCATTTAGCATACAGCAGGATCGTTTTCATTCATAAATACACTTTTTCAACCTAACATAAAAAGGGAAGTTGGTCTGCTTAACCCATTTGATTCTGGATACCGTTCAAACAGTATTTGCAAAGAACATAGAGCCAGATCAACCGCAACGGAATGTGCCATCTGATCAGGCTCTACGCCGTTTGCTATTCAGATGATCTTGCTAATACACTTGGCTATGTAGCAAACAACATAGATCCAGATCAGCCGCAGCGTGACACTGCAGCTGATATGGATCTATGTTGTTTGTAAAAGCCTTTAAATGTATCCAGAATAAAATTGGGTTAAAAGAATCATATCAAAATTATATTTCATTCAATGTCTATCAAGCATAATACATTAAAATATCATTCCATCGTTCACTGAAACAAATAAACAAAAAAGCAGGCAGAGATCGTAGAGGTTGGAGATTGAGCCCCTTTTGTTTATTTAAGCTTATTTAAGATCGCTACCGGCTGCCCATTTGAGCGATGGGCAGTTTACCTAAGAACACCTTTCCTGGGCAGGCTACAGCGGTTAACCAGTACATGGTGCACCAATCTCCGTAAGAAACTGCCAACTATCTCATATAAAGAGACATGGTCTGAGCTCGGTCTGAGCGGAGCTCGAACCAGTGACCATCAGTGATGATAGTGGTATGCAAATCAGCGAGGAGGCGGCTACATTAACCCTTTCAACACCACAGACCTCTAAATTGGCTTACAAAAAAGTGTAGATCCAGATGAGCCGGCTCGTGACGAGCCGTCTCATCAGGATCTGCACTTTTTTCAAGTAATATAACTATATTTTTAGGAAAAAAATTACCAATTGTGATAAATGAACTGATCCAAATGTAATTTTGTTATTAATTTATTGGTCTAAAAATATCATGGACCAGTCCATGTCAGTTACTTGGGGTTGAATGGGTTAATACAAACAGTTATACATGTTGGGGACCACAGAGCATGTTCCTGGTTACAGTATTTCCATAGAACAACATCAATATACCGTAATAACTATATGATCATAAACATTAATTATAACTAACACGGATAAATAATATGAAAACAGAACGTCTATATCAGCTGCCTCACAATGTCCTTCAGACAAAAATAAAACAACGTATCATTACAAAACAACGAACTGTACAACTATCTTGCTAAATAATATTTTGCACATCAGGTCTCCAGTACTGCCCATCCATACTTGCCTGTAAGACGAAATCTGTGGGTTTTGGCATGCACTCACATATAAGACGGGTTGATAAAATGGACATTTGACTATGTATAAGACGGGTTGATAAAATGGACATTAGACTATGTACTAGTATAAGACGGGGTTGATAAAATGGACATTAGACAAGGTATAAGTTGGATGTTTGACCGGTACATGTTGAAGAGTGCTTTCTTTTCTAAAAACGTAATTACGGTTACCTTTTTAAAAAACAATAATTACCCACAAATATATTTTTATTGGCACTCGCTTATAAGCCGTGAAGCGTCATTGAGGCCATAATCTGGTGGTAAAAAACGTGTCTTATATAACGTACGTAAAGTCAGGCTCTCTAGGGGAATAGTAATGCCATTAACCCCACAAGATACATTTTGACTATTCACTCGACTGTTCGCAATTTATAACTAGTGAAACTGAGTTTTTGAAGCTATTTCAGTTATATTAATATATCCCTGCAAGATTTCCATCTGCCTCCTCAGTTATAATAACGATGTTATATTTATGTTATATTTCGGGTTTTACGCCTACATCAGCACCATTTTGGGCTATATCGCCTGCGGGCAGTTTACCTAACAACACCTTTCCTGTGCAGGCTCCAGCGGTTAACCAGTATTTGGGTGCACCAACCTCCGTAAGAAACTGCCAACTTTTTCATATAAATGAGACACGGCCTGAGCGGGGCTCGAACCCGTGACCATCAGTGATGATAGGTTACAGTGGTATACAAGTCAGCGACCTTAACCACTCGACCACGGAGGCGGACTAGTTATAATAACGAATGGGCCAAATTCATCCTTGACCAAACAATGTACTATAAGTCGCAATTTAATTGCATACATTTTATATTCGCAATAATATATGTGTGCATTTTCAAGATTGTCTTCTCTATAACTCGTCATGTCTTGAGCAGGATTTGAGGCACGGACGGGCACTCGGGTAGAACCACTGACCTACTGCAAGACAGCTTCATCAGTTGAATTAATTCTCGACGCCCCCCAGTGGGATTTGAACCTACAGCGGTGAGAGGCAAGTGACTTGAAGTCAACGACGGTAGCCACTCGGCCACCTCTCTATAACCCAGAATGCAACTGTGTGTGCTCACACATGCGCACAAGATTTCGCCATAAAAAGAAGACTCTGGAAAATCGAGAAAATTCAATATGCACTAAAATAACATGACTTACAGTATTGGAAACTGTGATGTAATATTGCAAAGTATAGTTCCGTAAATCATAACCTTTCAAGTTTATTCTATAATAAATTTAAAATAATTACATTTCTGTACAAAAATAACAAAGAAAAGCTACATGCTCGCTTGTATCGGCGACAATGGTTTCATAAGTATGTACATGCCAATAATGCCATATATATATATTATATATCAATTCAACAAGAACATTTCTTGCCCTTCTTTCTATCTACAGTGATAAAAATAAATAATGTGTATGAGATGGTAGTATGTACAGTGGTAATATTAAAAACATGATCTATGTACAGGTAAAGGTTCATGAGGAAATTGTCTTAAATCTTAAGATATTTAATGTATATATACAATGATAAATGCTAGAATAAATTACGATGTTTATCCCAACCTAACTTGGACTAAAAGCTGTCAGACTAAGACTTGTAATTGTTTGCTTTGAACAGCAACATTTTTGGCTGTCCGATTAGTGCAGTGGTTAGCGAGTTCTAACAACTTATATTAATCACTCAATCAGTTGTCACGTCTACCAATCAGTTGTCACGTCTATCAATCAGTTGTCACGTCTATCAATCAATCAGTTGTCAAGTCTATCAATCAGTTGTCACGTCTATCAATCAGTTGTCACGTCTATCAATCAGTTGTCACGTCTATCAATCAGTTGTCACGTCTATCAATCAGTTGTCACGTCTATCAATCAGTTGTCACGTCTATCAATCTGGTTGTCACATTTTTATATTTAATCAATTTGGTTGTCACAGTTTTATGTTTAATTTATACACATTTAGTTTAGCTTGATTGCGAAACAAGTTCCTGCAACTTATATTAATCACTCTCCAGACCTCATTCCTGTTGGAATCCATCGCCACAAGGGAGAGAGGAGGCAATGTGGAATTTAAATGCCTTGCATAAGGGCACAATCATAACAGCTACAGCTGAGCGCAAACTCGCATCTCAAGCGAGCGCGATACCATTATGCCATTCCACTTTATTTTAATCAGCTTAGTTGTCACAGTTTTATATTTAATCAATGTGGTTGTCACGTTTTTATTATAAATTCATAAAATCAATCACAATTCCCATTAATCGCATACATTGTATTTATACAAAACAGATTGCACATCACATATTTATAACAAATTAATCTGCTTAACACATATTTATACTAAATCTATCTGGTAATCTGTTCTCATCACATTACTACTGATCTAAGAATGCGATGAATCTGGTAACCATAGTTACACTCTTGACAGAATCTGATCGTCAAATGTTTCCAGATCAGCAACGGCATACAGTCAAACCTATCTTAAGCAGCCAATCAAAGTAATCACATAAAGTGGCTGCTTAACACAGGTGGCTGCTTAATACAGGTCAATTATTATTATTATATTTCGGGTTTTACGCCTGCATCAGCACCATTTCGGGCTATATCGCCGGCGGGCAGTTTACCTAACAACACCTTTCCTGGGCAGGCTCCAGCAGTTAACCAGTACTTGGGTACACCAACCTCCGTAAGAAACTGCCAACTTTTTCATATAAATGAGACACGGGCTGAGCGGGGCTCGAACCCGTGACCATCAGTGATGATAGGTTACAGTGGTATACAAGTCAGCGACCGTAACCACTCGACCACGGAGGCGGACATTAATACAGGTCAAAGTATAATATAACAACATATTGGGAATCTGGAAACTGGCTGCTTAATACAAGTTGGCTGCTTAATAGAGGTGACCACTAACACAGGTTTGACAGTATATTCACATTCATCATTAGTTTCTTGGAACTTTCAATGTGACAGACTGCTAACAGACAATACCATATGCAACCCAATACAAACACATTGCCTTTTCTATAAGTTAATAAAATGGCACCCGAAAATCGATTATATTAACAGAATGCAAGATGAGCGGTTTCAATTGATCTTCATGTTTAGTTGTCTCAACCTGTATAGTAAACGACAATGCATCAGGCTGCGGAGTGTGTACAAGCAGTTATCTAATACAGGGTTCATTCTAGAGTGGAGAAAAGGGCAGGGTGGGTCAGAAAAGGGGCTGGATGGGTCAGAAAAGGGGAAGAGTGGGTCAGAAAAGGGGCAGGGTGGGTCAGAAAAGGGGCAGGATGAGTTAGCAGAAAAGGGGCAGGGTGGGTCAGAAAAGGGACAAGGTGGGTCAGAAAAGGGGCAGGATGGGTCATAAAAGAGGCAGGGTGCATATTGAGCCATGATTAGGTGCAGCCGGGGGGGTATTTTGGGGTTGCCCCTAGAAAATATTTGCTAAATTACGGTGATTGATCATAGAGGCAGTACATGGTGGTGAATACAGTGGACGAGTTCCAAGTTATATAGGTCTACCTGCCCGAAGGCAATCACCTGTTAAAAACCTGCCATTCCGCTCTAGAAAAAATCCTACGTAAGTTGTCTATTTTCGAAATCAGTTGAATAACTTTACAAAGCTTCATAATAATGTTCTGTTTTTGAACAAGTATTGTTTTGACAGTTTAAATGGTTTTTACGACCACCGATAACAGATTTCACAATGATTCCCTTGGTTTTGCAGATATAACAAGTTCTTTAATTCTTTCAGTAGTTGGGCCCCAGCGCTGATAACCAGCATCGTTCTGTAGAAACACGACTAGAGTTCCATGCACTGCCTTGAAATTCATATCATCTCTGAAATACACGATAGAACAAGATCAACTAACACAAAATAACAAATAAAGAGGAACTGTCTGCATTTGGTATCTCAAAAATTACACATGGACACTGCCGCAAGTGTACGGTAAGTCGTGATAGCGTTGTGGTAGGACGTTCGCTTCATGTGTGAACGGCCTGGAGTTCGCTCCCAGCTGGAGCCGTTACGATTGTGCCCTTAGGCAAGGCACTTAAATTCAACATTGCCTCTTCTCTCTCCCTCGTGGCGATGGATTCCATCAGGTATGAGGTCTCTAGAGTGTATATTTACATTACTATTGCATTTCCTTCGATGAACGTATGTGTACTGATTGCATACATTTACGTACGAGGGTTCCCAACTAATTATATGCAGCTGACATGCGCACTCGAAGTTACGGGCATTTACACTGTTCGCCGTGAGAAAAGGCGTGTCTTACAGTTTACGTTGTTCCAAGGATGATCTATTTACCTGTTCTGGCACACGGTAAGTTGTAAATCTGGACTAAATATAGTTTTAAATGCAAAATGCGCTATATTTTCTTTGTGTCATTGAAAAGATAATTAATGTAAATATAATTAATGAATCGAGGGTTAATTGTTTCCATCAGGGTATGAACTACATTGGGCGTGGTTAAAGTTAGCGTGGATGCCTAGAGTGCCTACCCAAACACGGCAAATGTAGTTCATAACCGATGGAAACTATTAACCAGCGATTCCATCCTTAATTAACCCTTTCAACACCACAGACCTCTAAATAGGCTTACAAAAAGTGTAGATCCAGATGAGCCGTCTCATCAGGATCTGCACTTTTTGCCAGTAATATTACTATTTTTAGACAAAAATTACCCATTTTGATATATGAACTGGTCCAAATGTAATTTTCTTATTAATTTATTGGTCTTAAAAATAGCATGCACCATTCCATGTCAGTTACTTGGTGTTGAATGGGTTAATACAAGTTGTATGAACTAAATTCACAGCAGGATGGACATGTAATTCTCTTACAATCATATATCTGTCATGATAGTGCAGTGGATGCGCGTTCGCTTCAGGTGCGAAAGGTCCGGAGTTCGAGCCCCGCTGGAGCCGTTACGATTGTGCCCTTAGGCAAGGCATTTAAATTCCACATTGCCTCTTCTCTCTCCTTCATGGCGATGGATTCCATCAGGAATGAGGTTTCGAGAGTGATTAATATAAGTTGAAAGAACTTGATTCGCAATCGAGGTAAAACAAATTTGTATAAACTGAAATTATATATCTAATACTTGATGGTCATTGTCAATAACGTCTATAAAATAAAACAATCGCTTACTTTGAACACATATGTTGAAAGCCATGCCTGTACTCATGTTCGTACGGTGGCAAAATGATTTGTTTGCGCTTGAATTCACTGGATTCGAGTCTCATTAAGGCCTCTGTTGGTGGGTCTCTCCACTCGGGTATGAACACAATAAACGATAAGGGCTCCTTGGATTCTGAAAGTAAACCCTGAAACAGACGACGGATGTATATTGCTACATGTAGCATACTCGTGCAAAGTTATAGTTCTAGTGTGGGTTAAATCACTTTATGCACGTGCAAGTTACATAATGAATACACCATTAGTTATGTAGAACAGACCCGATTGTGACTGACCTACTAGGTTTTGAATGTGACACACCAAGAAAATCAGTCCATTAACACGGACATTACACAGCAGACAGACAGTGCTGGTGTTCTCACAAATGGGTACCCATTGTTCTCTTGTGTGTATGTTTTACGTTTATTTATCGTCGCTACCGGTTGCCCATATGAGCGACGTCTCCTGAAGAGATTAGTCATTTTAGATTTTTGTAGGATAGTGCAATGATACAGAGAGAGACCCATTCCAGAGTCTCCTCTGGTTCTTTTAAGTGCACGGTGTAAAGCATCAACACGAGACCTCGTTTAATGTCCCATCTGAAAGACTGTTAATTCTATTAGGGTCAGACGGGGGATCGAACCTGCGATCCCTGGATTACCAATCCAGCATCTTACCACTGGACTACAGATTTGTCTGTTCTCTTGGCCAGTAAGAGCATTTATAGTCGCATAAGAGGTAATCTTAGACTACCAAATAGTGAATCAGTTCTCCAGTGGTTAAAATGTTGGACTTGTAATCCAGGGGAGCTAATCCTAGACTACTAAATAGTGAATTAGTTCTCCAGTGGTTAGAACGCTGGACTTGTAATCCAGGGGAGCTAATCCTAGACTACTAAATAGTGAATTAGTTCTCCAGTGGTTAGAACGCTGGACTTGTAATGCAGGGGAGCTAATCCTAGACTGCTAAATAGTGAATTAGTTCTCCAGTGGTTAGAACGCTAGACTTGTAATCCAGGGGAGCTAATCCTAGACTGCTAAATAGTGGTATTAAATTACTATATCTCAATACATCTCCCACAGTATATGCAATGGGTACTTATTTGTAAAATAATGTTATCACTTAATTAACGGGTTTTTGATAAAATCACACCGCAACATCTGGTAAACAGATAAAAACAGTAAACAGTAAAAACAAAGGATTCCAACTAAAAGGACCTATTCACATTTTGGAATAAATCAGACTTTTATCTGACAAGGGAGGTAATAGAAAACTACAGATGTCTCTCATTGATTTTGGTTGGAACCAGTCAATTATACGTTATATTTCGGGTTTTACGCCTGTATCAGCACCATTTTGGGCTATATCGCCGGCGGGCAGTTTACTTAACAACACCTTTCCTGGGCAGGCTCCAGCGGTTAACCAGTACTTGGGTGCACCAACCTCCGTAAGAAACTGCCAACTTTTTCATATAAATGAGACACGGCCTGAGCGGGGCTCGAACCCGTGACCATCAGTGATGATAGGTTACAGTGGTATACAAGTCAGCGACCGTAACCCCTCGACCACGGAGGCAGACGATCAGCGACCGTAACCCCTCGACCACGGAGGCAGACGATCAGCGACCGTAACCCCTCGACCACGGAGGCAGACTTGGAACAAGTCAAAAAGCATGAAAATACCTCAAAATGGTCGACCATAGATTCCATGAGCTCTTCACAAAATGGAGGATTAGCCTCAAATGATCCACTGATGGGGTAAAACTTCAAGATTGGACTGAAAACAGGAAAACATAGGTCAATACAACGAGGTCAACATCTCTATCTAAAATATGTTCTTTTATATTTTATGCTTTCAAAAAGACTTCAAGAAATTTATTAGTGAAAACAGCAAGCTTAGTCTGATCTACAAAAAAATTCTTTCCTTGCTTTGCCAGTTATCACATTATGTCTACTGATGCAATCGTTTAGCCCTGTCAACACTACAGACCTCTAAATAGGCTTATATAAAGAGTACATCCAGATGAGCCGTCTCATCAGGATCTGCACTTTTTGCAAGTAATATTACTATTTCCAGACAAAAGTACCCATTTTGATAAATGAACTGATCTTATTAACTTTTTTTTTTTTTTTTGGTGAAGCCAATATACTTCATTTATTAAGTTTCATTGGCGACATATATACACACACACAATACAATACATACATAATGTCAATATACATAATTGTATTAATAGTTTATTATTAACTTATTGGTCTAAAAATTTCATGGACAAGTCCATGTCAGTTACTTGGTGTTGAATGGGTTAAGAGAATAAACATGAAGACCAGTGAAATGGTGCCAGGTCGCTAACCAGATATCCTTAAAGCGACATTACATCGCAGAAAGCCAAAAAATGCATTGTTCACGTATAAATGCATTGCTACTACAAATTCTTCCGAATTCATTCGAACACTAACATTACCGGTCATACAAGCTCCTGAATTGACATTTAATTGTCATTGTAGTCAATATTAAACGCGTGATACTGTCGCTTAGAGATACTAAATTTAACTAAGATTAGTCTACAAATAAATATGCATAGGCACAAATGTGCGATATAACGGTAAATCTGAACCATAAATCTCGTTATTCGGAAAACACAGGTAGTATTACGCATGCATATCGACCATATTTACATTATTTTGTTATGTCAACAAACCGTGTATACGATGCTTGTTTATTAGTTGAAATACTCCGTTTTTGAGGAAAATATTTGGAAACAAATAACAGTAAATTACATTCGAGCCTTCAGCTGTGAGGGTACCGTAAGTATTTTGAAGTCAACAATCTTAACCACTCAATCATCTTGGATTTCGAGGCAACATTATTTCATCATCTATTTGTCTCACCAATGACACAGTTCGATAATTTGAAAATATATTTTCAACATGGCAACCAATAACGGCCATCTTTGGATTGCGGTTAGAATATATGTTATATTTCGGGTTTTACGCCTGCATGTGCTGCACCATTTTGGGCTATATCGCCGGCGGGCAGTTTACCTAACACCTTTCCTGGGCAGGCTCCAGCGGTTAACCAGTACTTGGGTGCACCAACCTCCGTAAGAAACTGCCAACTTTTTCATATAAATGAGACACGGACTGAGCGGGGCTCGAACCGGTGACCATCAATGATGATAGGTTACAGTGGTATACAAGTCAGCGACCGTAACCCCTCGACCACGGAGGCGGACCAATACGAATCATCAGATCCTGGTTACAAAGTTTCATCAAAAATTGACCAGATTTTGACAGATTAGTAGGCAACCAATGCTGCAATCTTGGATTCAAATCTAATTAAGAAATTAAACATGTTATACAGCTACCTAACACGCTGTGCCAAGTACACCATCAGATGTATGACACCAGTTGATAATTTCAATTTAATTTGCTCTACATAAAATTGAATTCAACTAGAGATGCTGTGATAATTCCTATCTAGTATCTCTCATAACACTCTCACCTTGGAAACATTTTAATCAACATGTATATCTACCATCAGTCTAACACTCTCACCTTGGAAACATTTTAATCAACATGTTTATCTACCATCAGTTTAACACTCTTCATATAATTATTTATGACTTTTATTTTTCATTGCATGCAAATTGTATATGTATTATTATGATGATGAGCTAGGTAATGCTTAAGTCTAATAAACAATATGTTCTGTTCTGTTCTAATTGATATTAGCGGATTTTGATCAACAAGTTGTCTCGAACATAAACACTAAGCTTCATCAGGTTTATTTCAGCTCGATTGCGAAACAAGTTTTTACAACTTATATTAATCACTCTCGAGACGTCATTCCTGATGGAATCCATGGCCACGAGGGAGAGAGAAGAGGCAACGTGCAATATAAATGCCTTGCCTAAAGGCACAATTGTAACGGGTCCAGCGGGGCTCGCACTTGAAGCGAACGCTCTACCACTGCGCAAACAGTAAAGCTGCGTGATAGTGTAGTGGTAGCAGGTGCGAAAGGTCCGGAGTTCGAGCCACACTGGAGCCGTTACGATTGTGCCCTAGGCAAGGCAATTAAATTCCACGTTGATTCTTCTCTCTCCCATGCGGCGATGGATTCCATCAGGAATGAGGTCTCGAGTGTGATTAAATAAAAATTGTACTTGTTCGCAATCGAGCTAAAATAAATTCTCACTATACTAAACACAATAACAAGATGAATATTCATTTGAATATACTCTATAAAGAACATGAGGGATGATTGCAACTCAAGCATATTTCAAGCAGTGCAAAACTACATCCCGGAAAGCATAATTTTCATGAGCATCTGTTCACTAAATGCTGCATGATTGCCTCTACCATTGAACTATCCGAATGAATCTATCATATTCCTTGTTCTATCATTCCCTTCTTTCTTCTGAGTCAATCTCAGTTTCAACCTTCTAAATTAGTTACTATGTGTACTTGTTTCACCTCAATAATCTCTTTATCTTATTGATATTCTAATTTACAGTTCATGATTAAAACGTTAGTTAACGTTAAAAAAATAGTACAACACTGTCGTATCGCAATTGCATTAAGTACCTTGCTATAGGAGAAGACCTCTATAAGCTATACTAGCTTACTAGCTTTCGGTTCTAATCCATTTTCATTCATGTATCTACATTTTGTGTAAGCTGTATATTTGTATATGCTGTAATGTGTATCAGGGTTCCCTCTGTCTGATTTTTTGTCTGCGCCACTTCTGTCATTAATTGAAAATAACTGGAGCCAATTTGAAAAACTTGGAGCCGACTATGAACCATATAGTTCACAGATAAATATTTGACGCTATGTAATTGATTTGTGCCCCAAAAAAAAAGATTTGTGCCCCAAAAATAAGATTTGTGCCCCAAAAAAATGATTTGTACCCCCCAAAAAAGATTTGTGCCCTAAAAGAATGATTTGTGCCCCCAAAAAAATGATTTGTGCCAAAAACCAAAAAAATTGCACCAAATATTTTTCCCCAATTCACAAAATTGATTGCCAGAATTTTGTTGTTGTTGACAGACAGCGGGAACCCTGTGTATGGTTTGGTATAAACTATGTCTAAACTATAAAAACACAACAATCACTGACAATGACGATGACAAAAACAACAATTACCCTCTTGAACCGAAAAAACTATCTGTATCGGGATATGCTGAACAGTATTGTCTGAAGTAACAGTTAAGAGGGGACGCAAAACATTCAAATGTCACACCAAACACACGTTGTAAACACTCAAACACCGGTAGTGGGAGGGCACCCTGCAAACTGAGGCCTTCGTTCGGCTGCGTACCAAATAATGTCTGAAATTAGAAAGAGTAGTTAGAACTCAGTTCCCATGTTGGGATGCAACATTCAAACAGATCTGTAATGATGGGACGATATTAAATTCAATTTATGTCTCTCATATCATGTAAACATGACATGACTCGTGGAAGTCGTGATAGCGCAGTGGATGTAACGTTCGCTTCAGGTGTGAAAGGTCCGGAGTTCGAGCCCTGCTGAAGCCGTTACGATTGTGCCCTTAGGCAAGGCATTTAATTTCCACGTTGCCTCTTCTCTCTCCCTCGTGGCGATGGATTCCATCAGGAATGAGGTCTCGAGAGTGATTAATATAAGTTGTAAGAACTTGTTTCGCAATCGAGCTAAAAAATAAATTTGTATAAACGTATATAGAAATATGACAATATGAGGTATATAACAATAAATCATGATGATAAACAATAAATCATGATGATAAACAATAAATCATGATCATAAACAATAAATCATGATGATAAACAATAAATCATGATCATAAACAACATATCATGATCATAAACAATAAATCATGATCATAAACAATAAATCATGATCATAAACAATAAATCATGATCATAAACAATAAATCAATATTCATACTTAAGGGCAGAATCTCATGTTAATAGCTAAATGGGCGAGATGTTTTAGTTATTAGTAGGGATGGCAACGAATAGCGATTATACTATTTGAATATTCGGTCGGGAAGGTATTCGAATATTCGATAGAATTCTATAAAAAAAACTCAAAATCACTCAACTTTTATACAAATTGCCAAACTAACCTAATTTATGTTTTAAAAGTAAAACGCTATCATCTTCAAATGATTATTCAGATTGACCCGAATATGTTAAATCCAATTTGCATAGATTACACCTAGCAGTTTTCTTATTTTCAGAGCGAGTCAAACATTTCCAAACGTGTGACTGGGCGGGTGGTGGCATCTTTGAGGACAATATAAAAACACTGGAATAGTATTCGGATATTGGGACGTTGGAACGAATATTCGAATATTCGTTGCCATCCCTAGTTATTAGCTTAAATCTCAATTTCTCTAAATTTAAAACGATTCTTTAAAGCAGCATTACATCGTATGAAATAAAAGATCTAAGTCTTTTAGGGACATTTCTACATCCTCGCGAGGGGTTCGACATTAGAGGAAGAGAGATAGATAATCTTTCATGTTCAAAATATATACGTTGTTTTCTACATCCTCTGTTGTTTCACGCATGCGCGCTGTGCGTGTTGACATTTCGTGTGTTGATAAACAAATTTGCGTATACGACGGTTTAAATTTATTGGAAATTTATCGTTTCTGAGCGACTATTTCGATTTTTGTAAACACACACACACATTAGTATTTATATTTTACCCAAAACATCCTTTATTACGATGTAATGCTGCTTTAAATTAACAATGGTAAAACTATGGAAAACTTACATGGTAACGCCGTAATAACGACCAGACTCGTGCAAGGTAATGGTCAAATTTAGGGTCATCACGACACGAGATCTTGTAGAGTTGTTCCTGAAAAGTACATTTACAAGATGTACAGTCATACAATGTCTTAAGCAGCCAGTCCAGAGAAGTACAAAAAAAATGGCTGCTTTGCACAGGTGGTTGCTCAATGAAGGTTAAATGTGTATAAACTGCCAGTTAGGGACTCTGAAATATAGGCCGATTGCCAAATACAGAATACAGCCCGAACACAAACACGGGTTTGACTGTAGTTGGAATTTGCATTCAATGCATCAGTTACATTCAATGCTGGCAGAAACAAACATACTTTCACACACCTTGGGTGGTGTTTGAACACAATAAGAAAGTATGCCAGTTAGGGACTCTGGAATATAGGTCGTTTGCTGGCAGAAACAAACATACTTTCACACACCTTGGGTGGTGTTTGAACACAATAAGAAAGTATGCCAGTTAGGGACTCTGAAATATAGGTCGTTTGCTGGCAGATACAAACATACTTTCACACACAATGGTTGGTGTTTTAACACAATAAGAAAGTATGTTTTGTAAACATTTCCACAATCACGCTCCTGCTTCTTCAACCAACACTTACAAGTTTATAGAAATGAGAACTGTTAACTTTGAGAATTTCTCCTCTATATTTAAGAATGTGCTGTTCATTTTCTTGAGACATTTCCACAACAGGAGATCTAGGTGTTTGCACTACAAGGTGAATCGGGTAACAGAAAACCTTCCGGCGGTGAATTGGCTCTGGTGGTTGTTGGATTTCTGCAAAACGAAAAAAAAATCAAATTCGAAACAAGATCGACCCTGCATCTTAGGCAACATAAAAGACCTACAAACTTTTTTTCTGTCATTTCAAATTGGTTATAACTGAAAATGACAAAACAACAAGAAATATCACAGTAGGTGATGAGTGCCCCCAAAGTGTGACCGTGACCATACAGCTACGGCCCTGGGTCATGTGTACGATACATCACCTCTATATGACGAACATTTGTGGGACATTAGTTTTGAAATCTCTCCATAGCCGAAGAAATTTATTCGGGGGGGGGGGGGGGGGGGGGGGGGGGTAAAAAATCTATGCTGAACTTTGCATTCCCCCGATCAAGCATGCTAACCACACGTCCCACACCCATCTATACAGTTTATCATGAACACTATGCAATCCAATACAACAGAACATGGTGATAGTGATAGCACAGTGGATGCGCGTTCGTTTCAGGTGTGAAAGGTCCGGAGTTTGAGCCCCGCTGGAGCCGTTACGATTGGCACTGCCCTTAGGCAAGGCACTTAAATTCCACGTTGCCTCTTCTCTCTCCCTCGTGATAATGGATTCCATTAGGAATGAGGTATCGAGAGTGATCAGTTGAAAGAACTTGTTTCGCAATCGAGATAAAATAAATTTGTATAAACTAACGGAACATGGATAATCGATGGAAATAAATGAAGGTGAACTGCAGAAGTTTCAATGTTTCAACCTTTCACAGTACATACAATTGTTACATCGGGTGCATAGTATATTTCACAGTCGACTCAACTCTCTACCTATCCAACCCAGCTAATCAATAGATTGTATACATTCTGTGAGTGTTAATTGTAGGTCATGACCCAGTAAATATGTATTGGAGCAATCATATATGTGATTGCCAGGAGATACGGGTGCAAAATCTGGGGGTTCTTCCTATAAATTTGATATTAAATATATTTCCAGACCTGTTAACATGCTGGATTGGTAATCCATGGATCACAGGTTCGATCCCCCGTCTGAACCTAATCAAATTAACAGTCTTTCAGATGGGACTTTAAACTGAGGTGTCGTGTCGGTGCTTTACACCGTGCACGTAAAAGAACCAGAGGAGACTCTGGAATGGGTCTCTTGTCTGTATCATTGCACTATCCTCCAAAATCTAAGATGACTAATCTCTTCAGGAGGCGTCGGTCATATGGGCAACCGGTAGCAACAATAAATAAATGTAAAACACACTTTCCAGACCTCATTACATACATACCATTTACATTGAATTCTTTGAGAATATCCCAATGTTTGTCGTTGACCTTTTTCGCAGTCTCACATGCCATATTGTACATTTTCGTACAAATGCCCTCCACGGAGGTTTTGGCTGCCTCGGTCACATGGGGCTGACATTGCCGCTTCAAATGTGCCAGTCTGTTCTGTAAATCAGGGCATTCATACCTATATTAAGTTTTAAAGCGTACTTCTGCGCTTACTAAAAGCAGCATACCATCGCAAAACAGTCTATATTCGTTATGTCGAATTCCGTCGGACTGAACAAAATACTTCAACATAACCGAAGTTTGACTTAATGAAATTCGATATAAACGGGAGCCAGTTCTATGCATAATGATAGTGTCTGAAAAGGGGACCTTGATGCGACTTCGAGATAACCGGAGAATTCGACATAACCGATGTAGACTGTATATAAATAACATTGCTACGACACATTCCGTACATGTATTTTCAATAATTAATATTCATTAGTAAACAATGTTTATGCAATCTACAAACTCACAAAAATTGGTGTTTCCAAAAGGGTTAAGACGATCCTGAAAGGGACATACGCAGCAGCAGATCGGGATCTATGTTGTTTGCACATTCCGTCCACTTTATTCAGCAGGCTACGGGTTAAAGGGCAACAACCCTGGTATTACTGGGCCAATCTTCATGAGAAGTGCACGTGTACAGCGATTCATATTTATTTTATAATATATATTCTTCTTAAAATGCCACCATTTGGTTGCTAAGAACTGGGTACGGACGGACGGACAGACAGACAACCCTAAAACAATATCTCTCGCCGAAATAGCAGTGGATAATAATCATTCATACATACCAGATAATCCTCATACACAGCATTCTGTTTCCGCAACCATGTAAACGTCTCTTCAACATTCCATTTCACAACTTTTCTGCCCTCCGGGGTACCATCTCTGTAGTTAAATAAACCATCACTATTCCGAGCAATATTTCTATTTGTCATGCAGCATCTCATAGGTGCTCATGAACTGGAGGGGTGTGTACGAGAGTCAATGACACATCATCTCATCAGAGTGAACATGTGTGCCGAGTGATTTGAAAATCCTATAATGAATGGTCAAACTATGTTCTATACATCAAATGTTGACCGTTAACCCATGAGCATGACGTTGACCTGGAGGTATGGACCCGGGTCTTGGACTCGACACATCGCCTTCATTTGAGGAACATTTGTGCCACATTATTTCACTATCCCCTCATGCATGACATAGTTACAACGCAGGCACGATATATATTGTACCAACATTTGACCTTTAACCTCAAAGTGTGACCTTGACCGTCCGTTGAGGTAGTGTCACGGGTCTTGGACGCAACATCTTCATGTGGCTAACATTTGTGTGTAGATATTGGAAAATCCCCCTGCATGACAATGCTACAGCCCGTACACGAAATATAACAATATATGACCTTACTCATAGTCTGACCTCGACCTTAGTAGGGACGCGATACAACATGTTCATATGGGAGCATTTGTGCTACATTAATTCAGAATTCCATCATCCATGACAAAGTTACAGAATGGACACAATAATATTATGTAGTTTATGTAGTTATACCAATATTTGACCGTTAACCTATTAACCCATTTCATTCTGGATACCGTTCAAACAGTATTTGCAAAGAACATAGAGCCAGATCAGCCGCCATGGAACGTTCCGTCTGATCAGGCTCTATGCTGTTTGCTATTCATATGATCTTGCTAAGACACTTGGCTATGTAGCAAACAACATAGATCCTGATCAGTACGCATTGTCACGCTGCGGATGATCTGGATCTATGTTGTTTGCAAAAGCCTTTAAATGTATCCAGAATGAAAGTGCAACCTTGAAGTTGGGTCATGACTCTTGGACATTACTCATGTGGCGAACATTTGTGTGTAGTTATTTGAAAATCACACATGCACAGACAGATCTGTAGTCCATTAGTTATTTTAGATTTTAGAGGATAGTGCATGATACAGACAGACCAATTCCAGAATCTCCTCTGGTTCTTTTACGTGCACGGTGTAAACCACCGACACGAGACCTCGGGTTAACGTCCCATCTGAAAGACTGTTCATTTTATTAGGGTCAGACGGAGGATCGAACCGGCGATCCCTGGATTACCAGTCCAATGTGTTAACCACTGGACTACAGATCCGTCTGTCATTGATCTCTATATCCACATAAGCAGAATTTATACCCACATAACCCCTAATTCTAGGTCACTAGACATTGTTCTCAGAACCACGTCCGTACTATTTAAGGGTGCGGACAAGCTCAGCTGCTCTACTGGATTATGTTTTATTCTTACTATATCATCACCTTGAATCTATCATCTTTTTTGCTGCCTCGGCATATCTCAGGAGTTGCTTCCTGGCATCTCCGGAATACTTTGGCTTCACCAGTTTCACGGGTATATCGTTCATTATTTCTCTATACATCGACTGCGACACCTCATTCGGGCACACCGTGGGAAACATCGGGTCACTACCCATGTTCACGACTTGACGCTCCAATAGCCACCGGTTGAATGATTCTGTTGGTGCATCGATACCTACATAAATTAAACAAAGGTCAAGACACAGTTTCAAATAGAAACCCAGATTGAAAAGGATTTTTTTAAAAATTGCAGTGATTTTCTACAGGTCTGTACATAATTAATATGGAGCCTTTATGATTGTGCTCTCAAGGTATTTAATTTCCACGTTGCCGCTTCTCTCTCCCTCGTGGCGATGGATTCCATCAGAAATGAGGTCTCGAGAGTGATTAATATAAGTTGAAAGAACTTGTTTCGCAATCGAGCTAAAATAATTGTTTATAAACTAATTAGTATTTAGCTCCGTACAGCTTCATTCATAAGTATACAAATGAAGCATGGCTAACGAATATTGAATCTTTTTAAAGAGTCCTCTACAGGTCACCATGGTAAATCGCTATAAATATTCAGAAATTATTTTCAAGATAGCCATCATTTTTAGCCATCGGATTTAGCTAATTTTGATTCAGCTAGTTTCCCAGATGCTCAATACCAAGTTTCATCATAAATCAAGCGGTTCCGGACGAGTTCATCAGAAATCAAGTGGTTCTGGACGAGTTCATCATAAATCAAGCGGTTCTGGACGAGTTCATCATAAATCAAGCGGTTCCGGACGAGTTCATCATAAATCAAGCGGTTCCGGACTAGTTCATCATAAATCAAGCGGTTCCGGACGAGTTCATCAGAAATCAAGCGGTTCCGGACGAGTTCATCAGAAATCAAGCGGTTCTGTAGGAGATCCCAAACACAGATTATCCAAGATGTCCATCAACTGGTTGCAGGGGAGATATCAAATCAATTATGACACCTTGCAGGATGACTCCTCTAGACACATTGTGACAATAGGAACATTGATTGAAACAACTGCAATCAACTTTCATAATACTTTATATAAACCTAACATGGTACGGTGGTCACCAAATCGGACATGTGGGTTTTCTCCCAGTAATCTGATTTCACCACACAAATAACCACATATACGTTTTCACCCGCACCAATGAGAATGATCAATGTAAAGCGTGTTTCGCAATAATTGTAATTTTTTTTTATATTAACCCAACACAGAAAAATCACTTCATTGTACCGGATTCCATGGAGTGTCAATCGTTTGGTGTGTCAATCGTTTCCACGGAGTGTCAATCATTTCCATGGAGTGTCAAATCGCTTGGTTTGTCAATCGTTTCCATGGAGTGTCAATCGTTTCCATGGAGTGTCAATCGTTTCCATGGAGTGTCAATAGTTTCCATGGTGTGTCAATCATTTCCATGGAGTGTCAATCATTTCCATGGTGTGTCAATCATTTCCATGGTGTGTCAATCATTTCCATGGGGTGTCAATCATTTCCATGGAGTGTCAATCATATAGAAGGAGATAGTTGAGGAGAAGAATTATATAAGACCCTGTCTTTCATTCTATTCTAATCCTTTTTCTGTATTTTGATATGTGTGATGTATGCATTGTTCAATATGTATTATATTGGGAAATAAAATGTTGACTAATCGTATAGAAATATTGTACAAGTGTTCACCTTCTCTCGAGTGACAGAGTTCCTGGTAGAGCTGCCGTAACTTCACCATAAGCTGAGCTCGCATTAGTTCTATCTCGGGGTGCGGCGGAGGCAGGACACACGGCGCCCTCTCGTACATAACAACATTGGTCGGCATCTCAAAGTTCCAGAAGGGGCTGAAATATGAGCTTAACTTTTACACCTCATTACAGTCCAATCTATGCTCAAGACCACACCCAAATAAACATTCTCTGAACACTACCATGTCTCACATTTTACTGCAACTACTTTTAAAGCTTGATATGCAATCAAATAATTAAAGTTATACTTTAACAGTCTTTCAGATGGGACATTAAACCGAGGTCTCGTGTAAGTGTTGTACACTGTGCACGTACAAGAACCAGAGGAGACTCTGGAATAGTTCTCTGTCTGTATCATTGCACTATCCTCCAAAAATCTAAAATGACAAATCTCTTCAGGCGGCGTCGCTCATATGGGCAACCGGTAGCGACGATAAATAAACGTAAAACACACACCGTTATACTTTGAACACCATGCAGTAACAAGGTCACTGCGATACTGCCTCAAGGGTGTTTTGCCACACCTCATTCAAGGTCAGTGGTAGGGTGGGGACTTATTGATGGTGATGTGAATTAGTCCTCAGATGTGCATGCCAATATTGAAAGCAATACCGTTTGACAGTTTTGAGGAATGATAATGTTCTAGTTATTTTTACTTCTAAAATCGGACTATTTTTGGCCACAATTCAAGTTCACTCGTGGGGGATGTGGACGTAACAATGGGTGTAGATTAGATCATTGGTCCTCAGATGTGTGTGCGAAGTATCAAAGCAATCACTTGACGGTTTTTGAGAAATTATTTTTTACGCATGACTAAATTCTGAAATTGTAATAATTTTTGGCCAAAAGTCTTTTTTCTAGTTGCAAGGAGGGAGGAGGAGGAGGGACAGAGACTTGATATACAAACCTGTAAGCAAATGCTGGTCTCTTAGCTGTAGGACTGCCCATCACATCGCCACTGGGACGTCTCTTCTGAGATACATTTACTGGTGGTATGTCGATACTGGGTCTACTGATGCGCTTGTCTCCGACTTGAGGATGCGGTATCTGATCTGATGAGATACCCAGGGGGTCGGTGTTTGGGTCCTAGGAACAACAATGAAAATCCATGCCATACAGCAGTGCTTTTAAACAACAAATGATAGCAGGTAGAGGAGCAAATCAGAGCTCAAGCTTAGCTCTTTACACCCTAGCGGTGAAATGAAAATAACAGTCAAATATGTCATTGAATTTCATTAGAATTGTGCCATAAAGGCATATATCTAGATGGAAAACTAAACACTGCCCCCTGGTGGCCATCTTTCTTGAAGGATCGAACATTTTTAGCAACTTCAGGGTTCATTCTAGGTCAGAATTTTTGGGAGAAGTGAGAAAGTCAAGGGCGAAGTCAAGGTCCCTAGGGCGACAATTTCGCCCACATCGCCCTCTAGAATGATTATAGCAACTTTGGTAAAGGGTCACCCAAGGAACATTTCTGTGAACTTATTTCGAAATCTGACTAACATTTAGGAGGATATGTTGTTCAACAATATATCTATTTTTAGCCGAGACGGCCACAGTATTGACGAATCAGAATTATTTTTAGCAACATTTGGTAGAGGGTCATCGAGGAACTTTTCTGGGAAACTTTCAAAATCGGAATAGTCGTTGAGGAGATGTCGTTTGAAGTAATTGTTGACGGACGGGCGGACATTCAGTGATCAGAAAAGTCTGCTCAATGTGAACTAAATGTAAAAAAATCACAAACTAGAACAAAATAAAAAGAAAATTTGTTTAAGTGTATGCCCGAATTATATTTCACTCATAAACATTAAAAGGCAACAGTATCCACTGACTAATGCCAGCGCCATTTATGTTAATATTTCTGAAATTAAAACAAATAAATATCCTCAGTACTGTAGCTGAAATGTTATGTTGTCATGGCAATTTGTACTGTATAAAGTCGGAGCACAAATTTGAAGATTTTTATGCTAATTTTAATTTATTGATATTGTTGAAAGATCAACCAACAGGTGAGTATCCAGTAGATATTTATGCCTTTTATGGAATTTTCAACCACGGATTATGAATTAATCTTACATGTAAAACTTGTGGTGTCTCCCAAAGCGATTCGTTCGTTATTTTGTTAAAGTAGTATGGCATGTTTTCTCGTTTACTCCAGTATTTTCTCCAACCCATCTGTAGCAATTCATCTGGTAGATCGTCCGAGGACAACGGCTCGGGAGACCCCATCGACCCGACAGAACTCTGATGCTGTAATGACTTCTTGTTCTGGTCTGGAACTGTCTGATCGGGTGTGCTGGGACTGTTAGAGCTGTCGCTTGTCCCACTGGATTGAAGGCCGTCGCCCGATTTAACGGGACATTGTTTGTCGATCATCGGTGCTTGCTGAACCTCGGCCATTTTTACATGTTACAATCACATGACTCAACCTGAAGCAAAAGAGTAGAGTATTTATTCCCTAGTACTAGCAAACTTAGTAGCGGTACACAAGGTGATGGTACATGTACGGCAAAATATTAAAGCGACACTACATCAGTGAAAACACACATTTCTACAGAATGTATTTTCCTATTATATGGTATAATTTCCCCCCAAATATTTGCCTCAAATACTGAGTATTTCAACTAATAGACAAACGTCGTATACGCGGTTTGTTGACATAACAAAATAATGTAAACATCCATGCGTAATACAACTAGTGTATCCCGAATAACACGATTTATGATATAGATTTACCGTTATATCTCACATTTGTGCCTATTTATTTGTAGACTGTTCTTAGTTAAATTATCTCTAAGCGACATTATCACGCGTTTAGTATTGACTTCGATGACAAACAAACATCAATTCAGGAGCATGGATGACAGTTATATGAAATCATACTTTCAATCCACAAAAACACTGTTTATTGATTCAATGTTAGTGTTCGAATGTATTCGGAAGAATGAGTAGTAGCAATGCATTTATACGTGAAAAAAAGGAATTTTATTTTATTTGCTTTTTGTGATGTAATGTCGCTATAAGGCTCTGAACATCGTGGTTTCTGCGAAGATGATTTTTAAAGATTGACTATATATAATTCCATAGTAAATTTAAAAAACATTTAGCAAATGAGCTTCCCAATGGCAACCCACTGAACACAATGTTTTTTGACAAATCGATACGCTTTGTGACAAACTTCGGACTAGTGGTTCAGAAGGAAATGTTGTTTGAAGTGAAATGCTATGACCCCATATTGCTATGCTATGTTGTATTGGGGTCATGTGCAATGCTATGTTGTAGTGGGGTCATGTGCAATGCTATGTTGTGTGGGGTAATGTAGCAATGTTATGTTGTAGTGGGGTTATGTAGCAATGTTATGTTGTAGTGGGGTTATGTAGCAATGTTATGTTGTAGTCGGATTATGTAGCAATGTTATGTTGTAGTGGGGTTATGTAGCAATGCTATGTTGTAGTGGGGTTATGTAGCAATGTTATGTTGCAGTGGGGTTATGTAGCAATGTTATGTTGCAGTGGGGTTATGTAGCAATGTTATGTTGTAGTCGGATTATGTAGCAATGCTATGCTGTAGTGGGGTTATGTAGCAATGTTATGTTGTAGTGGGGTCAGGTGCAATGCTATGCTGTAGTGGGGTTATGTAGCAATGTTATGTTGTAGTGGTTATGTAGCAATGTTATGTTGTAGTGGGGTTATGTAGCAATGTTATGTTGTAGTGGGGTTATGTAGCAATGTTATGTTGTAGTGGGGTTATGTAGCAATGTTATGTTGTAGTGGGGTTATGTAGCAATGTTATGTTGTAGTGGGGTTATGTAGCAATGTTATGTTGTAGTGGGGTTATGTAGCAATGTTATGTTGTAGTGGGGTTATGTAGCAATGTTATGTTGTAGTGGGGTTATGTAGCAATGTTATGTTGTAGTGGGGTCATGTAGCAATGTTATGTTGTAGTGGGGTCATGTAGCAATGCTATGTTGTAGTGGGGTTATGTAGCAATGCTATGTTGTAGTGGGGTTATGTAGCAATGTTATGTTGTAGTGGGGTTATGTAGCAATGCTATGCTGTAGTGGGGTTATGTAGCAATGTTATGTTGTAGTGGGGTTATGTAGCAATGTTATGTTGTAGTGGGGTTATGTAGCAATGCTATGTTGTAGTGGGGTTATGTAGCAATGTTATGTTGTAGTGGGGTTATGTAGCAATGCTATGTTGTATTGGGGTTATGTAGCAATGTTATGTTGTAGTGGGGTTATGTAGCAATGCTATGTTGTAGTGGGGTTATGTAGCAATGTTATGTTGTAGTGGGGTTATGTAGCAATGCTATGTTGTATTGGGGTTATGTAGCAATGTTATGTTGTAGTGGGGTTATGTAGCAATGCTATGCTGTAGTGGGGTTATATAGCAATGCTATGCTGTAGTGGGGTTATGTAGCAATGCTATGTTGTAGTGGGGTTATGTAGCAATGCTATGTTGCAATGGGGTCAGGGGTAGGTAACATTTTTAATATTTCTAGCCCCGCTGGAGCCATTACGATTGTGCCCTTAGGCAAGGCATTTAAATTCCACATTGCCTCTTCTCTCTCCTTCATGGCAATGGATTCCATCAGGAATGAGGTCTCGAGAGTGATTAATATAAGTTGAAAGAACTTGTTTTGCAATCGAGCTAAAATAAATTTGTATAAATAAACTAAACACACATGGACTCTTATCCGCTTTTAAGAACTACTTGTAAATATGGAAAATTTTAATTTTGAGAAGCGCCTACCCTGACTGTTGTAGATGTTGACTTTTTAACGACATTGCGAATATACTCTATGCAGAGTGACGCAATCACTATAGATGATGATGATGATCCCATAATCAACTGCCATGGATTTACACTTTTTGTAAGCCTATTTAGAAGTTGAAAGGTTTAATCATATTTTATTGCACATCAATAGTAAAAGTGTATTTTATTAAGATTATTTGAATGTACTGTACATGTTTTTTTAAAGTTAATGAACTGTCTAAAGCATTGGGAAATGATTGGGTAGTGATATTCCAAATCTGTGCACATTTATTCCGGTAGCTAATGTTTATTGTTTGTTATATCTGACGTAAAAATTCAATTTCTTGTATATGTCATGTTTAACAAAATGATTACTCGAACATAGCGATTGGCCAGTACCAATTGGAAACCCCTCAAGGTGGTCTGGTCAATAGCGTTTTGAGGTAGCTTTTTCCAGAGTACTATGGAAGCAGGAAAGAAGCTGTTCTGGTATATGTTTGTGCGGGCTCTGATTTGGCAGTAGCGTTGGTTGTGGCCTCGGTTGATCCTGGCTGTAACTAAAGGTGGGTTTGGATTGATATGTCGACTAGGTTGTGGAGGGTCTTGTGTAGCATGGTTAGACGTGTGTTTTCGCGGCGTTGTTGTAAGGTGGTCAATGCCAGGTCGTTCATCATATTTGTTACACTGCTGGTTGTGGAGTAGTTGACAAACCTAGCAGCTCTCCGCTTGACCATTTCCAGTTGCTTGATGAGATTTTCTGAGTGAGGCAACCAGAGTGGGGGATGACCTTAGTCCATATATTTAGGCTTGAAAAATGTGTCATTTTACTATTAAAATAACGGATCGAAATAAATGAGACCCCCCCCACCCGAGAGGTATGGGTGAGAATCGGGATACTACAATCTTAGCTTAGCGCATAAATGTAAGAATGATCACTAGTATATTATTTATAATTTTCATCCGTTGTAATTTGTAAATGTAATCTAGACCGATAAACCTAGGATTGAAAACCAGTATGCAATGGAAATGAGAAAGCATGACCTTTAGGGAGGAGTGTACCCACTTGGATGCACTAGGGAATTGGATAACATTGGTAGACTTTAAATGGTGAGGCAGTGATTCAGAAAATAATGGTATCAGTTTTTACGTTTATATTATTTTAACATTTATATTGATAGTCGTCAATTGACATTTAGTGATATAATATTTTTTATAAGTAGAATATGTATACAAAGAGAATGTTGAATTAGGAGTAGGTTGACGAGGAGTGAAATGACTATTTTCAGTTTCGATTTATTTAACACATATTTTATACAGATCAGCGGAGCATGACCGTCGTATGCAAATTCACACAATTTACAACAATTTGCAAGATATTTGGACCCTATCTGAGAAAGCAAAATTGACCATAAGATGTAGCGTACTTTGTTTAATCTTGTTGTTTGGAAATTAGCATCTGTTCCCAGTCAGATTGCGCAAACAAGTGCGAAAACCGAGAGCTATGCTTGTGCTTTATACAATACGGCCAGTAAAGCCAAAAATGACGTTTCAGTTAAGCGTGTTACTAAATTTAGTAACAAAGTAGTTTAACAAACAACTTTAAAACGAAATGTTTATTAACTTTTACAAAATATACATAAGTTGTTGTTCAATATGCTAGCATGTTTTTTATATCAATGACACAGGAATGTGAAATAAAGATGCTGCTTAGCGTGAGCATTATATTAGAATAAACTTTCGGAATATATAAAATATTATAAATGTCGAATATATTTCGCAAAATAATAATTTCTAGAATGCCAGAGATACAACTGCTCTGACATTTCCGCCACTGTCCGTATATTTCCGTAGACTGTGATACGGCTTACAACCGACATAATATATTATATTACACATACATGTCGACATCGACATGATGCTCCCAACACTCACTACCGAGTACATACTGCTTTTACTTGTGGAACTGGAACCCTATATACCAGTGATGATATTGTCTGATACACCAGCGCATTAATACATTAGTCAGGATTGTAAATGACGCTATTTTGTAACAAAACTAATACAGAAAAATTGGAGAAACTACAACATAGAGCTCTAAAAATTACTTTAAATGATTTCACCTCTAGCTACGAAGACCTTTTGAAACAAGTAAACATGCCTACATTACATCTTAGTAGAATAAGAACTATTGCAATAGAAACATTCAAATGCCTGTACCATGAATCACCTCCATATTTACATGACCTGGTTAAATTTCGAAATATAAAATATTCTTTCAGACATTCAAACACTGTTGAAGTACCAACTGTACGCACCACCTTGAACGGTAAGAGATCTTTCAGATACGAGGCCGCTCAGGTATGGAACAGCCTGCCAAATGACATTAGAAAAATTGAAAACCACAAGGAGTTTGTGAGGCTGGTCCGTGCCTGGACGGGCCCGCCCTGTAAGTGCTCAATGTGCTCTACCTAGTCGTGTCCGCTTATTTCCTCATGCTTAATGTGCTTAATGTGCTTATAAATGTGTGCTATGTGTTTTATTTGTGTTTTTATGTTTATAATTTATGATTTGTGCTAGCTTGATGTTCTAATTTGATTGTTGTAACTTAGTTTTAGTGTTCTATAAATTTGCATGCCACAAATAGTTGCTTTAACTGCTTTTTATGTATTTTGTTTTAAGATACCTGTGAGGTAATTGCTGATCAGTTCCTTTCCAAATGTGATTTGGGGGATAACTGTTTTTTTTTAAAAACATATCTTAATTTCACAGTAGTGTACCTTTTTGCCTGTCAGTGTCTTAACATTTTTTGTTCTCTGCAGTTTTTAGGCCACAGGCCAAGATCAGCAACTACAACACAGTGTATCAACCAATAGTGTATTTCTATTTGAATTCCTAAGATTTATCTATATTATATAGTTGCTTGTATCTTAAGCTGTATGTTATCCTTAAATTGTTAAAACTATTAACACAATGTATTAATTTTATTTTTGTCTTTTAGGTGCTCGCTTTAACATGTTTTAATTATGCTATGTCCTGTGTTGTATTCATGTTTAAACCAACTTTTATTTCTTAGCTGTTTTTTCTTATGTTTTGATTATAATATATGTTTGTCGGAAAAATAGCTTATTAGCTAATGTTATTTGTAAATGTAATCCGACGTTAAATAAAGCTTCTTGTGTCTTGTATCTTGTATCTATTGATGTACGCTATATGTTCAATCAACCAACTTAGTAGTGTACAACAAGCC